>JAKZAP010000003.1:11872723-12240596 GCA_023053575.1 Branchinecta lynchi
GAATTACTGAATTCGGTAAAGAATGAGACCAAATAAATAGGTTAAATCACCGAATTTACGCAAGGACGTCCCCAATGCGGCAAATCGATGCGGACTGAACAAAATTTTGATAAATTATCGAATCCGGTCACGCATCAGAACCAAATGAATCAGAATAATGACCGAATTATGAAATGGACTGACCGAATGCGATAGAACAGATACGGACATGATAGAAGTCCGGAAATTACCGAATTCGCTAACGAATGAGACCAAAATAAACAGGTCAAATCACCGAATTTACGAAGGGACGGACCGAATGCGGTGAAATCGATGTGGAGTGAGCAAAAGTTGGGTGAATGAGCAAATTCGATTAACAAAATCACCCAACTTGGAAATGCGGGGACAAACGATTTTTATGAAAAAGGCATTACGGTTTCGCCGCTATGCCCGCTTCGACCTAATTTTTTGCCGAAAATTTGACCGAATGCTCAAAACGTAGAGGGGGCGCTGCCCCCCCCCCCCCCTCTTCGGGACGCCCCTGCTTGTTGACACATTTTTAAAAACGACAGAACCGTTTCATCAGTAAATTCAACACTATATAATTCTCTGTTCGTGAATCTTGGCACGGGGTTGTAGCTCAGTGGTAGAGCGTTCGCTTTGCATGTGAAAGGCCCGGGGTTCGATCCCCCGCATCTCCACTTTTTTGTTTTGATTTATGAATACTCTTTGAGCCCAAGCTGACTTTGACACATTTATTCAAACAATGTTTACAACGGATATCATGCCCCGCATCTCCACTTTTTGTTTTGATTTATGAATACTCTTTGAGCCCAAGCTGACTTTGAAACATTTATTCAAACAATAGTTGCGTTTTTGTTCCACTTTTCACCGAGGGGTTGCTCTCTCTCCGCCACCGGTGTACACCTCGACACGGCAAAGGCACGGAAACGGCGCAACACCGCGGCACCAGCTCGGCACCGTCACGGCACCGGCGCGCCTCTAGCACGATACGCCGGCCACGGACAAATTTTCTGCAGATTACTCTTCTCCATCTGGTATCTGGTATCTGGCGCCCAATAACGAAGGTACTTGAATGAAAGAATTATTGAAAACATGCAACCGAAGAAGAAGCTGAACTAGATATGAGGAGATGCTGTTGACCAAATGCGCAAAGTGGTCAACCATGGTTTGGTACTGGTGCTTGGCGATACTTGGATTTTTCGATATATCGATATTTTCACTTTCGATATTAGATAATCGATATATCGATATTTCCGCTTTCGATATTCAACAATCGATATATCGATATTTTCACTTTCGATATTCGATAATCGATATATCGATATTGATATTTGCTTACCATGCTTCGTTTCGCCAAAATCTAAGAACCAAATTTTCATTAAATAGCATCTTGGATCATTTCAAACTCAGAATAAATGAGAAATGAATTAGGGAAAACATATTGTCCAATTTCTGATATATAAGTGTAGGTTAGTTCGGATTATTTACAATAATTACGATGAACAAATATCGTTTTCGATAGCGATATTTACGTTTCGATATCGATATTTTGTCCGATACATGGATATATCGGTATCGGTATCGAATATCGCCCAAAACTTGAGTCAGCTTCAGTATATTTTGCTTCTGGTGAAGGTAATTCAGTGGCGACCAATCTTTTTTTCATATTTGTAGAGTGTGCTAAGAATGATAAAGGAATTGCGGAATACACATTGCTCCAATTTCGTATATATAAGTGTGGGTTATGTTGGATTAATTGCAATCTTTACGAATGAACAAATATCGTTATCGATATCGATATTTACTTTCGATATCGATATTTTGTCCGATACATGGATATATCGTTATCGGTATCGAATATCGCCCAAAACTTGAGTCAGCTTCAGTATATTTTGCTTCTGGTGAAGGTAATTCAGTGGCGACCAATCTTTTTTTCATATTTGTAGAGTGTGCTAAGAATGATACTTGGCAGGCATATTTAACTTGGAAAAAGTCAATTTCCCCATCAGACACTCTGGGAGTGCAATAGAGGTATGCTTATTTGAACGTTCGTGCTTCGAACTTTGCCATTTTCATGCACTTGCTGTGGCTAAATATATGTACCAGTTAGCCTAAGTAGGTAGTCAAGGAAGGAAAAGATTGGTTCATAAATTCTTTTATAGAGCCAACCACATTCCTTAAAGTACTCATCATAACCACAAAGTACAGAAAATACTTGGAGCATAACATATATTTTCATGATCCCCATGAGCCCATGATTATTTGTGAGACAAGGGTTTTGCTTCAAAGTGAATTTCCAGCTCCCTTAAAGGACCCCTCGCACTAATCACTCTTCAACTTACAGTATTTTAAAGTATTTGAATACTTTAACTATGCTGTGCTTTCAATAAATAACTAACTGTTTTGGCTGTTTTAAGCCTTTTCCGAGACCCGTTGACTTCTAGCGAAACAGGGAAACAATTTGCATAACCGATTTTCCTGATGGAAAAAATTCTCGCAGACAACCGTCGCGCAACCGTCTCGAACCGTCGACAGCGTGATACACATCGAAGGTAGCAAAACACGGCAAGTGAGAAAATCAGCGAGGTTTTGTTAGAGGGGTTAGAATGTACCGCACGAAACGTGGGTCTCCGGGTTTAGAAATATATGTAATGATTACGGAAGTAGGTTGCATTAGTATTATAGGTTGCATTAGTTTTAGCAAAATATACAACTACGTGATCCCCATGAGCCCATAGTCACTTTTGCCTAAAGGGTTTTGCTTTCACATGAATTTCTAGTGCCCTTAAAGTGCAAAAATAAAATACTTTTCACCAGATCATTCTCTTGATTTCCAAGGGCCCACAATCATTCTTATTTCAAGGGTATGGCTTATAATAAACACAAGAAACCCAAGAATTTACAAATTCCTAAATTTCATCCTCTGACCCAGCCTTGCAAGTACCATATGAGCTGCTAGCTCTTGTATTCAACACACATTGCCGACTTCATTCTCGGCCAATATCTGATGAAATTTGTTTACATGTACATCAGAAATCGTACTTTATCACAATACTGTAATTTGAAGTAAAAAAACCGCGGCACCGGCACGGCACCGCAGCACCGGCTCGGCACGGCACCGCGGCACCGGCTCGACACCGGCACGGCATCGCGGCACCGGCTCGGCACCGCGGCACGCGCCACTTGGTGTACATCGTTTTTGGGAGTGAGCAACCCCTCGCTTTTCACTCGCCTTTTCGATGGCTTTTGACTTTTGACTGGTTATGCTGACTTGACATAATGGCAGTAAGTAAGTAAGTAATTTATTTCTGACCCGCCATTTGAAAAGCGGAGTTTGCAAAATAAAATAAAATAATTAAATAAAACACAACATATACCCGCGATCCTTACCCGCCATTTGAAAAGCGGAGTATGTAAAATAAAATAAAAGAATTAAATAAATTATAATAAATGGTACGCCACGACGTCGAGTGCGAGGAATTAATGTTAAAACAGATATTGAGCTGTGTAGAGCAAGTAGGTTGCAAATGTACGTTTTCAGGGACGATAAACAATCACAGACCATAAACAATTGGGGGGACAATAAACAATTGGAAATGGTTATGTCTCTGTCTCTGTGACCCAGTCTGCCTTTCTAACTGAATTCGCTTGTTTTAGGTATCACCACTTACCTGTGCTCAACATGCAACTACGATAGCACAGATTTCAATGATTTCTCCGCCCACGAATGTACCATGGTCGACGCTCCGGAGAACACGAATCCGGAAACCTTACCGGCCACTTCCGGAAATAAACCGGAACCCAATAATGATGAAAAGAGGGTCCGGAAAGTTGAGCCGATTGAAAGAGCCATCGCTGAGATATTGATGAATATTGAGAGCTCTTGTTATGACAATGCTGCTCAGCAAGGGGGTGAGAATTCGGAGGGTCGGGTGTACGAGGGCAGTCAACAGGAGGACGGAGACGATGCTGATGTGGTGATGGAGTATGTCGAGAATCCACCAGAGGTGAGAATGTAAACCAGCTTTTTTGTATCATTTGCAAGTTTAATGCAGAACTGAGGGTCTGCTTTGTTTTGATAGTTCAAACGAAATGAAATTTATTCATCCATGATATTGTCATACCCTACACTGTTTCAACCGTCATGCAAATCTTTTGCAGCAGTGAGACTTTAATCAGACAAAATAAAGATCTGCTATTTAATTTACTGTTTATACACTGTCAGTAGTTTCATAACAGATAACACAAGGATGCGCAGTTTCAACAGGCAAGACTTGGGATGTAATCTGTTGTGTTTGAAAACGTTATGCATGAAATGTTATGCATAACAAGCATTGCAGGAAGAGCCGAAAAACCTCCAAAAAAGCATCTGCTGAATTTTCCGATATCATGACGACAGACAAAAAAGTCAGCAGATGCTTTTTCGGCTCGTCCGCAATTTTTGTTATGCATAACCTTTTATTGCAATTTTTGTCTGTTAAGCGTTGTCTCTTGAAACTGCACGTTCTTGTGTTATCTGATGTGACACTTCTGACACTGTATAAGGTAAAAAAAAAGGTGCAACATTAACCTTGTGGGTCAAACTGGGTGGTGCTGATCTCCGATATTCTGCCCTTAGGCAGGAAGTGCAGTGGGCGGTTGGGGAAAACCATCATGCGTTTTCTCACACCCTTCCCGCTACCCTCCGTAGATTTAGGTACCCGTTATAAGCTGGGTAGACTTAGACTGGACTTTGTCTTGCCATACAGGGTCGCGCAGCCAACCCCTTCCCCAAACCAAACGATTGGCATCACCTAGACCTATACTATACCAATAGCTATTTCTTCAGCCCGAGCTGACTGCGAAGAATATTTGACTGCGCTCAACATGTAAGTCAGCTAATCACAGGTTCTTTTTTTTTAGCCTGAAGCAGGCCCTTTGCCAAGAAGGGACAAAGATCGCTAGAATAGATTTCAGTTGCCATCCCATCTTTTAGGTTCAAGCAATTTAGGGTCTAAACTAAGTTGTATTGGAATTCTACACAGGCGTGAGGTCACACCCATTTGATCTATTTTACCGCAAAAAATCAAAAATTGTAGTTTATTCCCATCGGTGAATACATAAATGTAGAGCCGAGCGGCCAGCGAGACGCCGGTCGCGTTTACATTTACAAAACGACCTAAGGGCAATCAAGTCCCATGTTGGGTCCTCAATCACATGACGTAACTGGTTCGTTGTAATTCCGATACAACTTAGTCGACACCCAATTTAGGTCCTTGCTTGGAAGCCGAGTATTCTCTGGTCGGTGAGCTGTCTACCTTGTTATTTTATTTTCATCCCGGTTAAATTTTTTTTTCAGGGCGAGGAGGAGAAGTCGGAGTACAAACTTGAGTCCTACTCTGCCGACACGTCCCAGCAATACCAGGAAGAAGGTACCGAATCCGCCCCCATTCAGTTCTACGTGAGCGATGTCCCCGATGTCTCAGAAACTGCCACCGTTGAAGAAGCCACTCCGCAGATCAAAGAATTCTACAAGCGCCGCCAAAACAGCTTCCCTCGCCCCAACCCGGATACACAAAATGTCATCATTACCCTACACCCCCAAACGTACGGCGATGTCAAGCATGAATTTCGATGTGAGCAGTGTTCATCCCAGTACGCACATATGAACGGCTATGCGTTGCATATGTACAAAGTACATAGGGTTAAGGTTCATTACGAGTTTATGTGCGATAATTGCAACATGCTGTTCAACTCCTTCCGTTTCCTTACTGAGCACGTTACTGACGGAGCTTGCGCGGGTATCAAGACCGTGTCGAGGTACCAACCCTGTGATCGCTGCCCGATGAAATTCCGCACCATAGATGTCCTGCGCTCCCACATGGTCTCGGTCCATAACGTCGATTGTCTGTGGCACTGCGATGAATGCTCCATTGAGTTTTCCAGCCAGAGGAACTTCGAATCCCATGACTGCGGCTCTTTCTGGTCCAAGAAACGCAAGCAGGAGTTTAAATGTCAGTTTTGTCTTAAGCTTTTGTCGTCTAAGAAGAGCCTTAACGGGCATTACAAAACCGTACATGGTAGAGAGGCGTTACTATCTCCTCGCCGAACTGGCGTTACTCCTAAAAAAGCCGATCGCTTTGTGGGGAAGGAAAATAAGTCTGGTGTGTCCTACTATGTCCTACCCGAGCCTATTCCAGCCCCCAACCCAGGGGAGGCTCCAACAGAGGGTAAGGCGGAGAAATGTGGAACATGCGATTTGTCGTTTGAAACTAAAGAAGACCTCCTACAGCATGAAGAGGAAGAACACGACTCGGATTCTGGCGATTTTGAGTGCGCGTTCTGTGGAGACGAGTTCGACTCTCGTGCTGAAATGCGAATGCACATTGATTTTGAGCACGGCTTTAAGACATACCCGCCAGCGAAGCAGGCAGCGTCCCGGGTGTCAAAAGTCGGAAATCCAACGTTGCCACCGGAAATGATGGCGGAGCTCCGGAAAATAGTTTTTGGAAATCCGAAGAAGAAGACGTGTGATATTTGTGCGGTCGTCGTGAAGGCGAATGTGGATTTGCTGGATCATGTGCTGAAGCATAATCAAGAAGATATCCAGGGCATTATCGATCACCATAAGCAGGCAAGCAAGACGTCGTGCAAGT
Source organism: Branchinecta lynchi (assembly GCA_023053575.1). NCBI lineage: Eukaryota > Metazoa > Arthropoda > Branchiopoda > Anostraca > Branchinectidae > Branchinecta > Branchinecta lynchi. The sequence goes on from JAKZAP010000003.1 coordinate 11,879,362, forward strand.
TCTGCGGGAGGTCATTCCAAGGTGAGTGGTTGATGGGTTTTGCTAATCCTAATACAGGTTCTCTTTGTCCAAATTGGCGATTCCGGGCCGTGAAAGAATCGAGCCCTGGTACTGGCAAGCAGTTGATTGGTGCGAAGTCCTCGCGTTTTCGTAGAAAAGAACATTAGCCTACGTGCGACTTATAAGTTCTTCTAGACCAGCCTAAGATTATTTCAAAATAAAAGCCAGCTCTAGGAGCGTAATCGTATTTCTATTATATACATAACTTTAGTTACAAAGGATGAATTTCGAAAATATCTAAGAATTCTAACGTTAACTTGTAGAACCAGGCCACTGAGCTTGAGCCTGAAGAGGGCCCTTGCTAAGAACGGCTGAAATATGGCTAGAATTAAAAGCTGATTCGTTTAATGCAGTCAACTATGTTTGCGAGTTCTAGATGTTTAGTGTCGGGAATATTAAAAACCTCCTAGGGAATTGATGACACTTAGGCGACGGGATTAATTCAAAAGATAATGAGGCTGCCACTATTGATTTAACTTACTCCAATAAGCGAATCTTAACTAGTGAGATTAGAAAATCACGAGCAAGGAAGGCGCATGGAGCTGCTACACTTTCAGCAGTTTGAAAACAGGATATACATGTTTGCGCATCCTTGTGTTAAATTTTATGAGAATGTATATGTAGAGAATAGATACCCTTTTAAAGGATCGTCATGCTTGTCGTGCCTTCTTTGGAGCAAATTGCGGTATAGAAACAGTAGTACCGTATGCTATGAGGCGCCTCAAAGGAGCAACGCTCGAATGATAGTGGAGCAGGTTTGACAGCGTAAAACGTATACGTCAGTTGAATTTTAGTAGAGCTATATTTTGCCCTTCTTGGCAAGGGTCCTCTTCAGGCTCAAGCCGCTCAAACTTGAAAATGAACTTGTGAAAAAAACATATATAGTGGGCCGTGGACTGTACCTATGTTGATGCTTTCTTATTGCAGGTAAAGTGGTGCCGCATGCCTGCCGGAAGGTTAAGTGTCAGTATTGTCGAGGATGGTTTGCAGGCGAGCAGTTCCTTGCGAAGCATATCAAGGCTCTCCATCCCCCCAGTAAGTAATACCAAGGGCCTTCGAATAAAGATCCTTTAAAGGAACAGAAAACTTGACTCGGGGAGCTAGCTGACATATCAAGAATGTACCCTGAATCGATATTGAGAGTAAGAAAAATTCTCGTTACATAACATTTTACCCTTTATGCAGTTTTCGAGAATTCGACTTTTGAGTTAGGTTTGCAAAAGGTTTGTTTGCTGGGAGTAGGAGTCGAACGCACGACCTCTTGACTCACCCCGATACTATGGTCGAAACATGACCAAAGGCGAACTTTTACAGTGCATAAGTGCATAATTACAGTGCATAAGGGGCAAGGGCCTGCCAGCTAGCTTTGGGAACACTAAGGAGGGGGTCCTAGATAAAAAAGAAGGGGGGTCCTGTCGACAATAAGTCCCTGTATCTTTATCTAAGCCCCCCAAGTCGGTTTGATGGCCGAAAGTTGCGTAGTCAAGTTTTCTGTGCCTTTAAAGACCACCTCGAACTACATTAAGGTGACTTCTTTCCAAAATAAGCTATGTTTACAAAAAATTCCACAAGTGTTCGGCTATAGATGTAAAAAGCGAATTAGACTTTTGCAACTGCAAAATTCAATCGGATTTTTGCTAAATTGGAATATTCGGAGGCGTTACAAAAATTGCGAGTATAAAATTGAAAAATATAGACAAATTTAAAATATGTTGAATTTTCGCAAGAAAAGTGCAATTTTCACTTCAGTTTTCAGGAGATTTGCGCCTCCCAGACTATTCATTCTATCAGGAGGGAGCAAAGGCTTGAATCTAGAGCCGAATCACCATCATCGGGGGCTGGAACTTTGTTGAGGATATGCACGTGATTTGTGTGACTTTGATTTACTTCTTTCTTTTTTTTATAAGTTGCAAGTCAACTAAACAATCAACTAGGTAAGAAGTGGAAAGGTAATGAAAAATAAAACGTTTTGACGCGAAACATTAGATCACCTCGATTTAGACAATGTGGACTTCTTATTAGATTTATTCATCATTCTTAATGGGAGACTCCGGACTTGAAATTCACTGGTTTAGTGCATTCGCAACGTGTTCAGTATAGGAAATTCCATGTAAAAAAAAAAGTCTCTCAGTATTGTTAGGCGCTTAAAACTCACTCGAAAGCAGCTAGCTCTGTGGAGCCCCCCCCCCCCCCCCCCCGCGCTTGCTTGGAAAATGTCACTGGATTTTAAAGAAATGGGCAACAAAAGTCTACAGTCCAAAAATTCGTTGTTGAAAAAAAGAAGATGTATGCGAGCGAACCAAGTTTTCCCAAATAATCTTATCATCTGGACAGCACCGCAAATACCTCGAACTCAAGGTTTGCGAGACTATTGGGGATAAAGTGCCACCCTGTTTAACTCCTTGTACAATACTAAACTGTCTAGATACCTTACTACCAACTTGACTATTCCTTTTACGTAAACATGAATACTAACTATTGGGCCTACAAATGAATTAGGTAAACCAATTCTGAATAGAGCATCTTTCAGTAATTACCTATCTAAACTATAAAATACCTTATGGAAGTTTCTAAATCCCATATAAAGGATATTCTTCCCCTTATTTCTCTAGTAACGCCTCTAAAACAAATACCCTATCTAGCGTTCCGTGCCCAGCCTTAACCCCCTTGCTCCTCGTGTATTATACTACTTTGTCTGACCATGTCGCTAACCTAGAACATCAAATATTTTGTTCATGATAGAGCAGGTACTAGGGCTATCAAACGGTAATTCTCATGAACCTTAGGATCCCCCTCCTTAACAAGACCAAAGGTGTCGATGGGATCCCAAAAATCTGATATGATTTTTTTGAAAAAAAAATTTGATCCAGACAATGGGGTCTTGCCTTCGCCAGATCCAGTCTTCGCCAGGCTAATCATCAGAGGAAACCAAGTTCAGATATTCTATCTATCTATACCTTTATAAGCCATAGTCGCGTTTTTTGCAATCGCTTGGAAAGAAAGTTGCCGTTTTTTGCGATCGACTGTCGACTGGAGGTCCAGTCGATCCGTTTTTTGTCGCTTGACTGGAGATCGACTGGGAACAAAGTCAACAGTCGATCCGATGCAACTTTCTCTTGGAGGTCCAGTCAAACTTGGTGCCAAATTTTGAAAACTGAAACATGTGGACCCAAAAACGTACAATTTACACCTCAGGAAGCGCCAGTACTGCAGCAGTTTCAGAGACTGCCGAGGGAAGAGTTGTGGGGATGGACTGATTTATTGACTGATTTAGACCGTTTTTCGAAGGCTTGTTCTCGCTCCCCTATCAAGCGACAAAAAACGGTCAACTGGATGAACCCGGGAACAAGTCCCAATCGCCAGTCGATCTGTAAAAAACGCGACTCATATCTATTTTGACGATACTGCCCGAAACTTCCTGCTTTACTTCTGTCAAATTTGCGGTTTCGCCCGAATTTCGAGCGAACTACTATTCTAGCAAAAAAAGAAAATTCAGAAACGAATCCAGCGTATCTCCTTATCCCTATAAAGAACATCTAATCAACTTTAAATATGACGTTGACTTAAAAAAAATGCGGGTACAACCGGATTCCGGACTAATTATAGACTCAGCGTCTCTTTTACCCCTAAATGTGTCATCTAATCAACTTCTGATAAAACTTTTGCTTTTAACATATTTTTCGGTTTTGGCCGGGTTCCAGGCTAACTAGTTGTCCGGTGAGAATATGGTTTTCACTGCCATGTTCAGCATGTTTTCTTACCCTGAAATCGAGCATTTAATCAGCTTCCGGTTCAATTAACCAACTTTCCGGTTTTTGCCAGATTCCGGACGAACTACTTGTCCGGCGAGAAAATGGTTCTCACCATCGTGCTCAGCTTGTGTTTTTACCCCTTAATAGAACATTTAATCAACTTCAAATGAAACGTTTACTTTTAACAAGCTATCCGGGTTTGGCCGGATTCCGGACGAACTACGTGTCAGGCGAGAAAATGATTTCCACCATCGTGCTCAGCATGTCTTCTTACCCCATTAACAACTATCACATTAGCTGTTTAAAAATATTCTGTTTGTCCCTTAAATGTAGGGCTACAGACGAACTTGACCTTACCCTTGACCCAAAATATCCTCACACCAAGTTTCATCAAATTATCTCATTCCCTTCGAGAGTTATCGTCGGACGGACAACTTTTGCGATGTCATAGGTATCACTCCACTTACGTTTTGGGATCCCAAAAAGCGACAGAACCTTATTACACAACAAAACTGTATCGGCATAAAACCAGACGAGAATTTCTTAAAGTTCAATGGGCACATCACACTACCCCAATCCCACTCTGTAACAACCTAGGAACAATGCTTACCCCCTAGCTCAGCAGCTTTTTCAACAGTTTCCTCTCTGTGATATTTCAAAGCGTAATTTTTTGGGCCAGTACATCCTCAGTTTACTAGCTTGGACAAAGATAAAAGTGATGTTTCTTATAACACTTAGTAGATCTTTATTTCATGCATAAATCAGGTTGTCTAATTCAGATTTGAAAAGGCTATTTGTTTTTTAACGATTTTAGTAGCTATGTTATTTTTTATAAACTTGTTGCATATTCTGGTACATTTTATAAAGCAAGTTAATCAAGCTTCACAAACTATTCCACAAAGAAAAACTTCTAATATGCACTTAAAACATGGAACTTCTGATGACAAACTAGAACAATCAGGTAAACTGCATCTGCGGCTTGACTTTGGTGACATCTCAAATATATCCTTTTCTATCAAGCATTGCTGGGAGTTTTTGAATTTCCTGCCACGAAATCCCAGCTCCTAAGATTTGGATCGCCGAAATGCCACAGAGGTAGAGACAAGGGATAACAAGAAAACGGCCGATTTTCGTAGCGCCTTCTAAAGGAAGACGGAAATGTTTATTTGTGAAGCATTTAATACAAAATAAAGCATTAGAAGTGTCCATTGTGCTTTAAATATTAGTACTGGGATCCCATCAATACCTGCGGCTCCTTTTAATTTTTGTAACACTTTTTCCATCTCCTCCTTACTAACTTGAGCAACTAAATCAAAATCATTTTCCTTCGTTGGATAAACAGACTCGACACTTTTTTCCGCCTCCTCCTTACTAACTTGAGCAACTAAATCATAATCATTTTCCTTCATTGGATAAACAGACTTACCGTCATTTTTTGCATTTCTGAACATTGACCTTCCAGCTCTTCTAGGTAATCGGTAATAGGTAATCGGTCAAACAACTTCTGGAGCCGAGAGTTTATTTACTTTTCCGTTTCTATCTTCTTTTTTCTTTTTTACATCACCTCGAAACTTCATATATTCTTTCTTCCGAAAACAATCAGTAATACTCAGTTTCTTCGTACTCTCAAATGACTTTTTGTCTTTTATCAGTCTCTTATACTCTCTTCTATGATCTTTATATTCTGCCAATCTTAGACTTTGTTCTTCAGTGGTCACCCACTGCTTTCAGCAACTAAGTAGCTGCCTCAAGTTTTCTTTATTTTACATTCCAAATCGAAAAAGCTTTCAGCCCTTTTTATGGCACTTGAGCTTACTCAAGTGCCATATAGCGATTGTAATTTCTGTCCGTCAGTCGGTCTGTCGGTCCCGGTTTTGCTAGTTCGGGCACTTCCAGATAAGCTAGGACGATGAAACTTGGCAGGCATATCAGGAACTGGACCAGATTAAATTAGAAATTGTCGCTTCCTCGATCCGACCATCTGGAGGGGAGTGGAGGGAGGGGGAATCCGGAAAAAATAGGAAAAATGAGATAGTTTTAGCTGACGAACGGGTGATCGGATCTTAGTGAAACTTGATATATGGGAGGACTTCGTGTCTCGGACCCACCATTTTAAATCCAGACCGGATCCGGTGACACTGGGGGAAGTTGGAGGGGGAAACCGGAAATCTTGGAAAACACTTAGAGTGGAGGGATCCGGATGAAACTTGGTGGAAAGTACAAGCAAAAGTCCTAGATACGTGACTGATATAACCGGAACGGATCCGCTCACTTTGGGGGAGTTTGGGGGGGGGGGAGAAGTCCGAATTTGTAGTGATCCCGAGAGTTCCGTGGTTCCTGATGTGCTGGGACAATGGAAATTGACAGGCATGTCTGGGACCCGACCAGATTAAATAGGAAATCGTCAATTCCCCGATTCGACCATCTGGGGGGGGGGGGAGTGGAGGGAGGGTGAAGCCAAAATTTGAGGTATTTTTAGCTTGCGAACGGGTGATCGGATCTCGATGAAAATTGATATTTAGGATGACCTCGTGTCTCAGACATCTCACTTTAAATCCGGGCCGGATCCGATGACACTGGGGAGTGGGGGGAGTTGGAGGAGGGAACCGGAAATTTTGAGAAATGCTTAAAGTGGAGGGATCGGGATGAAACTTGGTGGGAAAAACAAGCACAGGTCCTAGACACGTCATTGACATAACCGGACCGTATCAGGGCACTGTGGGGGAGTTGGGGTGGGGGTCCGGATTTCTAGCGATCCCGCGAGTTCGGCATACTTCCTGATGTCCTAGGGCGATGAAACTTGGCAGGTATGTCAGGGATCCGAACAGATTGACTTGAGAACAGCCGTTTCCCCGACCCGACCATCGTGGGGGGAGTGGGTGGACGGGGAGTCCGGAATCTAGTGGCGTGCATAACTTTTGAACGGGTGATCGGATTTGAATGAAACTTGTCTGGTGAGCTATCGCCTCTGACGTTCAGTGTCACGTCCGGGTCGGGTCCGAACCTGTGGGGATGGGGGGGGGGGGGGTGGAAAACTCAAGAAACTCTAAAAGCAGAGGGATTGGGACGAAACTTAATGGATGGAACAAGCATTAGGTCTATATGAAATTGATGGAGCCAGATGGTTTCGGGGCTCTGTGGGGGGAGTTGGAGGGGGTTTCCTGGAATTCCGGTAGTCGTGAGTTAGAATAGTTCCAGATGTAAAACGACAACGAAACTTTGCATGCATATTAGCGACCCGAATTATCTTGACTTAAGAACCTGACACAACATACCCCCGGAAACTTCCGTTCCTAGATCCGAGCATTTTTTGGGGAGCAAGAGAAGAGAAATATTGAAATTGACTTCTATAAATTGCGAACGAGTGGTCTGATTCGAGTGAAACTTCATGGGTGATACGAATCGATGGCCTCGACATGTAAAACATGCGTTCGAACCATATGCGACCACGATTAGGGGAATTGGGGGTGGGGGGACTTTTGACATACACAAAAACCAAACGGATGGACCGGATGAGATGCAATTCAACAGTGCCGAGTTTATGCGGCCTAGATTTGTTATTTGGCGTCCGGGCCGGATTCGGCCAAGGTAGGGGGGGGGGGGGGTACTGGAAACTTGCAGATAGGCTATGCTCCAATTTCAGTCAAACTTGATGGACAGGAACAGGGAATTAAGAGATTGGGCCCGAACCAGCTCCGACAACGTTGGTGGGAGGGGGGGGGGGGTACCGGAACTTTCCAAAAATGCTCAGATTCGAGTGAAACTTGATAGATGGTATAAACGAAAATGCTTTAGGTGGTCGATTTTTTTTATTCCGAACCAGATTCGGTCAATAACAAAAAAACAAATGGATTTATTGGGATGAACGTTTGAACAGTCATGTGCATTTGCTACAGACAATTGAGACGATGCCGGAACTGCTCAGAAATGAGTGAAACTAAATATCCTATTTCTATTTCCGAACCGAATTTTTGGATGGCGGGTGTATTTTGTGACGTTCTCATCTACTTTCTTGTACAGCCTACTCGTACAAGTGCCATATGAGCTCGTAGCTCTTGTTTCTTTCTTGTCAAAGTATACCGTTCAGCACAGCTAAACATTAACCCATTTAGCCCCGAAATTTTTACGTCTTATCTATGTATTATTATTAATTTCCGTGACATGTAGATGTGAACTGGTTAGATGAATTTGCCTTCGGGCGGGATCACTGTTCCTATGGCCGGCGTCTACCAGACTATTGTAGTGGTTTACGAACTCTGTTCACAAGCCCCTCAGCTCAGATGGTAGAGCGCCTGATTTTTAAGCAGAGGGTCCTGGGTTCAAATCCCGGCTGAGGAACATTTGTTCACGACGCATAAAATTGATCTCCCGAAAATGATTGGAACTTAGGCAACGCGTCCATCACCGAAAAGTTTTTGCTAGGCTCCTTATATCATCATCTAACAATTACACCTTATGCTTGCCCTTAAGCCTACTTCCCTGTCGTTCTTATCACTATCACAATATTCACTCAAGCTTCAACGCCCTATGATCCTATCAAAATTGCATAACCCGACTTCGGACGAATAAGTTCCTCGGAAACCAATCAAGCGCATGATACGTCACGTAAAGGGAACAAACGTGGCAGGCGTGATAATCAGTGTATATCTAATGTAGGAGGTAGGACACACTTATGAAATGTAAGAATCTCGGGAGCGAGACTGGGTGGAAATACTACTGAAACAGAATGTTTCAATATCACAAGTACGACGTGTCCTTTTAAAGTTTAACCGAAAAGGGCTGGGATATGACAATCTAGTTACACATCACTTATTAACTTAAAATTGGCTTGAAGACCCGCTGAAAATGTGTTACGTCGTTGTTTCGCTATTTACGAATAATCGATTTTCAAATAGTGGAATTTCCGTGTGATTTATGGTATCATGTATTTTTGCGCTTGTATTTTTGCTGTATGCCTTACGAGAAAGATTTTTTTTTTCAGGCACTAAGCTAGCTTCACTAATCTCTCCACTGCCCACGGAAAGTCTGCGTTTGTGTTGAGATTAAAATTCCCGCGTCATAGTAGAATTTACGATGTGGGGACGGCCGCAGATATTCTGAATGTCATAACTAGAGGAGATAGTGGAAAATAAAAAAATCATCCCTTTGCAGAATGATTCAGTACATTCAATTAAATGACACAAAAATAAGTTGCTTTCAAGTTAAATTTCAATCTTCTTTCCGATATCACTGGCTCAGTAAACATGCTATATTTGCTTCATTCGCAAGTTCGAGTCCGCATCAAAACCGAGTCAGTCCTAATCCAACCTTCGGCTTCTGGTTAGCACAGTTTTACCCTCTCTTGAGGGTAAACTAAGCCATAATTTCAGGTATGAAACATTCGATTCAGTTCAGTTTACTTGTTAAAAATCTTGAAACGGTGGTAAGCCGACTAATTGATTGTACGTCCACAATATATAGCCTACACTTAATTTATAATATATGGTTGAATAATATATATCGAACCAAATTATACATCACATTATGATTATTAGTTATGGTATTAAACAGCTTAACCTTAGCGTCAAAATTCGTAATATTTATAGTTAATAACAATTGTCCTACATAGCAAATAGTTTCGAGCAAGAACAGAAATAAACTTTAAATAAATAGAAAATATTCGCAAGAATGGACTGATTACATACCGATATTAAAATCTCATAGATATAACTCGAGAAATTAACTGAGGGAAAGCCTTTTTACTGCAGTTCTATATTATTATTATAACATTGTTAATTATTCAGTGGTGATTTTTGTATGCTCGTTGAGGGAAATTAAGAATCCTGACATCGCTGAACCGCGTCAAGGTGGTGAGCAAAGGGTTTAGCCACTTGCGAGTAGCAACCTGCATAAAGTGAAATAATCATGAGGTTTTTGGGATCCCAAAACGTACCTAAGTGGAAGGATACCTATGACATCGCAAAGGTTGTCCGTCTGTAAGCACGATAGATCTCGAAGGGAATGAGATATTTTGATGAAAAAAAGGAGTGAGGATTGTTTTTGGGTCAACGGTAAGGTCGAGTTTGTAGATGGGCTCTGTAGCCCTATATTTGGGGGTGGGGGAGGTGGTTCAAGTTAAGGGACAAACAAAATACTTTTAAACAGCTAACGTCATAGTCGATTATGGGGTAAAGACATGCCGAGCACGATGGTGAAAATCATTTTCTCGCCGGACAAGCAGTTCGTCCGCAATCCGGCCAAAACCGGAAAGTTGGTTCGTAGTAACATTCATTTGAAGTTGATTAATAAGTCAAAGGTTTATTTAAAGTTGATTAGATGTTCTTTAGAGGGATAAGGAGGTACGCCGGTTTCGTTTCTGAATTTTCTTTTTTTGCTGGACTAGTAGTTCGCTCGGAATTCGGGCGAAACCGCAAATTTGGCAGTAGTAAAGCAGGAAGTTTCGGTCAGTATCGTCAAAATAGATATGGCTTATAGAGGTATAGATAGATAGGTAGATAGAATATCTGAACTCGATTTTCTCTGATGATTAGCCTGGCAAAGACAAGACCCAATTGTCTGGATCAAATCTTAGATTTTTAGGATCCCATCGACACCTTTGGTCTTGTTCAGTTTTGACTCAATCTTACTTCTATCTTTTAATCTTTATTTTCATGGAAGAAAATGGTGGCCGCTATCACGATACAAGGAGATGAGTCGGTTTTAAGCAAAAACGGCATATTTTGAATGTCTTTAGGCAGAGTAGTATGCATTTTTCCCGAACTTGCTTAACCGCATAGGGCCGAAATGCGACAGTCTAGTTACCCATCACTTGTTCACTTAAGTGTGCTTGAAGACCCGATGAAAATGCGTTACTTCGTTCCTCGGCTATTCATACAATCGACTTTCATCGAATGAACTTTTCTTTCGGTTTCGTGGTACCTCCATGTTTTTGTACCTCCGTGTTCGGACTATTTAGTTATTACAACGGTAACGTTTGCCGAAAAACAAATATATTTTCGGTCAGAATTTATAATGGGATTTCTTCAGAAGTGAACTTACAATCTGGAACTGAGAAAATCTGAGACTCGCTTCATTAGAACACCCCACGAACATCGATTTCTTTGTTTTCAGCAAGTAGTCTTCCGCTCATCTAAGGCGTATTCTAGCCGTTCCCCGAGGACTCCACTTGAGGAGTCCCCGCGTTTTTGTTTGTCCCGGGGACTCACTCCCCGTATTCTCGCGAGTCCCCAGGGACGGGGAATGCTCCGATTATCATCACCATCATCAAAAAGGACTCCCTTTCAGATTCAGAGTGGAATCAATTTTTGCTGGTGTTGGTGCAATATAAAATTAATTAGAAACAATCAGAATAAACAAAACCAAAAATAAAGTGGATCCAGACTAATTTCGTCAACAGCATATTTATTTTTAGAAGAAAATTCATTTTGCAAGCATTCCCCGTGTTCTCGTTGTTTTCCGGACGCGGAGTCCGCGTGGAGTGACTCCCTCTATTCTCGCCGTTCCCTTCGATTCCCCGAGGAGTCCTCGGGGAACGGCGAGAATACGCCTCTAGAGTATGGGAAGCAATCGATCGCCGGTCGCCGAGACGTCGTGCTAGTGGAACACCCTTGTAAATAACTATGAAGAAACCCGTGACTTGGGAAATCTAAAAGAGGCTTTTCTTTATGAAGTATCCACTGTACAGTATCCACTGTCCTCAGCTGATCGATTCACCGCATGAGTTCCTAAATGCAAAGGGCCTGCCAGGGCAGAAAGCTCTGTGTTTTGTATCTGTGATCGTCTAGTTAGCAACCATTATGCTATCTAAAGATCCTCGGAATCTTTAATATATATCCTTGTTAATACGCATCGGCAGTACGAGGAGCACTTTCGTCTTTCACTGCTTATTGTATCTGAATTATATCAGAAAGGCCTATTTTCGTTGACCTCATCTTAGGAAACTACCGCACTGCAGACCTGGCCTTATATTTTTCTTTATTACATTTTTTTTTATTTGCAGCCTCAGAGCCCAGTCTCCTTAATGCCGAAGCTTCCGAGGAGGCCTCGAGACAAGAGCTAATGTCCCTTCCCCCACTCGAAGATGAAGTTGCCGATTTCGCGGAAGACCAAACGACCGAAATTGCAGCAGCGACTCGTCAGATCCCAGCCTCCGAAGCTTTACCCTCAGTGCAAGTCCATGAGGTACCGGAGGAGATTCTTCAGACCGAGTGTGAAAAGGAAGGGGAAGTGGTGGCGGGTGTGACTGCTAATTTGCCTCAGGAAGATGTTGAGTTCAAAATGGCAGCACTTTTTAATGATTATGAGGAAGAGGAGCAAGGTGAGTCAGTGTCGGCGAAACCGGAGTCGCGGGATCAGCTTGGAGTTTTGGAGGGAGGATTGGAGCCGGGAGAGATCCTGGGAGTCAATGTAAAAGGATTGTCTGAACAAGAGAATGAAGAAAACCAGATGCATTCCCGAGAAGTGGGAAATCAAAGCCAGAGGCAAGGTGGTTGCGCGGTGGAAAGTGGAGACTCTGGGCTCCAGCAAGAAGGCGTAGATCCAGGAAGTGAGGACATGAATCCCATGAACGAGGAGGGGCTAATGGAGGAGGGGCCACGAAGTGCCGAGACGCCTCCTGATACTGGAGAAGCGGAAGGTCAGCTCATCCTTCCAGAAGCAGACAAAATGGATAAGCTCGAACTTGGTGATGTCATCAATGATTGCGGAATAAACGAAGAGGAAGACCAGTCAGCGCTTATGCAGAAAATCGTGTATGTAACCGAATCAGGGGAAATAATTCCCGAATCCCAGATTCAGTTTCTGACGGACCCAAGCCAGGTTGAACCAGGCACGGAACTGTACGAAAACCAGACTGGTTATGTAGAATATACAGAACCCGGTGAGAACCAGGAAGGAATTCGTTATATTATGGCAGATGCCGAAACTGCCGAATATTCGCAAGAGGGTGTGCAGTATATAGAAGGGCTAGAGAATGTAGAACCTGGGACTGCAGTGTATTTGGTAGATAGTAGTGAAAATGCAAATTATCAATGTCGATTCTGTGGCGTAGGTTTTGAATTGGAGGACATGTGGGCCAAACACGAAGAGATGCACCAGTTGATAGATGGTGCACTAGAAGAAGACCCTGAGCCTGAGATGGTTTGATTGGTCCGAGAGGTTACAACGGCTGACCAAAGGACACCTCGGCCCCTGGTCTTATCAACGAGAGACGGTAACGTTGGCTGACCGAAGGACGCCAAAAAGCGTTCGGGCTTGACTACACTTAGAAAGCCAAGTCTCCAGTGGAGTCCTAACTACCTGAAGTCGCTGCTGGTCACAAGCCGACGACTTGAGCCAATTTATACCTGCCTCGGGGGAATATCTCCTGCTATTCTTGGTCGTATTTTTAAAGGCTTGACGCTCCACTTTAAACCATGTGAGCAAAATCCTCGCGCGTTAGTTTTTGTAAGCAAAATGGAAAAATCGTGTCAACGCCCCGGTTTAGTCTCTGTTAATTTGTTCAGCGTCATGAAAGTTTTTAACATCAGAAGCTTTTGTGAAGGCGTCTCTAGCAAGTTAGAAATAAGGGCATTTCTGGCGTTCCATGCTTACTTTTTTCAACTCTCGCGTTTAGATTTTTAAACCGTTCTAGGACAATCAGTCCCGTTTGTAAATGGAGAGTATTGAGTTCTGGTGTGACGTCACCAGCCTCGTGTAATCGGCTGAGATTTAATCAAGACTTTTAGAAAAGGTGGACGATAATTGAGGGATTCCGGTATTCTCACGGATTCGCTTTACGAAAAGAAAAGCGGAAATCTGCTAGCTCAAGAACTCATTTAAAGCCGTTCCTTATGGACAGCCTTCAAAAATCACTCCAATGAAGTCGTGGATTCGCTATCCAGAATAACGTTTCGCTTCCGGAAATTGGTGGAGCGCCAGAACAGGTTGTCGCATAAACTAGCAAAGCTTTCCAGACTGCCAGAATTGCTCTTTAAGGAAGAAAAGGTTTCCACGCCAAAGTCATCTCGCCTTGTATCCTGCTCCATTTTTTTTTTTTTTTTTGTATCATGAGTTCCCCTGGGAAGGAATCGTCTTACCACACTAACATAACTCTGGCATTGTTTACCTATGTAACCTACGTGGGAGTCGAGATAGGGGAGTATTCACAATGAGTTTTTCCTAGCACCCGATCCCAGCCAGTTCTGAAAACTATTCTGACATCCAAGTTCCGCTCGGGTTTTGCTATTCCCGCTGGACACCGGCCTGCGTGACGGTACCAACTGAGCCTAGAACTGGCTATATACCAAATTTTCAGGGAAATCAACTTTCAAGGGTATTAGCCAATCAGAATATTTTGAAAAAAAAAGCATCGGCTAGTTCTGAACCAAGTCAAGTAGCAAAATGAAGACCTAATTTACATTCGGTTTTCCGAACAGCAAGGTATAGAGGCGGGTTTTGTCCATCAAACTTGGGCACTATAGCCAATCGGAAATTCCCCCGAATAATCTGATTTGGCTAGCACCGATTCCAACTTTGGTCAGACTAGCTGGTACCGAACTGGCGCCAGTCTCGATTGTGAACGGTAGAAACCCAGTAACCTTTGGTCTGCGAACGATTTTCAGAACTGGCTGGGGCCGAGTTTTAACTCACAGGACTTAACCTTTGGATCCATGAAATGATTGTTCCTTCAGTCAAAGCTGACCACGTATGTTGTTGCACGGCGAGTTCAGCTTGAATAATTTTGAGCTGACCTTAGCTGTACAGCAACAATAAACGTGGGATGTTCAAGCACCAGGATTTGTCTGTAACTGGCAGTGAACAGTATTTGTAGAGCAGACAGGGATGTTTGCCGGGCTTTGTGATTTGTTGTGGCTATTACTTCATCGATGTCGGTGCGAGGTTTGAGTGAAAGCAAACTTTAACTAGCGTGTATGCATGGTTCATTGTACAAAGTTGTATTTGTATTTGCAAAGAATAAAACATGCTTATTTTTCATTTCCCGTTGAAGACAAATATGTCGAGCTTTATCTTCTAGCTTTGGACAAATGTATGAATTTTTCAGGTGTCATTGAACCAGGAGAACGAACAGACCATTATGCACCGCCAGGAGATAACACTTGCAATCGAGCGGTGCCGTGCAGTACATCTGCCAACCAGAGGGACACGGAAGAACACAGTCTCTAGCTTCCTTGCTTACACATTTATAGCTTCCGAATGTGTTGATGCAGGTCTCTGAATCTGCGTTGCAGCTGTTATCTGTTGACGTACATTCGTCCATGTCAACGCATCCCTTGGAAAGAAGCTGAAAGCCGGTCGGACATCCACAGTTCATGGATGCGTTCATGCAGTTTTCCTTACCATCGGTCTTGCAGTTTAAAAAGTGTTCCGTGCACGGGTCTCCTTCGATGACGTGGCCGATGCTTCCAGATGGCTCGTTGGCTCTGCAGCCATGTTGCGTTTTGTTGCAGTTCTGATCAGAGTTGTTGCCTTCAGAATCATAGTAACACTCAAACGATCCTGGTGTATTCCTGCAGGAGTGGGTTTCGTTTAAACAGCTCGTGATACCTTCACATTCGTTGATATCCACGCAGACGTCTACGTGCTTTGTGTAGCCTTCCTTGCACTGGCAATCGTACCCTCCGGCCGTGTTGATGCACTGGGCACCGGCAAGTCCGCAGACAGTTGTATTCGCTTCGCATTCGTCCAAGTCCACGCACATCTCATTGACTAGCTGGTACCCAGAATTGCAATCGCAAACGAATGACCCTTGGGTATTGATGCATTTTCCTGCCTCTTCAGTACCACAAATATCTTCTGCAGTGCATTCCACCATGTCTTCGCATTTCCCGCTGATAAGTTGAAAGCCCGGCTGGCAGCTGCAAATGTATGATCCAACTATGTTCGAGCAAATAGCATTGTCCCCACAGACGCCAGTTTCTACTATGCCGCAATTGTCTATGCTAGGACATTGTCCTTCCATATTGGAGCAGATAGGATTGACCCCACATGTGCCACTCCCTCCTGTGCTACATTCGTCGATGTCATAACAGGAGTCGTCGATCAGGTGGAACCCATGCTGGCAACTGCAGCAGTAAGAACCATACGTGTTCGTGCAGCTACTGTTTTCTCCGCACGCTTCAGTTTCTGTTACGTTGCATTCGTCTATGTCAGTACAGACTCGGTCCTGTAGCTGAAACCCAATCTGGCAACTGCAGCTGTATGATCCGTCCGTATTGGAACAAACAGAATTGTCACCACATACCTCAGGTTCGACCGTACATTCGTCAATGTCAGAGCAGATCTCGTTGAGCATCTGGAAGCCAGGTTTACAAGTGCAGTTGTATGATCCATGCGTGTTCGAGCAGACAGAATTTTCACCACAGATGCTAGATCCTTCGGCGATGCATTCATCAATGTCAGAGCAGGTTCCGCTTAGAATCTGGAACCCAGGCTGGCAACTGCAGCTGTACGAGCCGTCAGAGTTGAAGCAGACTGAGTTGTCCCCACATGGGTCATGTGCTGTGCTGCATTCATCTATGTCAGTGCACAGCTTCTTCAGGATCTGGAATCCAATCTGACAACTGCAACTGTAGGATCCTTCCGTGTTGGAGCAGACGGAGTTGTCGCCGCATAATTCAGTTCCGTCCATACATTCATCTATGTCAGTGCAGACTCCCTGCTGTTCCTGAAACCCAATCTGGCAACTGCAGCTGTGTGATCCGTCCGTATTGGAACAAACAGAATTATCACCACATACCTCAGGTTCGACCGTACATTCGTCAATGTCAGAGCAGATCTCGTTGAACATCTGGAAGCCAGGTTTACAAGTGCAGTTGTATGATCCATGTGTGTTCGAACAGACAGAATTTTCACCACAGATGTTAGTTCCTTCGGCGATGCATTCGTCAATGTCAGAGCAGGTTCCGCTTAGAATCTGGAACCCAGGCTGGCAACTGCAGCTGTACGAGCCGTCAGAGTTGGAGCAGACTGAATTGTCCCCACATGGGTCATGTGCTCTGCTGCATTCATCTATGTCAGTGCACAGCTTCTCCAGCATCTGAAATCCAATCTGGCAACTGCAACTGTAGGATCCTTCCGCATTGGAGCAGACAGAGTTGTCGCTGCATATCTCAGTTCCGTCCATACATTCATCTATGTCAGTGCAGACTCCCTGCTGTTCCTGAAACCCAATCTGGCAACTGCAGCTGTGTGATCCGTCCGTATTGAAACAAACAGAATTATCACCACATATCTCAGGTTCGACCGTACATTCGTCAATGTCAGAGCAGATCTCGTTGCGCATCTGGAAGCCAGGCTTACAAGTGCAGTTGTATGATCCATGTGTGTTCGAACAGACAGAATTTTCACCACAGATGTTAGTTCCTTCGTTGATGCATTCGTCAATGTCAGAGCAGGTCCCAGTTAGAATCTGGAACCCAGGCTGGCAACTGCAGCTGTACGAGCCGTCAGAGTTTGAGCAGACTGAATTGTCCCCACATGGGTCGTTGGCTGTGCTGCATTCATCTACGTCAATGCACAGCTTCTCCAGCATCTGAAATCCAATCTGGCAACTGCAACTGTAGGATCCTTCCGTGTTGGAACAAATAGAATTATCACCACATATATCAGTTTCGACCGTACATTCGTCTACGTCAGTACACATCTCGGTTAGCATTTGGAAGCCAGGCTTGCAACTGCAGCTGTACGATCCATGTGTGTTCGAGCAGAAAGAATTTTCACCACAGATGCTAGCTTCTTCGGCGATGCATTCGTCAATGTCAGTGCAGGTTCCGCTTGTAATCTGGAATCCAGGCTGGCAAATGCAGCTGTACGAACCGTCCGAGTTAGAGCAGATAGAATTTTCTCCACATAGGTCAAGTGTTGTGCTGCATTCATCTACGTCAGTGCAGAGTCTTTCCAGCATCTGAAATCCAGTTTGGCAACTGCAGCTATAGGATCCGTTCGTGTTGGAGCAGACAGAGTTGTTGCCACATACCTCAGTTTCACCCATGCACTCGTCTATGTCAATGCAAATCTTGTCTAGCATTTGGAATCCAAGCTTACAACCGCAACTATACGAACCGACAGAATTTGAACAAATAGCATTGTCTCCACATATTTCTTGTTCACACTCGTCTAAATCGACGCATAGTCTGTCGTCTATCACGAAACCTTCGTCACAGGAACATTCGAACGACCCAACTGTATTGATGCACCGTCCTCCAATGTAACCGCAAATGAAGTAGTCCTCGACACACTCGTTAATGTCGCTGCATTTTTCTTCTGTTAATTCGAAACCAAGCGAGCATTCGCATGTGTATGAACCAGGTATATTTTCACAGGATCCTGCCGTCCTCTCCCCACATATTTGATCGTCTATAGAGCATTCGTCTATGTCAGCACAGTTTCCGTTGACTAGCTCGTAACCTGGATAACAGGTACATGCGAAGGAACCAACCGTGTTCACACAGAACCCAGCATCATCGTCTTCGCCTTCACAGACATCTTCGGAGCTACATTCGTCTATATCCAAGCAGGTATTGTTCTGGAGCATGAAGCCAACGTTGCAATCACAGGCGTATGATCCCTGGATATTGGTGCAGTTCCCGTGACCGGGCTCGCCACATGCAGACGACCGGCTGCATTCGTCTATGTCCGTGCAGGTCGAATTCGTAAGTTCATAACCTTCCTGACATTTGCAAATATATGAACCTTCTGTATTCACACATTTACCCGTATCGCTTCTAGTTGGATCGCCACACAGGTTGGCCAGTTGACACTCGTCTACGTCGATGCATTTGTTCGAACTAAGCTCGTACCCAGCGTTACATTTGCAGCTGTAGGACCCCTCAGTGTTCAGGCAAACTCCATGTCCCGCCGGACCGCAGACTTGTTCGTCTTCGCACTCGTCCAAGTCGATGCATCTCGATCCACGAAGCGCATACCCATCATTGCAAGTACACAGATATGAACCAACTGTGTTTTCACATATCCCGGCTCCTGGACGACCACAGGCTGTCTTGATCTGACATTCGTCCACATCTGCACATATCCTGCCTTCTTTGCTTTTCTTGGAAGCGTAACCTGCTGGGCAGTTGAGCTTCTTTCTTGGTTCGCCACCTGGTGCGCTCCTTTCCATGTCATCTTCCAATTCGTCGAAGTCTTCAAATGGGTCGATTGGCTTAGGCTGATCGTAGACGTCGTAGTAGTCTGGGAAAGAAAAGTATTTGAGCTTGGCTTTGGAGAAGTCCAGTGTTTTGTTTTTTTGTCGTACCTCGCTCCCGCCTCAGGGCTCCAGTGGTTGTTCCCCTTGGTCGACCCCAGGTCATCCTCGGGATATATTTCATTCGGTCTCCCCTTTCGTCGAGACGACAATACTCTATATGACTAACTCCGAAACGTCACCCAAACAAATCCTGACAACTGATTCAGTGTAAACCAATCAACAACATCGGGTGTGGTGAAATTTCTGTCTATTCGCTATGCACACGGCGACTCTTCATCGCACGAAGAATTAGCCATTAAGAGTATTTTCACGAGACCATCACCTGTTCGCTTTCGATTTCTGTGTCGCAGTGGCGGATTGTATGCGACCTCAGCCTCGTTTTTGTTGCATGCTGCAGGTCCGATTCCGGACTGATTCTTTCTACATCCGTTTTTGCACTGCAGTGCTTCCGAGGAAGACGGCAGCGCTTCTCGAGAATCACGGACTTGCTCCCCGACCAAGTCCGTGCTTCTCTGCAAGGTGCTGCAGCGCTGCCGCTTCAACCAAGAAGAAAGTGAATCCTAAAACGCATATTGTGCAAAAGCAAAGAAGTGCTGCAGCAGCGATGCGGCAGTGCTATTGCAACAAAAACGAGGCTCTGGATGTTCTGGTACCAACAAGTTTATACGTAAAGTGAAAAGACTAAAAAGTTAGGACTCGCCTATTCTAAAATAACGGAAATGAGGTCCGTCAAGTCACAGGCTAGTGCACTGACAAGAACTTTGCATTCGAGTTTTTGGGTCAAATCGTAAACAAACAGAGAAGTTAAGCCAGAAGGCCCGGGGTGAGATACATCTCCCATCTAGACAAGGAAAACGCACTACAATATGACGAATTTTAGGATTGGACGACCGGTTGTTCCTTTAACTAGGGTTTAATCGGAAAAGCAGTGCTTAGCTCAAAAAGCAGAACGTACGGAAAAACGCAAACTTTACATCAAACATAATTCACGGGAAAACCTATAGAAATTAAGTTAAAACGTATTGAAGGGTCGGAAAAAAAAACTCAGAGAAATTTGACAATAATAGTGACTAAGTGAGACAGGGTCTTAGCATTCCTTCAGCCCTAGCTGACTGTGTTTCAAGTTTGACAGTGTAAAACAGATAAGTCGGTTAAAATTTTATTAGAGCTTTATTTCGGTCCTTCTTGGCAAGGGTCCTCTTCAGACTCAAAGCCGCTCAAGTTGGAGAACCGAACTTGCGGAAAACAAACTAAGGATTCTAGCTTAGCGAATACGGAAAAACAAAGTAAAGATTAGTGAACTTAGCGAACCCAGATGCAGAAAAATCTCTACCCGATCAACGACCCAATCGAGCAGCAAAAATAGCAGCTGTGTCCAAAACGAAATCACAGCATCTTTTTTAACTCCAAGCAACTCTCACAGGAATTCACGAAGTTAGATATTTGACGCTAAGTTAGAATCTTTAATTTGTTTTCCGCAAGTTCGTTATTCAACTTGAGCGGTTTTGCCTGAAAAGGACCCTTGTCAAAAACTTCACTTTCAAATAGGGTCTTAGTACCGAGCTGAAGGCACATGAGATTTCTTTTCGCGTCTAAAGTTGTGAGCCTTAACTCACCAAGCAGATGATAATGGTAAGGACGATAGGCGGGTCATGAGTGGAAAACGCGACAACCAAAATAAAAAAAATAGGTGAACTTAGAGGGATATAGGCTTTGCGGCCCCATCTCACGGATTGGAGTTCCTACAAGCCCACAGGTTTCAATGGGATTCCAAATATTGAATATTTATTGGACTACTTGACACAGACAAGCGAATCTTGTAGATTTCCAGTCTTCGCGAAACCCCTTTAACAGGGGTTTGTCTCCTAACCCCTAAATAGACTATCTCATTAGCTTTAAAAAAAAATCGGCCCTTAATTCGAAACCCCTCCCCCATCCCTAAGTGTAGGGCTACTGATCCCATCTTAGAGCTTGACCTTAAATTTGACCCAAAGAGTCCTCGTGCCAAATTTGAATAAAATATCTCAACCCCTTCGAGAGTTATCGTGCTAACAGACGGACAACTTTTACGGAATCAGAGGTATCCCGTCACTTACCTTTTGGGATCCCAAAAAGCAACGCGAGAATCCGACGAGCGCAAGAACGAACGGCAATTGTGCCTTCACAAGTTCTTGGTGAATTGACCCGGTCGTCGAGATCATTTTCCACCATCGTAGTGGATTTACTTTCCCCATCACTGGTGGAAACTACGGGAGCGCAAACACAGCTCTACAAAGCGAAGCGAGTTTTAGCCGAAGTCGCAAGAACAGCCGGCGCATAAACTATCGGAGCTCTCCAGATCGCCTTATTATAACTGCGATCTGAGTAGGAAGTACCGTCAACAATGGTACCGTCACCACTGCATTATCAGCGTCACCAGTGGCTCTGGAGGAACCAAGGTCTAAGGTAAAAATTTTATGGAAAGTGCCATGGTATATCGATACAAAATAAGTTACCAAACCGTCATGAAATCGCAGATGATGCTGCTTTAATCATTACGATTCTTTTAGGCAGTGTTCTAAATACAAGTGAAAATACAGCTGGGTGCGAATTTCGCGCCTTGCAAGGACAACCTCCGAAATCGTCCCCGCCGTGACGGCCAACAGGTAATGACAGGCGAAATAAGAAAACGGTTTATTTTCGAAGCGCTGGCTACGGTAGATCGGAAATTATTATATGGAAGGCATTTTATGAAAAATAGAGTTAATTAGTTACCAATTCTACTTTTTTACGCGACAGCTTGGTGAGCTGGGCTGAACTCACGATGCCAAGAATAGATCACGGATCGCAGTCCTGAGGCTGCGTTTTTTCTACGACAAGACCATTCTCCAAGCTATTTTGTATCCTGTCGATGGCACTACGCACGGACGACAGCTTCCACTTTTGTTGAAATCTTACCATGATCCCCTTCTTGCGTTGCAACAATACATAGCAGAGACAGAAGAATCAGCAGAAAACGGTATCTACACATTTTCATCTCTTTTCTAAATTTGCTACTGCCTTTAAACAAATATTTCCTCTTGTCAAACTTCAAAGGTATAAACGTGCTGAACTTGATGCGATACGTTAGTTCCGATTTCCAGTCACGTTCAGATACTGTTCTAAAGGTTCCTGGGTTTATCACCAGCTCAGGTAACATCGTAACATTATAGAGCAGTGAAAGTGTACGCTCTTGTCATTCCATTGGCATACGGTTTGACATAAGAAGCCCTCGGAAAGGTATATGGGCTCAATAGTTAAGATAAATTCTTCGTTGCTTTTACCTTCGGTTTTTTCGTAACTTATTACTTGTAGGTATGGCTTTAGTACTTTAGTAGTTCTTTCGTAACAATTTTTTGCAAGTCTCACTCATGGAGAAATATGATGTCTCAGAGGTTTACAGCAAAATTGTACTCTGGACTCGATGTACCCGTGAACATTGCTTGAGTAAAATTTCAAGGTTTTCTGCAGATGACTGAACGGGCCATCCAGCTCGACGAACGCCTCTCGTTCAACACCGCTCCTAGGGCAGCATGTGGACCCTCCCCTCCCACTCGTATGCTCCCATCCTGCTGAATGGGCATTTTCGCGTGGACGGAACCCATCTTCCTCTGCTATTCAGCTCCCGAGCGAATTTTCTTATTTTCGCATGGACGCGATCACCCATTCAGCTTTACGCCATCCACGCGAAAATGTCCCCCTAGATTAGCGTCAAAGGTTTTCGATACGAACTTGCGAAATTTAGCACCTGGTTCGAGTTTAAACATGGACTAGTTCACAGCTTGTAATTTAGTGGATGTGGGTTTGTTCTCTCAGTTTAAAACTTGTTCTCATTGCATTTCGGGGTGGACTGATAGATTAGCGTCTTAGGTTTTCGATATGAATTTGGGAAATTTGTAGCATCTGATTTCACAGTACAAACATGAAATAGTTCGCAGCGTGTAATTTAGTGGAAGGGGGTTTGTTTTCTCAGTTTGAGAAATATTCTCTCTGCATTTCGGCATGGAATGCTAGATTAGCGGTGGCGTCTGTAGGGATCGACTAAAAGAAGCACGGCAGGCCATGACATGGTGTAGGAGGCACCGAGTACTAAAAAGAGGAATAATGTTTTAACACGTCTTCTTTTAGGCTACGGATTACGAACTCTCACTTACTTGTCTACTTCTACTACTTGCTAATCTCTTTTTATTACTCGTCCCACCAGCGCCATGCCGTGCCATGCCTCTTTCTGGTTGATCCCGCATCTGTAGCATCAGGGGCCCATAAATTTCCTGTAATGACTCGCCATTCAGGGGGCTAGTCAATAAGAGATTTCTGTTGCGCTCTTGACCGAGTGTCAGATAGTTCGAGAAATACCCACGGGGATAAAAAATACCCGACTATCCAGATAGGCAAAATTTTTCGCAGCTGTTGTGCTGAATTAGGAATATTTCTCTGTAATGGAAGAGTATCCCGGATCTTTTGTCCTAGCTTATGTACCTGGTGGTATGCTGGCAATTTTGTCTATCTGAGCAAGAACGCCGATTCGACCCAAGCGGAATTTTCGGAAACTAGGGGAGGCTCGGGCAACATAGAAGCATATGAAATGACAAGCCCCCTGAATGGCGAGTCATTACAGGAAATGTATGGGTCCCTGGTAGCATCTGGTTCCAGTATACAAATCAGAGCTATAGTTTGCAGTATGTAATTTTGAGTAAGGGGGGTTGTTTTCTTATAGTCTGAATCATATTGACTAGGAATTTTGGCGTGGAATGCTATATTAGTTTAACTGCTTTCTTTTGCTTTTTGTGCAATAAATTATATTATTATTGTCATTACATTCGCCCATACGTTTTCTCACCTGTTACTATTACGCGCTTAAGACGAATCCTTCAGATACTGGGCTTGTGTTTAACCAAAAAAAAATCAACGAAAATGGTGTTAAAATTAGCTTGTGTTTTATTGGAACTGTATGTACAGTCTCCTGTTTACTTAAAGGACTTGTCTTACCTATAATCGTAACGTAAGCTACTTTCATAATCACTCCATATATTTCTAAGCCCAGATACCCCAATTTCGTACGGGACATTCTAACCGCTCTAACAAAACCACGCTGATTTTCTCACTTTTCGTGTTTTGGTACCTTCGATATGTATCACGCCATCGATAGTTGTCTGCGACAAGATTTTTCATCAGAGAAACCGGTTATGTAAATTGTTTCCCTGTTTTTGCGACAAGCCAACGGGTCTCAGAAAAGGCTTAAAACAGCCAAAACCGTGGGTTACTTGTTGAAAGCACAGCCTAGTTTGAAAGCATTCAAATATTTTAAAATACTGTAAGTTGAAGAGTAAATAGTGCGAGGGGTCCTTCAAGCGCTATACAGTTTCGATGAAACGATACGTTGCTGCAACGCTTCAGTATGAAACGCTGCTTGCCTTGAGGTCCACTTTTGAATAAACGCGCTTTCTCTTCAACGGATTCGCTTAAACAGTTTGAGGAGTAACGCTTTTATTAAAGAACTTGGAGAATTTGTGAAAACAAGTTTATAGGCGTACATAAAAAGGTTTCGTTTTACTTTATATTGTAATCTGGCAGACATTTCCTACGCATTCGTCATTATCGTTGGTGGAGCTGACACCCTGGTCCCTATCATTGCAAGTGTAATTCTCACTGTCAGGCCAGTTGGGACAGGTAGCTCCGTCCAGGCAAAAATATTCTTCGCACTCGTCAATATTGTCGGTGCAAGCAGCTTCAGCTGGGTAAAGATATTCTTTGCAGTCATCAGTTTCTCCTTTAGATTCGATGTTCATACAGCCGCAATCGTATGAACCAACCGAATCTGAACAAACGGTATTCTCTCCAAATATTCCATGTTCGCACTCGTCCGAATCCACGCACTGTCCTCCTTCTAACACGAACCCCTCGTCGCAGGAACAGACGAAGGACCCTGCCGTGTTGCTGCATCGTCCCCCAGATTTACCGCAGATGTAAACGTCTTTTAGGCACTCACCAATGTCGCTACATTTCTGTTGGATCAACGCAAAACCATTACAGCATTCGCAGGTGTATGAACCAGGTGTATTTGCGCAGGAAACTGCCATCATGCCCCCACATATTTGATCGTCTGCATGGCATTCATTGATATCAGTACAGGTTCCGTCGACTAACATATAACCAGCGTAACAGTTACAAATGAAAGACCCAATTGTGTTCACACAAAACCCGCAGTCGTCGTCGTCACCTTCGCACAAATCTTCGTAACTACATTCGTCTATGTCCAAGCAGGTGTTGTTCTGGAGCGTGAAGCCAGCGTTGCAGTCACAGATATATGATCCTTGCGTATTTGTACAGTTTGCTTGAGCGTCCTCTCCACATATAGCCAACTGACTACATTCATTAATGTCCATGCAGGCCGAGTTAATAAATTCGTAACCTTCCGGACACTTGCACATGTATGAACCTGCTGTGTTCGCGCAGGTCCGTGTGGCCAAATTACGTCGATCATCACACATGTTGGCCTGTTGGCACTCATCAACGTCGATGCACTTGTTCGAACTGAGATCGTAACCTTCGTTACATTTGCAAATGTAAGATCCGTCCGTGTTCTGGCAATCTCCATATCCCACTGGACCGCAGATTGTTTTGTCGCGGCACTCGTTTACGTCGACGCAATACGATGGGCCTTAAAGCCTATATCCGTCATGGCACGTACATAAATAAGATCCAATTGTGTTTTCACATATCCCAGCTCCTAGACGACCGCAGGCTGTCTTGACCAAACATTCGTCAATATCTATACAAGTTTCGATCTTTTTTACTTTCTTTACAGTGTAACCGCTCATGCAAGCGATCCTCTTTCTATAAGATCGGTCGCCTGGCGCGCTCCGTTCCATGTAGTCCTCGTCTTCCAGTTCTTCAAAAGCTTCTACTGGGATGATGAGCGCTGATCCGTAATCGACATCATAGTAGACTACAAAAAGATTTAGGTTTGAGTTGGGCTGTCGAGAAAGCACTTTCTAGTTCTGTGTCCTCGATTCAACAGCTATAGCTGCAGTCGAGCGTGAGATAGAGGAATACACGAACCCACCCATGGAGTATGCAAAACTTCACTGTTCTACTTCCAGGTGTTGTTCAAGGACCCCTTGTGTCTATATTGCCCATGCAACCTACTTCCGTAATTGCATTCCTTAATTCTTAATCCCGGAGAGTGTTCGCGTATCATGCTATTGATGCGTAAACAGGTTATTAGAATTCTGCCGAGTTCTTGCTAGAAGTCAATGGGCCTAAAAGGCTTAAAACAGCAAAACTGTTGGTAATTTGTTAACAGAAGAGCCTAGTTTTACAGTGTTCAAATAGTTTTGAACGAGGTGTGCTTTAAGTAACTTTTCAATCTCTTCATGCAGTTGCCCTTAAGCCGAGAGGGGGGGGGAGAGAGTGGGCTGTCTAAGGGCACAACTAGATAGAAAGAAAACAAGTACTAAATTTTAGATTCGGACAAGAGCTGTGAAATCGAGAGCAACCAGAGAAAACTGAAGGCCGAAAGCCGGTTTGAGTGGCCACAGTAGTGATTTGTCAACACTGGTAGATCTTGGAACAGTGTTTAAGCTCAGAGATCAGAATTTAGTTGGAAAAATTAAAAACGCCACCACTCCAGTTCAAGATTATCAGATAGAGGAACAAATTGGGCTGTATCGTGATTCTGCGTTGTTCATGCAAAAGCAAGCAGGTATCATAGGTTTCATTTCTGTCCATCCTGCAACACATTTCGTATGGTCGACAAAAGGGCGAACACATATTCTTAGATAAGTCTCTGTCGATATAAGTCTGCTCTTGATATCGTTTTTCCACTAGCCAATTGGGACAAATTTTGTATGACCGACTGTCCTTTTTTTTTCTTGAATCTGCGAATTCCTCACATCTGCGTTTTTTTTTTCTTCTAACTGTAGTAAGATTCCTTTGGTTGTTTCCATCTTAAAATTCATAATCATCAATAGCTTACATGTTCGATCAAATCTTACCATCGTCCGCTTTTTGCGTTGCGATAGTACTAAGCAGAGACAGAAGAAGTAGAAAGAAAAGGTTTCCACACATTTTATTTTCCCTTTTGAATCCGCTACTGCCAATCTTGTACAAAAAAGTATTTCCTTTCCCCGGCATTTTAAAACAGAAATCGTGCTGAACTTGATGCGATAACTTGGTTTGTATTTCTAGGCACGAACTATTTGAGAGATTCCTGGAAAGCTGTTATTGTTGTTTTTTTCGCAGTTCAGAGCATAACAAGCCAAAGTAGCAAATTAAAAATCGTAATGTGTAAAAAAAAGTTTAGTTGTTACTTTTCTATTTTATTTTTAAGCCTGCTTGTGTATTTACTAAGCTCAAAGTGCATTAAATAAATAACAAGTGGGCAAGCGCTCAAACGTGTAGTTGAAAGTAAAATGTTCATCACATCTGATATACAAACAGCGTTAGAACCAAGACATTTCACATCACCAGTAACCAAACAAGTAGTGAAATAAAGTAATTTAAAGTCATCCCCCTTAATTAGCTGTTAATATAAGCAAACCGCATGTAGAAATCCAAAGAGACCTTGAAGATCTTGCAAGAACAGTTTCAATTTCAATACTGAATGTCCTACTCTTTAAACCTCTTTTCAGTTAGCAAGGGAATAACAAGTAGGCTACAATAAACCAAATCGTAACAGCCTAATCTCATATCATATTACGACGTATGTAATCCCTCACACTGAATACGCTTGTGCCGCCTGGCGTAGTTACGTCTGAATTGCATGATTTAATTGAATCAATCCAGAAGCGGGTGGTTAAAGTCATACTTTCTCACGAATACACTAATTATGACCAGGCACTTAAAACTCTCCGACTTGAACCATTAAGGAAAAGACGCCTAAATTTAACAACAGATTTTGGTAAGAAAATTTTGCAGTCAAACAGATTCCGCCACCTCCTTTCCAAACAACTCCCTGAACCGACTTACTCAACGAGACACTCAAATTTGCTCAAGCCGTTTCCAGCATCAAGTACCGCACGTCGGCTCCATTCGTTCTCCCCCCTTGTTACTAATTATTTTAATAACCAATAAAATTTCACATTTGTTGTTCATTTCTGCCTGTTCGGTCCCTGATTTGTTTCTGTATTTTGTCTTAAGTTTTGTTGCTGATGGTATATTATTTAGATGTCGTTAGTTATTGATGTGTGTTTATTTATTTTTTCTTTGTTGCCTATTATTTAGCTTTTGCTATTGTGGCAATCGTTCCCTTAAACCTTATATGAAGAAACCGTCCAGTTTCCAACTTTTCATTAAGGATTGAAGTACGTGGCGTGGTCTTATTTGTTGCTGTTATCCGCATCTATCAGTACATATACACAAGTATACAAGAGTTAAATTTAACTCATGGCTTTAGATAAATAGAACGCATGCAGAGTTAAATATAACTCATGGCTTAGGGGAGCTCGGGGTTGGATCGGACACGGGGTTGGTCTGGACAGCCGCAAAACAAATATTAAATGTTGTCGCTAAAATCGGAAAAAAATACATAACATCTGCCTTCTAGTGATCTAACTCTGTACTGAAGTTTCGTGATACTTGCTTTTCTGGTTTTGACAAAAAGTTGAAAAAATTGGTTTTATTGAGGTAAAAGTTTACAGCTCATGGTCGGTTAAAAAACCGTACGCCAAAGACTTAGTAATTGGGGTGTGTAGCCTGCTTAGTATTTTCAAGCTAGATCAGTTAGTTTTCCTGTAGTACGCCATTTTGTTATTTCAGTCAGGGTGCGGTTGGTTCGGACAGTTTCGAAGGGGTTGGTTCGGACAGTATTTTCTTAATGATATGCCATGCAAAATCGAAACTGACTTAGAAAAACACAAAAAGATGCTATCAGCATCCTTGTCGTATTATTTGTTAACAGAATTAGTTTGAAAAATGAACGCGCTAAAAAGAGATGGCTACAACCGAAGAAAAACTAGTTAAGTAGAATTGTCTACAACAAAGAAAAAAATCAGATTTTTTTTTTAATATAATTAACTTTGCTTACGATTTTTCAAGAAGGTAAAAGAAACACGAATTCGTCCTTATGAAGTTAAATTTTGGAAAAGGTGAAACCAAATGTGTTTCTTATGTCGGAAAGTCGAAGGAAAAGGAGGTTCATTGAATGAAAGTTCGTTGAGGGTCTTGAAGATATTCTTTCTGCACATAAGTGGGCCTAAAATTATCTTCCTGTAGAATCGATTCGCGTAATCGGTCCAACTACAGATGGACTGAACTTTGCTGATATAAGTTTGAAGTTACCAGCCTCTGGAACTGCTAGGTTAACTGAAAGGACAAATGAAGGATTTTCACTGTAATGCAACCTCGGCTCTTGAAACATTTGTTTTCTTTATTTTGTGTTTACTTTTGAGCTGCAGTATTGTCATTTCCACTTTTTAACATATTTAAATAAACTCGAGTAAAAAAATAATACATTACAAATAATGTCCGAACCAACCCGAGGCCTGTCTGAATCAACCCCGTGGGTACGGGGTTGGTTCGGACAAATTGAAAAACAGAAACAAATGTGTACTTAAAAATCTGATATAGAAAAAAATCTGAAAAAATTACCAGCTATTCTCCCAGACATTCTACACTTTTGAAAACAAACACGATGTAAATCCGCCAAGATATGGCGGCCTAGCAAGAAAAGGAAAATTAGTGTCCGGATCAACCCCGAGCTCCCCTATTTCCTTACCAATCTGTACAAAAAGCATCCTCAGTTTGAAGTCTATATGCTTGAAAAAGTAGTTAATTTTATTGTTTAGATACCATTTTGCTGCTTAATTTGAATTTCCCGCCAGAATCGAGCCACAAAATCGACACTTTGATCGACCAGGTTACCTCAGAGGCGACTGAAATGAATATGGTCGTGAATAAAGATAAGAGCTCGGTTACGACTTTTTCTTTTCTTAGAAAAACTCAGCCGTCTTTCGAACCTCCTTTCGACTCTGGGCTCATCAGGGATAAAATAACGCTACTAGGTATAGTGGTCTCTTCTGACCTTTCATGGCATGAAAATACGAAGACAGTTGTAAAGAAAGCTAACAGCGCAATTCAAATGCTAAAAACACTGAAAAAGTTTCGGGTTCCTAAGGACAAGCTAAAGCTAATTATTTGCTCTTTCATCCGACCCTTAGTCGAATATGCTTGCCCGGTTTGGCACTTTGCTCTTACCCAAGACGAAACTGATAAAATAGAGCGAGTTCAGAAGAGATCGCTGCAAATTATCTATGGCGGTTCCCCCCTACCATACTCTTTTTACCTCAAAGAATTTAAAATTGAATCCCTTTCTTCCCGCCGCGAAAAACTGTGCCGCAACTTTGGCTCATCCCTTCTCCAGCATCCCATGTACCGTTCATTCCTTCCCCCACCCTTTGTTCCTGTAAGATCTCGTCCCCCACCGAGAAGTGGCTGAAAAGGTTCCCAAACTGACCCCAATCTACTGTAACACTATGCGCTACAGTAGAAGCTTTGTGCCGAGCTTCGTCAAGCAGTACAATGCTCTTTAGCATTGTTCTGCCTTGTTACTTTTTTTCCTTTTAAATTATCTGTTGACAATCTATTTTATCTTTATTTATGACTTTATTTATGACTTCAAAAACATCGTATTTGGGCTCTTCCCACGAGAGATATGTTTTGCTTTATTATTAAATAAATTGAAATTGAAATTGACACTCCCCTCGCCAGTTGTTTGTCGAATTTGAGACACAAAGCGAGCCACGAAAATCCTGTTGGTCGCGGAAACACACTTGTGTGCCGCACGAAAGACCGCGGAAACATTCTTTTCGAGCCACAGTCGGGTCGCCGTCACTACCTCCACCCGTCGATTCACCCACCCGTCCCTACCCACAAACTGTTTGTGGGAGCACGGAAAAACGCCTTATATCTCGTTTATGAATGAATGAATGAATGAATGAATGAATTTAATTCCAAAAAAGCCCAAGGGCCATGGCGGAAAACATAAAAAAAATAACAACAAACAAAATATCATACACTCCGAAACAAACCAAAAATCAACTTCTATAAAAATAGTTCGCGGTGGGTCATAGCTATCTTCAGGAATCTACCCAGCCTTCGGAGATCACCAAAACACTTACTTCCCATAATCGAAGTCAATTCCCTTTCATCCCAAACCTCCCGGCCAAACACTTCCTTTCTTAATCCTTTCAACTCCTCACAATAACACATCAAATGTACCGCATCCTCCCCCTCAACACCACACATCGGACAAAAATAAGGACCAGTACCTTTCCTCTCTCGACCAATATACTTTCTCCGCATTCCCACTGGAAGAGCGTCCGCCCTAAGACTCACCATCCACCTCAATTCTGTCCCCCCCAATCCCAACTTAAAATATAATTCTTCTCCCCATGTCTCTTTAGCCATACCATACAACTTCAGAGAGTGGTGCTCTGATACGCCCCCATGCCACCTCTGAATCTCCTGATCTCTTAGCCTATCTTTCACTAACTTAGCTACCTTACCTAGGGGGTAACCTGGTCCCACTCCATCACACCACAAACCACCATAACCACAATCATCCAATATTTTTTCAATTTGCTGAGGCCAAGAATCCCTTTTCTTGCCCCCAAGTATTTCCAAATACGCCGCTTTCAAAACTCTCACCCTTGGCAAACTCGTCACTTTCTCCCAATATCTTATCATTGCTACCAACCTACTATTCCGGAGCAACCCTAAACCTAAGTCCCCTGTAATTACTAGGCTATTTGTTCTCACGCTAACCCCTAATACCCTCTTAAAATATTGTAACTGTACACTCTCTAGCTTAACTTAATTCGCTGGCATCACATGTCGCTCGCGGACGACACTACGATAACAGTATTTGGCAATTGTCTGGTGGAGGTTGTACATAAGTCTAACTTGGTACTTGAACGTTTATGTAGTTTTACAGTTGGTAGATCCCTAGCAGTTAACGCATCTAAAACAAATTATATTATTTTTAGTCGAACAGGTAGGTTACTCAATGATAACAATAATATTTTTTTTGGAGATTTACCCATTAAACAAGTTTTTGAAATGAGATATTTGGGGTTTTATTTAGATAATAATATTAGTTGGAGAAAACATTGTAGTATTATTGGTGCAAAAATGGCTAGGGGGCTAGGAATTCTAAGACGGGTAAGAAAAACACTTCCATTTCAGATTTTTTAAATTATTTATTTTTCCCTTGTTCGTTTGGTTGCGGACATAAAAAAGGAGGTTGAATCTAAAACCATGCCAGCTTTTCCCGGTGTAATGTTCTGAATGCTGGTCGGATTCGTGATTACCAGGCATCAATTTTTGTGTTTCAAAGCATGAACCATGTATGCCCCGATTCTTTCCATGATTATTTTTCTATGAATCAGGAGCACAAGAATTACGACACCAGAAAAGCACAGCTTTTAATTAATGAAAAAAGAAAAACAGTTAGATCATCTTATATGATTCATAATCTGGGGCCTTCTGTTTGGAATAATTTGCCGGTTAGCATCAGGGAGTCTGCCACTTTAAACGGGTTTAAAATAAACTGAAAACTTTCCACTTAATCAATACGTTTTGTATCTTTTTTTCTTTCTTTTTTTTTTCGCAGTTGTGCGGGTGGATCTGAAACTGGTAAGGAGTAAATATTAAGGATTATTTTTGTGTAGTGTTCACGTTTAATTGTCTGTTATTTAAGTCATAGGCTATAGGTGGATATTTATTAGTTGTTGTGTTGAGTTATTTATTTATTAGATACAAGTATTATTAATAAATTTCAGCAAAAGTCTTACTTTTTGCTGCAATAGGATAATAGTAATGTTATTTATTTTATTTTCAATGTTTTGGTTAGAAATAAAAACCTACCTACCTACCTTTGGCAGAAGTAAGGCAGGAAGTTTCGATCAATTTCGGCAAAGTAGATATAACATATAGGGGTAAACACGCATGCTGAATCCATACCTAAACTTGTTTTTCTCTTATGACTAGCCATTGGCATTAATCTGTTTCTAGATTTGAATAATAAAAATGTTTGAATAGTCGGGCGAAGACCGGACATATACAAGATGCAATTGTCTGGATCAAATATTACATTTTTGGGATCCCATCGAAACCTTTAGTCTTGTTACTTTCGCAATTTCTTCTCCGGGGATTTACTGCCATATACCCTCCGCACGTTTGCATCGCGGGCAGGGTATAGGGAATATATCGACTCTGCATCGTCGTATTTCAGAAAGAGCGAGATGGAGGTTCCAAGTGCTTATTTGTTCTTGCAATATGCGTGCTGATTTCACCGCTGTAGTGCACAGCGAAAGTTTAATTCATAAATCATTTTAAATTGTACCTTATTTTTTATTTCCGTTTCATCGTTAATTTGATTTTTTTTTCAACCTGCTGTAACTTTTTCCCCCTCCCCCATTCTTCCCTCCCAACCTCACCTCACCCCCCTTCCCACCCTTACCTCCCTAGGCCACCCTTCCTCCCCCAACTACCCTACCACCCATAATAAAATTCAACATTTATGCCCCAGAAAATAATCTTTATAAATGTAAAAATGTGAATCTATCCGGCACATTTTCCAGACCTCGGGGGCCTACTATTTTGAAGCCGCAACTTAAAGAAAGCGTCGTGCTTGTTAAACTAATCCATTCTACTTTAGAAATATTTCCATCCATTCTCGTTCCCGTGATTCTCACTTCAGTTTCCGATCATTGTTTCCTAGGAGCTTATTGGTCAGCAGACCGGTTATATAAATTTTGCCAGATCTTTCACCAAGGCAAAGGGCACGGAAAGAGGCTAAGAGCCTTGTGTTTGCTGTAAGTGTAGCTAAGTTTTAAAATAGTCAACTATCTCAGAACACCTTAGCAGTAACACTGAGCGTGTTTCACCATTCTGACAATAATAACTATTAGTTACTATTTCCGCTCCATCATCACGAAAAGCTACTACGCTGACCTTCCAACCTTCTCGAAATAGTAACTATCTGCTTACTATGCTTGGGAGCGTGTAGTAAGCGTGGTAACTACGGATCTTTGTAACGGGATTGGCTGGATTACCTCGCGGAGTGATATTTTGTAGAAAATATAAAAATACGTTAGAGCCTTGACGCTAAAAAGTAAAAATTCGCGACGGCATGCGTAGTAACCACGGCAAGTAGGGTGGAACATGCTCAATATGTAGTGCAAGGTCTCCTTTAAAGGACCTATCTTACTTATAATATTGACGCGACCTACTTGCGTAATCACTCCATATATTTTTAAACCCGGAGAACCTAATTTCGTACGATACATTCTAACCCTTCGAACTAAACCACACTGGTTTTCTCACTTTCCGTGTTTTGCTACCTTCGATGTGTATCACGCTGTCGATGGCTGTCCGTGAGAAGTTTTTCCATCAGAAAAACCGGTTATGTAAATTTTTTCCCTGTTCTCGGTGTAAGTCAACGGGTCACGGTAAAGGCTTAAAACAGTCAAAACCTTGGCTTACTTGTTCTTCAAAACCGTGGCTTACTTACTGTGAGTTGAATAGTAATTAGTGCGAGAGGTCCTTTAAGCTTGAATTTGTTTTAGTTTCTGCGCGTCGCTGTTTCTAATCCTGGAATGCTCTCCTTCTCGATCGATTTTTGGCAAGTACACATGCACCCGACAGCATTGATTTAGCGGTTGCGCCAAACCCGTGTTGAGTGCATTCGCACTAAACGAACTTTTTCCCGGAGTCACGGATTCGGATGCGACGAGTCTGTCTGCTTCGATGGAGCTCACTTTGTGTGAGAATTTGGAATGACTTAAAAATGTAAGTACGCCGATTTCTTGATTTTTATTCTTTTTCTGGGGAGATAGGAGGCTCGGCAAGATTTAATATTAAAGGAGCAGCCTTGATACTAAGTAAGTAATTTATTTGTAACCCGCCGTTTCGAAAAAGCGGATTAAATAAAGAAAATACATAAAGACACAGAAAAAGACACTAGTTTTCAATCTTCGGCCAGGAAGCCGTGGCGAAGGTCGTGCGCTGGTTGGGCTCTGGTGTCAGTGATTTTTTATAGCGACGAAGAAACATCCAAAAGGGTAAAACTTGCATCTTGAATTTTGAACTTCTCCGTCAATGTATGGTTTTGGCATAATTTCGACAAGTGGAGCAGTTGTTTTGCATATTTAAAATAACATGATCTCATATTTTTGATCTCCTTCTTTCGCAGAACATGGGTGACACCAGAAAGAAATGGTATAGAAGGAGCGCAGAAGTGGTGTACAATTTTCCCAGAGCTTTACGATTATAGCGCCCCCGGTTGGGGACGATGCGCCCATAGGCGGTACTTTTAGACGCGTTCTTTGCACTTCTAGTAGTTCCTGGGTTTTTGCACTCGCTGCTGTCTCATGGTACCTCATCTGTAAGTTATCACTATCTCCCTGTGACTTCTCACTAGGACCTGCCTGCCAATCAGGCTCTGGTCAGTCCGAATTGATAAGTTCAAACCGGAAACTGATATGTCCGGAAATGGTTCTACACTAGGGAGCAGCTACAGCTACCGGTGATTCCATAAAACGGCTTATATGAAAACCGTATATCAGTAATAATTAAATGGGCAGTAGGTTGCAACTTTTGAGAAGGTTTCGGTTTCTGGATCTGTCCAGAAACCGATCTGAAGAAACCGGTTTCAAGACTTAAGCATACGGGCCAAGGAGTTCTCCTAGTATAATGGTTTTGTTTTTATGGCACTTGCAGCCTCTGGCTCAAGTGCCATATACCGTCTGTCGGTCTGTCCGAGTTTTTTGTCACACATTTTCGAGTTAGGGTACTTCCAGATTTGCTAGGACAATGAAACTTGGCAGGCGTATCAGGGACCCGACCAAACTAACCTGAAAATAATCAGTTTCCCGATCCGACCATATGTGGGGGAGTGGGGGCGCTGGAAACTTGAAAATTTAGGGCATTTTGTCACACTTTTTCGAGTTAGGGTACTTCCAGTTGTGCTAGGACCATGAAACTTGGCAGGCATATCAGAGACCCGACCAAACAAACTTAAAAATAATCAGTTTTCCGATCCGATCATATTGGGGGGGAGTGGAGGGCAGGGGAATCCGGGAAATTGAGAAGTGTGTAACTTTCGAACGGGTGATCGGATTGTAATGAAACTTAATAACTGAATAGATTATATATCTCTGATGTCCCGTTTGAAGTCTTGACCGGATTCGGTAGCCAGGGGGGGAGTTGGGATGGGGGAGACCGGAAATTTCAGGAAGCGGTTAGAATGGAGGGATCGGAGTGAAACTTGCTGGGAAGAACAAGCATCTGCTCTAGACAAATCCATTCGACCATTGTACACTTGTACACTTATGGGGGGGGGGGGGTCCCGGAATTCCGGTGATGGCGGTTTTGGGGATTTTCACGATGAAACTTGGCAGGCATATCAGGGACCCGATCAAACTGACTTCAAAATAAAAATTTTGTCGATCTGATAATGGGGGGGGGGGTGTGGGTGGAGGGAGGGGGATCCGGGATTTTCAGTCATGTGTAACTTTGTAGTGAGTGGTCGGATTCGAGTGAAATTTAAGAACTGAACTGAGGACATTTTTCCGGTGATCTTTTTCGTATCCGGACCGGATCCGGCAACTATTGGGGGAGGAGCGTAATACGTGACCCGCTTAGAATGGAGAGATCTGGATGGAACTTTGTGGGAAGAACAAACAGACGCTCTAGGTAGATCATTTATCGGATTTGCTACGGGCACCGTGGGGGAGCTGGGGGGGGGGGGCGGAAATCTCGAGAAACGGTTAGAATGATGGTGTCGGAGTGAAACTTGCTGGGAAGAACAAATATCTGATCCATGTAAATCTTTTACACAATTTGACTGGATCCGGACACTTGAGGGGGGGGGGAGGGGGTTTCCCGGAATTTCTTTTTTTTTGCGATTTTCACGACAAAACTTGTAAGGCATATCAGGGACCCGGTCAAACTGACTTGGAGTAAAAAAAAATCCTCGATATGATAATCTTGGGGGGGGGGGGTAGGGAGGGGAATTCGGAATATTGAGTCATGCGTAACTTTGGAACGGGTGATCAGATTCGAGTGAAATTTAGTAATTGAACAGAGGACATTTTTATCTGGTGAACTTTATCATTTCCGTACCGAATCCGGCAATTATTGGGGGGAGAGTGGAAATTAGACTGGTGTGATCTGGATCGAACTTCGTGGGAATGACAAACAGATGCTCTGGATTAATCATTTAAAGAACCGGATTGGCTCCGGGTATTTTGGGTGGAGTTGGAGGGGGGGGGTCTGGGATTCCGGTGATCGCGAGTTAAGGTACTTCCAGATGTGCTAGGACGATGAAACTTCGCTGGAATATTGGATATTCAACATCATTTGCTTAGAAATTGCTACTTCCCAAATCAGATTATTCCTTAAAGTACCAATCTTGACGGCAAAGTAAAAAAAATACTTTTAAGCAATTTATGCATTTTCATGATGCCCATCAGCCCATTAGCATTTTTGCCTCAAGGGTTTTGATTACAAATGAAGTTCCAGCTCCCTTACAGTGCGCATCTCAACCGCAAAGTCGAAACTTACTTTTGATCAATCAAAACATCTTAACCCATGCAAGTGCCATATGAGCTTACGGCTCTTTTTTGCTAACCTGCGGTAACTGAAAATTATAACTTTAAAGCTTTAAAGGCCCAGAGCTACCCAGGAGAAACAGAAAACAGTCAGAAAAAATCAGTTTCTCATCAGAATTGTGACATCCATGGTTGCGCCATATAAGTTGACCAAGGTCACTCATGAAAATTTAGTTGTTCGAGGATCGAATGTCTTCAAGGCGCGTTTGAGCCTGGGACAGTATTCTGTGTCCGAACTTTGAATATACAGCGTGTTCCACCCTTCTAACAATAGTTACTATTGGTTACTATTTCCGTTCCATCCTCACGAAAAGTTACTACGCTGACCGTTCCAACCTTGTCGGAATAGTAACTAATAGTTACTATTTGCTTACCATGCTCGGGAGCGTAGTAAGCGTAGTGACTACGCATCTCTGTAACGTGATTGGTCGGATTCACCCCTGGCGTGAAATCCTGCTGGAAAATAGAAAAGTTGTTCCAGCCTTGACGGCAAAAAGCCAGAATTCGTGACGTCATGCGTAGTAACTACGGTAAGTAGGGTGGAACACGCTCATAGAGAGAGACATAATCTTTGTAACGTGGCGTCGAGTATCACTTTATGATTTCTTCCTGGATAGCTGAGGACCCCCTTGGAAATTCAACAAAAAATATAAGAGTAGGAAGGGGAGAGGGTTGACAAACACTCAGTGTCTTTTCCACTTAACCCCTTGTTCCTTTTGTAAAACGGTAAGAAAACCTTTAATCTAGGTTCAACGTGGGTTGTAGCAAAGGCTACTTTGTTTCAGTTTTGTTTCGGAGGGTCATTTTATTTGGAAAGGGTCGAGTTGAATCACTGTCATGTACCATTTTTCATTTAACTGTCACACTATTCAGTTAAACGACCTTCTACACTGCTTCCTGGCCGACAATTGAAATTAAGTGTCTTTTTGTGTATGTTTATGTGTTTTATTTACTTTCTTCATTTACTCCGCTTTCTGAAAACGGCGGGTCATAAATAAATTACTTACTTACTTACTATGTGGAATGTGTCGTGACCAAATATTATGAGCTGTCTTGTGATAAATGGTCCCTTTCTTTCATTTGTGTTTCAAAAATGCAGTCTGATCATAAGGAATTCGAAAATGTTCGCCTACGGCGCCTTTTGTCGTAAGTTATGTTTACTTTGAGGTTTGGGGCCCCAGTTTCGTGGAAGGGCTATTTTAGAAAACCTAAAATATGTTCGGGAAGTAGTGATATTTTTTTAAATCGCCTGCGCCGCTTACTGGCATTTTGTTGCTACACAGTGATTAGAAAGTGCTGTGGTAGCTTCGCTCTCCAGCTAGTTCCTGTTTTTGGTTCCTGTTACTTATCTATTATACCTTTACCTTTCACAAACTGGTTTCTTGAAATTCGTATAGTTTTCACGATTTGGTGCAGTAGGTTTTTTGTCTATTGTTTCTAAACCGTTTAACTCCTGAACCGTTCTGAATTTCCGACAAATATATTTTGCAGTAGGCCCCGCCCAGGCACTGCAAACCGCCCTTGCGAAACTGGGGCCCGAGGGGGCGGGGGGCCGAGACGCCGCCCATGCCCCCCTTAGGTTTCAGCGAAATGACGCCTCTGATCTTTTCTATTTGAGTTCATTCTTACTTTTTAGGCCACGACTCCTCCTCCGCTCGGTGACGTTAGTTTTTTTGTGAAAGCTCGTTAACGTCACCTACTCTTTCCAAAATAATTAACATACATCGTTGACCAAACCGGGCAGTATCAAATAATTAGCATACTAATAATCAAATATTCAAAATCAGTTCCTGCAGAATTGCGAAGCTTTCCCCGTTCTCGTTTTTGACAACAACAAAAAAAACGCAAGAAAGGAGAATTAGCTTCATCTCAATTCTCACAAATGCGAAACAGGAGCATTGTAAGCAGAATCGCAATAACAAAAATAAAAAAAATAAAAGCAACTATTGTTTACGCTTGCGTGCATTTTTAGTGATTAGTCCTATCTGTTATTGTGGCTTCTGCTAAGTTAAAAAATGAAAAGAAAAATATTTTGTTGTTTCAGAGCTGGCTATGACGGACCTAGTGGAGCTCAATGATAGTGGGATAGACTTCAACCATACAGCTGATGCCA
Source organism: Branchinecta lynchi (assembly GCA_023053575.1). Classification (NCBI taxonomy): domain Eukaryota; kingdom Metazoa; phylum Arthropoda; class Branchiopoda; order Anostraca; family Branchinectidae; genus Branchinecta; species Branchinecta lynchi. The sequence continues at coordinate 11,919,124 of JAKZAP010000003.1, forward strand.
GTATTGCCCGATACTCGAAAGGCAACATTGCCAAAATGGAAGTGCGAGCCAACAGTTTCTCGTGTTTACAAAATAATACAGTGACTTTGAATAACGCTGTAACGCTTTCGAACCCGAATTTAGTCAAGTGTAACTTCGTTAGTAACAACGGTGACAGCTGTCAAGGAAATGGAATGATTCATTCAAGGTAAATCGAATTTATCTCACTTGGCAACTCATACTTGGGGGGGTGGGGAGGGTATATCTAATAAGAGGTTACAGCCTGCCCGAGGAAAGCGGATATTTCTCATCGCATCAGAAAGGTAAAACGAAGAACTAAACATGGCGAGGTGTAGAACTTTCAACTTTGAGACTGAATTGTGGACGTTTGGTAAATATACTAAGCTTGTGATTACTTACATAGGCCTATGCTTTTTTCACCCTTTTTCCGTCAATATCAAACGGGTGGCTGCCCGATAGTTGTATATAACATCTATATGGCATATCAGCATACGAATCTTGGATTGGACATTACAGAGTCATACGACTGCAGGAGCTATGTATACAGTAGTAGCGGTCGTTCGGGGCCGGAATTTGGAAGTCCGAGCTAGAATACGTCGCAGGAAATGAGAGACGGCTTTTCTACTGCATAGTAGCATTACAAAGCATCTATATCATAGATAAACTGGGAATGGCATGTGCTTTTTTGAGAGATTTTGTTATTTTCCATTTTCCTTTTAGTTCTCACCTCGATGAGACCGGTCAACGTTCGCCACTTTTTCAGCACTTTATTTTTTGTGAACACAGTTTCTTACTTTTGATAATTCTAAAAGTCCTAAGATATATGTTTATCTATTGGGTATTAAAGGGGGAAAAAAATCATAAACAGCCAATGTGGTTCGATCCAACACAAAAACAGGTCACAAGAAAATTCTCTAAAGATGGCTAACCAGGGCCAGCACCTATTGCTCTAAATTTAGCCGTAGGATTAGTTTTTATATATTTGTCACGTAAGTAGGTTTAGGATAATTGTTTTTAACCCATCTTACCTCCTGAAAGGTCCACAGCACACTTTAGGCGTTCAGCAAGTCTTGGACTGTTCCCTGATATCGAGGATTTTCCCAATGTTCTTACAACCTTTGACTTCAGGACCGCAAGATTATTCTTCAGTAAGCACTGGAGCTTCCTCATTTCTTAGCATTTCAATAAGTTCAGATTTGGATAGCCACATAATTTTCATATGGGAACAAGAAACCCAACTAAACTATTTCATTTTGCCGGGAACCAAGGCTTGATTAAACCATTCTGAGCGTCTTGTTAGTTAATGAACAGAAAACATAAGCTTTCACTTTTATAGCACTTGAGCTTACTCAAGCGCCATATAGCGATCGTAATGTCTGTCTGTCCGCATGTTGCTAGTTTGTGCACTTCCACATAAGCTAGGACGATGAAACTTGGCAGGCGTATCAGGGACCCGATCAGATTAACTTGACAAAAAAAAATCACTTCCCCGATCCGGCCATCGTAGGGCGAGTGGAGGGATGGAGAATCCGGAAATTAGTATTATCATGCATAACTTTGGAACGGGTAATCGGACGTGCACGAAACTTGACAAGCGTCAAGAACAAAGGCCTCAGATTTCCGGAGGGGGGGGGGGGGTGCTGGAAGGTGGCACCGGAAATCTTATGAAAGGCTTAGAGTCGTGGGATCCGATGGAACTCTGTGGGAAGAACAGAACAAGCTTAAGCCCTAGATACATCACTGACAAAACAGGACCGGATCGTGTCACAGTGGGGGGAGTTGGAGGGGATTTCCCGGAATTCTGGTGATCTCGATTTTGGGTACTTCTAGATGTGCTAGGACTGTGAAACTTGGCAGGCGTATTAGAGATTCTACCATATTGACTTGAAAATAGTCCCTTCCCCGATCCGATCATCGTGGGGGAAGTAGAGGGGTGGGGAATCCGGAATCTAGTGACATTCATAACTTTGGAACGGGTGATCGGACGTGCATGAAACCTGGTAAGTGTCAAGAACAGGTGTCTCAGATGTTCAATTTCAAGTCAGGACCTGATTTTATCACGGGGGTGGGGGCTGGAGGGGGCACCGGATATCTCGTGGATCGCTTAAAAGTCGAGGGACTTTGGTTGGAAGAACAAGTGATGATACATTACTAGATACATTACTGACAAAACGGGACCGGATCGTGTCATGGCAGGGGAAGTTGGAGGGGGTTTCCGGGAATTCTGGTGATTTCGAGCTAGGGTGCTTCCAGATGCTCTAGGACCATCAAACTTGGCAGGCCTATTAGGGATTGACTTGAAAATAGTCCCTTACCCGATCTGACCATCGTGGGGTGAGTAGAGGGATGGTGAATCCAGAATCTGGTGACAACCATAATGGAGGAACGGGTGATCGGACGTGCATGAAACTTGACAAGTGTCAAGAACAAGTATTTGAGAAGTTCAGTTTCAAGTCCGGAGTGGGTCTGATCACTGTGGGGGGGGGATGGAGCTGGAGGGGCACCGGAAACCTGATGAATCGCTTAGAGTCGAGGCATCGGTGTTGGACTTGGTTGGAAGAACACGCGAAAACCCTAGGCACAATATTGACAGAGCAATACCGGGTCTGCTGTCAGTGTGGGTTGAGTCTGAGGGTGTTTCCTGGAATAGCGAATTAAGATACTTTCAGATTTGCTGAGACGACGAAACTTGGCACGCATATTAGGGATACGACCAGATTGACTTCAAAATATCGGGATCATGAAAACGGATATTTTCTTAATAGCATTTTTTGTACTTTAAGGAATTCACTATGCAAACCCTTTGAGGCAAACATGATCATGGGACCTTGTGGGTCACGAATGTATATAATTTGCTCAACAGAATTTTTTTTTTTCACTTTTTGGGATCCCAAAACGTAAGTGGAGGGATACCTATGACAGCGCAAAAGTAAGGTCGAGTTGGTAGATGGGCTTTGTAGCCGTTTATTTAGGGGTGCGGGAGGGGATTTAAATTAAGGGGCAAGTAAAATATTTTTAAATAGCTAATGAGACAGTCGATTATGGAGTAACGAGTATTATGGAGTAACGAGTATTATGGAGTTTTCTCGCCGGACGAGTAGTTCGCCCGGAATCCGGCCAAAACCGGAAAGTTTATTAAAAGTAAAAGTTTTATTTGAAGTTGATTGGATGTTCGATTAAGGGGTAGGAAGACATGCTGAACACGATGGTGAAAACCATTTTCTCGCCGGGCAAGTAGTTCGCCCGGAATCTGGCCAAAACCGGAAAATTGTTAAAAGTATTTGTAGTTGATTAGACATCCGATTTAGGGGTAAGACGGGATGCTGAGTCCGTGTATGACAATCATTTTTTACCTGGACATATAGTTCGCCCGGAATCCGACTGGAACCGGAAAATTTGTTTTAAGTTAAATTTTAATTTGAAGTTGATTAGATGTTCGGTATAGGGGAAAGAAGATACGCTGAGTTCGTTTTTTAGCTTTCTTTTTTTTTTGTCGGACAGGTAGTTCCGGAATTCGGCCGAAACCGGGAAATTGGCAGAAGTAAGGCAGGAAGTTTTTGTCAAAACAGATATGACTTATAGGGGTAAACACAAATATGCTGAATCCATATCTGAACTTGGTTTTCTCAGATGATTAGCTTTTTGGCCTTAATCTGTTTCTTAATTTTAATAGTAAAATTGTTCAAGGAGTCTGGCGAAGTCTGGATCTGGCGAAGACAAGACCTAATTGTCTGGATCAAATATTGAATTTTTGGGATCCCATCGAAACCTTTGGTCTTGTTTGTTAAGATGCGCACTTTAAGGACAGCCTATTAAAAAAATGATTTTAAGCAAAACTCTTGTAGCACAAACGTCATGGGCCCTCGGGGATCATAATATGAATCGTTTTTCAAAATTAGATTTTTTTTTTTACTGTGCGGTTAAGATGCGTACTTTAAGGGAGCAGGAATTCATTTCTAGTACAGGTGTCTCAGATGTTCAATTTCAACTCAGGACTTGGTTTTATCACGGGGGGGGGGGGGGGGGGGGGGGTTGGAGGGGGTACCGGATATCTCGTGGATCGCTTAAAGTCGAGGGACTGGGTTGGAAGAACAAGTGATGATACATTACTAGATACATAACTGACAAAACAGGACCAAAACATCGTCCAAGCCCACCTGGAAGTACTCCATATCACCGGAATTCCGGAACCCCCCTCAGACTTCCCCCACAGTGCCCAAATCCTGTGCAGTTCTGTTAATGATGTACCTAGGTCTTGTGCGTGTTCCTCGCATCAGTTTCATCCCGATCGCTCCACTCTAAGCATGTCATATGATTTCAGGTGCCCCCCTCCGACTCCTCTCCCATTGATCGGATCCAGTCCTGGCTTGAAACGGGACATCTGAGACATAGGTCTTTCCAAATATCAAGTTTTATTAAGATGCGATCACCGGTTCGAAAGTTATGCATGCCGCTAAATTCCGGATTCCGGCTCCCTTCCTTTCCCCCAGGGTCGGATCGGGGTCTCATCGTCCTAGCACATCTAGAAGTACCCTAACTCGCAATCACCGGACTGACCGACCGACAGACAGACGGAAAAATGATCGGTATATAGTATTTGGCCGGAAGGCAAGTGCCATAAAAACATTGATGTCGACAAGACCAAAACATCAAGACCCTGGCCAAGATCAATATTTTCACACCGGCCTTAAGACCAAGACCAAAAAAGTCTATTTTACTTTACGTTTCTAGCCTGAATAAGGAACATTAAGGAAAAGTAAGCTGATTATATTTCTGTCAATGAGTACGCACATATAAATTTAAATAATTATATGCCATTATCCCTGTTGCATTTAGATAAATCAATGCTACCAATAGTTACGTTTTTGCAGATACCATGGTATCGGTTACTACGGTAACTGGATCTACAATTAGTCGTTTTTGCAGTTACGGTGGTATCCGATATTAGGGTTGCTTTGCAAAAACGACAGTTGCCAAATTTGCGCTTTAAGTCATCCCAAAAGAACAAGAGCTACGAGCTCATATGGCACTTGTACGAGTAGGCAGTACAAGAAAGTAGATGAGAACGTCACAAAATACACCCGCCATCCAAAAAGGCGGTTCGGAAATAGAAATAGGATATTTAGTTTCACTCATTTCTGAGCAGTTCCGGCATCGTCTCGATTGCAAATGCACATGACTGTTCAAACTTTCATCACAATAAATCCATTTGTTTGATCCCTAGACGTGCTACACGATTTCCGGTACTCACTCTATTTCCACCTACCGTGGCCGAATCTGGTTCGGAATAAAAAAAAATCGACCACCTAAAGCATCGTCGTTTATACCATCTACCAAGTTTCGCTCGAATCTGAGCATTTTTGGAAAGTTCCGGTACCCCCCCCCCCCCTTCCCACCAACGTTGTCGGAGCCGGTTCGGGCCCAATCTCTTAATTCCCTCATCAAGTTTGACTGAAATTGGAGCATAGCCTATCTGCAAGTTTCCAGTACCCCCCCCCCCCCCTCCCTTCACCGAATCCGGCCCAGACGCCAAATAACAAATCTAGGCCGCAGAAACTCGGCACTGTCGAATTGCATCTCATTCGGTCCATCCGTTTGGTTTTTGTGCATGTCAAAAGTCCCCCCACCCCCAATTCCCCTAATCGTGGTCGCATATGGTTCGAACGCATGTTTTACATGTCGAGGCCATCGATTCGTATCACCCATGAAGTTTCACTCGAATCAGACCACTCGTTCGCAATTTATAGAAGTCCATATTTCTCTTCTCTTGCTCCCCCAAAAATGCTCGGATCTAGGAATGGAAGTTTCGGGGGTATGTTGTGTCAGGTTTTTAAGTCAAGATAATTCGGGTCGCTAATATGCCTGCAAAGTTTCGTTGTCGTTTTACATCTGGAACTATTCTAACTCACGACTACCGGAATTCCAGGAAACCCCCTCCAACTCCCCCCACAAAGCCCCGAAACCATCTGGCTCCGTCAATTTCATCTAGGCCTAATGCTTGTTCCATCCATTAAGTTTCGTCCCAATCCCTCTGCTTTTAGAGTTTCTTGAGTTTTCCACCCCCCCCCCCATCCCCACAGGTATCGGACCCGACCCGGACGTGACACTGAACGTCCGAGGCGATAGCTCACCAGACAAGTTTCATTCAAATCCGATCACCCGTTCAAAAGTTATGCACGCCACTAGATTCCGGACTCCCCATCCACCCACTCCCCCCACGATGGTCGGGTCGGGGAAACGGCTGTTTTCAAGTCAATCTGTTCGGATCCCTGACATACCTGCCAAGTTTCATCGCCCTAGGACATCAGGAAGTATGCCGAACTCGCGGGATCGCTAGAAATCCGGACCCCCACCCCAACTCCCCCACAGTGCCCTGATCCGGTCCGGTTATGTCAATGACGTGTCGAGGACCTGTGCTTGTTTTTCCCACCAAGTTTCATCCCGATCCCTCCACTTTAAGTGTTTCTCAGAATTTCCGGTTCCCTCCTCCAACTCCCCCCAGTGTCATCGGATCCGGTCCGGTTATGTCAATGACGTGTCTAGGACCTGTGCTTGTTTTTCCCACCAAGTTTCATCCCGATCCCTCCACTTTAAGTGTTTCTCAAAATTTCCGGTTCCCTCCTCCAACTCCCCCCAGTGTCATCGGATCCGGCCCGGATTTAAAGTGAGGTGTCTGAGACACAAGGTCATCCTAAATACCAATTTTCATCAAGATCAGATCACCCGTTCAAAAGTTATGCACGCCACTAGATTCCTGACTCCCCATCCACCCACTCCCCCCACGATGGTCGGGTCGGGGAAATGGCTGTTCTAAAGTCTATCTGTTCGGATCCCTGACATACCTGCCAAGTTTCATCGCCCTAGGACACCAGGAAGTATGCCGAACTCGCGGGATTGCTAGAAATCCGGACCCCACCCCAACTCCCCCACAGTGCCCTGATCCGGTCCGGTTATGTCAATGACGTGTCTAGGACCTGTGCTTGTTTTTCCCACCAAGTTTCATCCCGATCCCTCCACTTTAAGCGTTTCTCAAAATTTCCGGTTCCCCACCCCAACTCCCCCACAGTGCCCTGATCCGGTCCGGTTATGTCAATGACGTTTCTAGGACCTGTGCTTGTTTTTCCCACCAAGTTTCATCCCGATCCATCCACTTTAAGCGTTTCTCAAAATTTCCGGTTCCCTCCTCCAACTCCCCCCAGTGTCATCGGATCCGGCCCGGATTTAAAGTGAGATGCCTGAGACACGAGGTCATCCTAAATATCAATTTTCATCAAGATCCGATCACCCGTTCGCAAGCTAAAAATACCTCAAATTTTGGCTTCACCCTCCCTCCACTCCCCCCCCCCCAGATGGTCGAATCGGGGAATTGATGATTTCCTATTTAAGCTGGTCGGGTCCCAGACATGCCTGTCAATTTCCATCGTCCCAGCACATCAGGAAGCACGGAACTCGCGGGATCACTACAAATTCGGACTTCTCCCCCCCCCCCAACTCCCCCAAAGTAAGCGGATCCGTTCCGGTTATATCAGTCACGTATCTAGGACTTTTGCTTGTACTTTCCACCAAGTTTCATTCGGATCCCTCCACTCTAAGTGTTTTCCAAGATTTCCGGTTTCCCCCTCTAACTCCCCCCAGTGTCACCGGATCCGGTCTGGATTTAAAATGGAGGGTCTGAGACACGAAGTCCTTCCATGTATTAAGTTTCATTAAGATCCGATCACCTGTTCGTAAGCTAAAAATATCTCATTTTTCCTATTTTTTCCGGATTCCCCCTCCCTCCACTCCCCTCCAGATGGTCGGATCGAGGAAGCGACAATTTCTAATTTAATCTGGTCCAGTTCCTGATATGCTTGCCAAGTTTCATCGTCCTAGCTTATCTGGAAGTGCCCGAACTTGCAAAACCGGGACCGACAGACCGACTGACGGACAGAAATTACAATCGCTATATGGCACTTGAGTAAGCTCAAGTGCCATAAAAACTGATATCCACTTACATCACAAGTGCTAAACCGAGTATTAAACTTCTTTCCCACCAATTTGACAAGAATCCTAGGCTCTTCTGTCCGTGATGATAAAAGTGAGATGACTTGCTTGCTCTGTGGTCCCCCACTGTGGCTGTACCCTCGCTCCACTGGTACTGAAGTTGCTGGAACGGAGAAAACCTTCTCGTGTCTGGGTTTCATGCTTTTGGGCATTTATTTTTACTGCCGGCTACATACGGTATCCTTACCATTGCAGAACTTACAAACAGCGGACCACTTCCGAGTGGTCCACTCACTCACTGCAAGCCTTTGCTTGAGCCCCTACAAATAAAATTATGATCCGTTAATCTCTACCCGGATCAAAATCTGGTCCTGATGATGCAATCCCTTATTAACCTTTTCCTGCTTTGCTACGTTTTGAAAAGTTCCGAAATTAATCCGACTGTAACTAGGGTCTTGAAGACCAGGATAGGTCTTGGAGATCGGAAGCGCAAGAACAACACCAATACCCAAGAATTTGCCACTGGTCTTAAGAACAAGACCAAGAGTGTCGGCATCGGTCTTGAGACTGGTCTTAAGATCAAGACCAAAATTCAAGACTACATCTCTGGTAAAAACCCTCCTCCGTCTTCAGGTAACTTAACTTGCAGTATTTTTCATTCTAGCGTTTTAATCCTCCATCGGATTTTAACTCCCCTGAATCCGGTTTCCGAAATTTCCGAATTCGGTGACTATTACTAATGTTTATAAATGAAAGACTTCTTACAGTGTACTGGCACCATTTTGTTTATTTCTGTCCTGTTCAGTCTAAGCTAGCCACTATCTAAAGGTTTTGGTCACTCTTAGTTTTCCTATTTAGAAAAAAAATGGTATAAAATCTTTAGTTGATTTTTCAGCAATGGTCTCAAGAAAGTCAATAACACTGCCCTAAACTTGCAAAGAACTGTGCTGCTGAACACACTGCCTAAGCGATCTGCTGTTGATATCGAATTCTCAAATGTGTCTTATTCCGTCTCAGAAGGACTCAGGAAAGGTAAGCGCTTTTTATTTCGATGTCAGGATCAACCTTATCATGGCTATCCCCCCCCCCCCGCCGTCCAGGCATTGAAAATGCTGCATAAAGGACACGCCATACTTGTTGTAGTAATTTATTCTACTTCAGTAGTATATCCGTTCATTCTTGTTTCCAAGCTTCTTCACTTCGTAAGTGTATCCTATCTCCTCTATAAGACCACGCTTGCCACATTTGTTCTCTTTACGTGCCGAATCATGTGCCCGATTCTGTCAGTACCGCAACACGTCAGTTGACATAAACGTCAATTCGCCACAGAATTCCGTCAGTACGTCAACATTTTCCGACAGTTCGCCTACACGTCAGTTGACCCCAAAAATCCGTCAGTTGACAAACACGTTTGTCATATGCCCGATCATTGTTTCTCATGAGCTTATTCGTCCGGAGAACGATCCTGCGAATTTCGCCAGGATATGGAAAGAGGGGATATGGAAAGAGGCTAAAAAGAGCCGAAGTCGCGTGTAATTTTCTCTAAGCATAGCTTAGTTGTAAATGGGAAAACTTTTAGGACATCTCAGCAGGATCATTCTGACGAGCGATGCGTCCTTTAATATTATATTAAGTCATCCTTGCCAGATCTAATATTTTTAACTGAACTGATTCGTCATCTAATTCGTCGACACAAATTTGTTCATGTTTTTACCTAAATGAAATTTCGTGTCGTGTTTTCTTAGTTTTCTTACGTGTTTTCTGGTTTAGATTTTTTCAGTGTGTGTGATCGACAGTTTGACTATTTACAATTTGACTATTCAACACTCCATTTGGCCTCAAGCCACGATTTGTGTTGTCTTTATGGCACTCGCAGCTTCGCTCAGGTGCCATATACCAATCACTTTTCGGTCTGTCTGTCAGGCTACTCATCTCGAGTTAGGGTACTTCCAGAAGCGCTAGAACGATAAAACTTGGCAGGTATATTAGGGACCCTACCAAACTAACTTAGAAGTAGTCACTTCCCCTATTCGACCACCGTAGAGGGAGGGGGAATCCGGAATATTGACGTATTTTTAACTTTTGAACGGGGAATCGGATCTTAATGAAACTTGATATTTGGAAAGACCTCCTGTCTCAGATGTCCCGCTTCAAGTCCGAAATGGATCCGGTGATTTTTGGGGGAGTTGGAGGGGGGGAACCGGAAATCGTGTGACATGTTCAGAATGGATGGATCGGGATGAAACAAGGGGGGAAGAACAAGCACAAGCCACAACACGTAGTTGACAAGACCGGATCGGATCCGAGTACTCTCGGGGGAGCTCGAGGGAGGGTTCCCGAATACCGGTGATCCCGAGTTAAGATGCTTACACATGTGCTAGAACGATGAAACTTGGCAGGCATGCCAGGGATGTCATGGTAGTAACGTGCCAGGATCATTTTTGCCTCAAGAGTTTTGATTACAGATCAATTTCTAGCACCCTTAGTGCGCATCATCACAGCCAAGTGCAAACAAAAAAAACTTTTTACCAAACGATACATTCTCGTGATTTCGAAGGGTCCATCGTTATTCTTCCCTCAGGGGTTTTGCTTACAAATAATCACAACAAACCCACGAATTGGCAAATTCCTACTTTCATCATTTATTCTTGTTTAAGCAACCTTGTAAAACAAAAAGCTTGCCTCATTGCGGAAATGAAGACCTGAACTGTTGCTTAGTTTTTGCCCAGCCCCCCAAACGAGCTGGAGTTTTTCGTGTCATGCCCAGTGTAAATCCCGATTGACAAATGACAATCGTTGTTCATCCAGTCCGGCAGAGAAGTTCCAGCACTCTTCTCGAGATTACGGCCAAAATTGACGGAAATGCCCGCTGTGGTTTAATTAGAAGGCGAAAGGCTATTATGAGAACCCGCGGATGGTTCACGTTAAGTGTAAGTAATGTTGGCTGTGCTAGGACTTTCCAGAAAAAGGTACTGTGAAAGGCACCGTGATTAACAGTGCTGAAATTCTTGGAGTGAGAGGGGGGGAACTACCCCCCCCCCCCTTGTCACCGCCTTGATCTTGGCAGTACATCTCCCTCTTTCGCTTTGTTCTGCGCTTACGTGTGAAAAGTGCCGTTAGGGCCCGCGGTTGTTCGTTATTTTTCAAATCAAGGGCAGACAAACGAAGAAGAAAGAATCGTGACACGTTTTCCGAAGAGGAAACAGTGACGTCATAATATTGAAAACGATTCTGATCACGATCTGTGAGCGTGAGAGTATTGTTACTACGTTTGAGGAAAAAAAGTGGCCGGCAGGTTGAGAGTCTTTGTGTGTTTCTTACTGCCACTTTTGCGTTGAAATGGAACAAAGGAACGACAACAGTTTCGTGACCCGAACGTGTACTCAAAGATGTACGAATGCATTTGTGACGTAATGGGGGTGATTTAAACAGTTGCCTAGAACACACAGACACACAACACAAGGAAGCCGAAAGGTTCTTGACTCTTGGCTTGGAACCCAAGTGCTTAAGAGTTTCAGGATGCTACAAAGAAGTGAAAGTGAAAAGCTGTCGCTAATAATATCAATACATCTGTTTATTTCTTTCTCTTCTAATTATTTTCTTTGTTATACTCCAAAAGTCCTCTTGTAGTTCAATGGGTTAATAAGACTATAATCGTCGTCATCATCATAGCTTGTAATAAAAAAAATTAGTAGAACGGAACCGACCTAGAAGTCGTGCCCTGGCTAACAACGCCCTTGTGTTGCGGAGTAAATCCCAAAAGAAACAAAACTGCCATCCCGGAGCATGCTAGTTGGCATTTTTTGTTGTTAGGCAAGCTGCGTTTGACAACGCCCAGGAGACAAGCCCGCACCACAGCTTAATCATCCCGCACCAGATGTAGTCCATAAAAGGCAAGGCTTAGCTGTGAAACATCCCCCGAAAAGAAATGAACCCGGTGAATTCACCCCGAAGAATTTCTTATGAGAAAAACACCCCATGACAAACCGTCCCCCCGAAAAAGAAAAAAAAGTTCTCACGAAGAACATTGCGATGAAAAACATGCTCAACCGTAGATTTAGTACATTTTCTAGCGCATTATCTCAATAAAACACCTACGAATATTTGAGTTATAGATTGCAAGACAAAGTCATGTACAGAAAAGGCGGATTCGTCGGCAAAGCCGATCAGTTATTGCTGCAAAACTTTACGTTGCCAAGGCAACGTAAGTGGAGTTTGCTTAGCTTAGGATTAACAAACACGGAAATTCAACCAACTACAATGGTTTGTATGATCGACTTTGGGCGCTGGTGCAGCCTTTTCATTCTATGACAAAAGTAGAAGCTGTACTAGATGCTATCGTACTCAGTTCAGTTCAATGGTCAAATATAAGTGTGTGGCTATTGCTGTCGTCGCGTAAACACGTCCAAACTGATTGGAGGGCATTGGCCTCTTCTCAAACAAGACATGTCAACAGACAACACTAGTTTAACAAGACTTAAGGTTTCGATGGGATCCCAAAAATCTAATATTTAATCCAGACAATTGTGTGTTGTCTTCGCCAGATCTAGTCTTCGCCACGCTAATAATAATAATAATACAAAGCAAGAGAAAAGGCTTTCGCCTCTAAATAACTCTAAGAAATTTTGAGTAGTCGAACTGATCAGAGTTAAAAATCTCATCAACAGTGCACTTAAAACTATTGATCGATTCAGCATTAACTGCATCTTCGGTAAGGCTGTTCCAAGGATCAACAATTCGGTTGCCAAAACCCCACTTAAAAACGTCCTTGTGGAATCTTGACTTTGTAAGCTTGTACGCATGCCCCCGATGATGACGGTTAATGCTGAATCTTACTAAATCAGTCACTTCAAAATTGTCATAACTTCCATTGATTAATTTGAATGTTTCAATCAGGTCTCCTCTAAAAAATCTGTATGCAATGGAGGGAAGGCACAACTTGGCTAATCTCACTTGGTAGGAGAGATCGCGCAGATCTGGTACGAACTTCGTAGCTCTCCGTTGGATTTTTTCATAAGCCTCAATGTCACAATTGTAATATGGCCTCACTGTGGTGTGGCCATATTCAATGATCGGGCGAACCATCGACTTGAAAAGAAGTGAGAACAAGCCATCCTGCTTAAAAGTAAAGTTTCTTCGAATTACACCAAGGATTCTATTACACTTTTTCATGGTAAGGTTGTAATGTTGCGAGAAACGCAGATCCCCATCGATCAGGATCCCTAGATCCCGTTGGGTCATGCATTCGGGTATCGTTTGGCTGTTGAAACTATAGAAAGTTTTAAAGTGAGAGGGTCCCAGGCGAAGATGAATAATCATATGAATAATCATCTGAGAAAACCAAGCTCAGATATACCTTTATAAGCCATATCTATTTTAACGATACTGACCGGAACTTCCTGCTTTACTTCTGCCAAATTTCCGGTTTCGCCCGAATTTCGAGCCAGCTACTTGTCCAGCAAAAAAAAGAACAATTCAGAAACGAATTCAGCGTATCTCTTTATCCCTATAAAGAACATCTAATAACTTAAAATAAAACTTTAACTTATAAAATTTTCAGTTTCATCCAGATTCCGGACGAATTATATGCCGGGTAAAAATGATTGTCATATACAAACTCAGCGTCTTTTCTTAGCCCTGAAAGTGTCTCTAATCAACTTTAAAATAAAACTTTCGCTTTTAACAAATTTTTTAGTTTGGCCAAATTCCAGGCGAACTAGTCGTCCGACGAGAAAATAATTTTTCTCGTCGTGTTCAGCATGTATTCTTACCCCGTGATCGGCTATCACATTAGCTGTTTAAAACTATGTTGTTTGCCCTTTAATTTGGACCCCACCCCTAAATGTAAGGCTACAGTGTCCATCTACGAACTTGGCCTTACCCTTGACCCAAAGAATCCTCACACCAAGTTTCATCAAAATATCTCATTCCCTTCGAAAGTTATCGTGCTGACAGACGGACGGACGGACGGACAGACGGACAACTTTTGCGATGTCATAGGTATCCCTCCACTTACGTTTTGGGATCCCAAAAATCGGTATCTTGCCAAACTCTAGCCGATCATATCGGCTTGAGTTTTCCCGAAACTTGTGAACTCTTTATAGCTTATCCTTTTAGTGGTATCCATGCCTCACGACCATCTCTAAGGTACAATCACACAGTTCGACTTTCGCAATCTGATGCGAAGGTCCTCCTTCGCATCGAAATGTTGACGCATCGGATGCAGTTTTCCCCCGTGGAAACCAAACCTTAGCTCATTCTCTACGGCCCATGACATTTCGTGAAGTCATGAAAGAAATAGGGAAATTTGATTAGATTAATGTTGCAGAATATATATTTGTATCTATACATATAGAGCCGAGAGGCCAGCGAGGCGCCGGACGCGTTTACAGTTATAAACCGTTCTAGGGACAGTCAGTTTCGTTAGACTTTTCGTGTGACGTCACGAGCTATAGATAATCAGCCAAAGTTTAGTCAACACCGTCTCCCCGCAGTGACGAGGAATTTCCAGTGCAAAATCTTACGGGACTGCGTGTGTGCGGTGCTTTAATCGTTCACAGTTCTGGTAAAGCAGTCTCGGTGGAAAATTCATTTTATTTTCTTTCTAGGTTTCAAAACGATCTTGAAAAGTGTTCATGGTAAATTCAGATCTGGAGAGCTCTCAGCGATCATGGGTCCATCTGGTGCTGGAAAAAGCACACTGATGAACATCCTCGCAGGCTTTCTGTGAGTATATGATTGGATGGATCACTTCAGTTCTTAACTTTAACCGCTTCTGGATAGTCCTTTATTCCTCCAGTGAATTAATCAAAGTAAGCGTTATTAGTGCAATATTTTCTATTAGCTATTGAGTCCTGCACGTCCTGTCTTATTTTTCATTCCTGTTCCAACATTTTACTGTCTTCATTAGACGCTCAAGTCCAAGTGATAACGTAAATTAAAGTATACAAACTTACTCCCAATGTAATCTTCAGGCTTATCTTTATTCAAACCCACTATTTGTCCACCAAGATTTCAAATATCAAACATCAATAGCAACCGATTACTACGACAACCCATATGCATGAACAAAATAGAAGGATGAAACTGTTGAAAATATGGCATTGCTAATTACTCACAGATGTTTTTTACTGCTCGTGGTGGGAATTTAGAAACCCCGACATTACTTAGGGGACGTTTTCGCGTGGATGGCTCTGGTCCGGGAGTGGCCTGTCGAGCTCGACTGACATTTTCGCGTGGATGCGGATGAACATTTTTGCGTGTGCGGATGAACAGGTGAACGGGCTCTCCAGCTCGGTGTCCCGTTCAACACGTTTTCGCGTGGATGGCTCTGGTCCGGGAGTGGCCTGTCGAGCTCGACTGACATTTTCGCGTGGATGTGGATGAACATTTTTGCGTGTGCGGATGAACAGGTGAACGGGCTCTCCAGCTCGGTGTCCCGTTCAACACCGCTCCGAGGGCAGCGTTGAGCTGAACAGGCATATTGTGTTGACCTTCCCGCTCATATTCTCCCATCCAGCTGAATAGGCATTTTCGCGCGGACGGGATCACCCGTTCAGCTCTACAGCCATCCACGCGAAAATGTCCCCTTAACCGTTCGAAATCAGTTAAGGGTTTGAGTTTCTGCTAGTAACAATGGAAGGAAGTACCCGCCATTTTCATAATATTTTGATAGTTTGGTGGAACGAAGAGTTACAGGTGTCAGGAAACAGAGGTTAGAGAAACAGCATATTTAAGACCGTCTTTAAAAGTTCACTTCACAAGTCCGGCTAGTTTGGTCCTATACTGCGCTGTCCATTTGCCTGTCTTTTCACCTTTCTACTGAGCGTCTAACGACAGAAACGAAAAACTAGACAAGGGAGAACAAGGTATGAAAGTTTGCGAAAACCGGAAATAGGAAGCCAGGCAATTGGACGTGCACACGAAAACAAAATAATGATAGCCATTCGTGCTTTTTGGCAAGGATCCTGTTTAGGACGTGGGTAAGAAATAATGAATTCCGATAACACCATGGAATGTCCAGCAACTCTAAATCTCCGATTTGGGGGAGTTGAGTTTTAGGAATTGCTAGACGTGAAAGCTTTAGCTTCAGCTTTCACCTTGTCAATTCGTTGTCCAAATAGTGCGTTGAGGTTACAGCTTAGACACGCCGTTTCAGACACGGCTGCGTAATGTCGGGCCGTTGATGTGAGACACATTTTCCTGTGCATTGAATATTTTATGTTTTGTGAATGAGAGCTTCTGGTTTAAACTTCCTTCTGGGTCAGCATGTTCCTTACCAACAAACATACATGGTGCTCATACTTACTGGCGTAGTCATACTTACAACAACCACTAGCAAGTGGCCTATCACGTTAGCAGGCTGGCTCTCGGATTGCAAGATTGAAGTACGTGATGAAGTGGCCGTTTTTACCAAGAAAGAAGTCCGTAGTAGTGTCCCTAATTGGCTTTATTCCTGAGCTTGATCGTGTTTTGAAAGGAAACCCCGTCCATTTTCCAAAAATGTAATCGGTAGCTTAACAGATAGAATAATCCGCAAGCTGTGATCTGATTTTGAATTAAAATTGATTAGAAAGAAGATATACATAGATAGAAGGAGCAGAAAAGATGTACAAATACAAATTTTGGACAACACGAATAGAAGAATCTAAATCTTTTCAACAACTTTTTTCATTTTTTTTCGTTAACTTTTTTTTTGAAAGCCCCATTTAAACTAGTAGCTCTAGAATGCATACCCCCCCCCCTCCCTCTTGCCAACTTCTATCGGCTCTTTCAAACTAAACAGTTTTCGAAAATGTTAAGCCAGCGCACGATAGGATTACCCTTGCTCGCAAGTGCGATTTAAGGTTTAAGGTAGAAGCCTTCGGAAAAGCGTGCATTCCTGCCCCCTCCCCCCCCCCCCCTCGCCCCCATCTTAATGGCTTGTCGTTTAATTTTTTAGCGTCTCCAACGTCTCAGGAAATATTCTAGTCAACGGAAAAGAAAGAAATCTGCGGAAGTTCCGGAAGATGGCGTGCTATATCATGCAGGTAAACACAAAAGTCTTTGCATACTAAGTAATTTTGTAAGTTTCCCATACCTATAGAGCGAGTGCAGACCTCCCAACGAAACAGATATTCTACACCATCATCGGAGAAAAGGTAAAATAAATAATTCAACATCGTGAGGTGTATGATCTTCGACTGTGAGGCTACACTCAGCTTTAATTCGGAGTGAATTCACTTTACTCTAAGGGTGACACTGAGGGCGACTTCCATCACTGAAAATACAGTTACCGTATAAAAGTCATCCTTCACAAGTTCCCACGGAGAGAGAGACAAATTTAATATATAATAGAATTCAAAAACAAAAAAAAATCAATGTCATAACAGACCTGCCACGTGGAAATCTATACAGATTTTGTTTGTGGAAGGACTCAATAACTTAATCACTTAACATAATTAAATTGGGAACCAAAAAGAAAAGGGAAAAAAATAAATGCAATACTATGCATAAACAACTATAAAAAAAACACATAAACACTATAACATCATGGTCAACAGGGCCCAACCAGTGCACGACGTCGTCCTCTGCTTCCTGACCGAAGATTGAAAATTATGTGTGTTTTTCTGTGTGTTTGGGTTTTGTTTATTTTCTTCATTTACTCCGGCTTTTCAAAATGGTGGCTCATAAATAAATTACTTGCTCACTTACAAAAAGTTTCTCCGAGTAAGGATTAAAGTTAACTGTAGTATTTACTACTGGGATTAATCTTATCTCTACTGAGATAAGATTAATCCGAATTGGAGATAAGATTATCTTTTTAGAGACAAGATTAATCCCAGTAGCTAATACTGCAAGATTGTTTTTTACAGTGACGCTACCCTTCAAACAAAAATAGAAAAATGATATTTTCGGTTTTTGTTTCTTGATCAGCTAGTTATCCCTCTAAGATGGTGCTTGACGGATAAATATAATTTAGGATATTTCCGTTGCAGTTCCGGCAAATCGTCCTCAGCGCAAAAACAAAACTAAATCATAAAATCCACCACAATAACGACAGGAAAACGATGCAGAACCAACAAACAGTAAAACGACATGTTAACTGAAAACCAGAAGAACGATCCGGATTGAACGATATGCTGATACAAATAAAATAACGAAAGATAAAATGTGCGTGTTCAAAATGTATGTATAAATCTGTGATTATTTACAGTTCTGAATTCTGTGTATATTTAGATTTACAACTTGTATGAGTTGTATGTACAATCATACGCCTGGGAAAGCGCAGAAGCTTTCACCCAGAAAATGGTCAACTTCAAAAATCCATCAGTAATTTACAAGCACTTCCAATAAAACCTTCGATAGAACAGAACAGAATTGAGTAGAGCACGCATAGAGGCAAAGGCATTTTAAATAGTTTTAACATGGCTAGGCCTAAGATGAACTGAAATTAGCCAAAACAAACCTGGTTAAACGTAAGCCAAGTAGTAACATGTCACTGTGTACTTCATGAGGGGCGTATTTAAGACTTTAAAGGACCTGTTGTACCTATAATATTAACGCAACCTACTTCCTTAATCACTATTCCTTCATGCGAACCACAATTGATAGTGCAAAACGGATACGTCAGCTGAATTCTATTAGAGCGATATTTTGGCTCTTCTTGGCAAGGGTTCTCTTCAGGCTCTAAGCCCCTCAATTTAAAAAAAAACGAATTTGTGGGAAACCAATATAGCTCGAGTCAGCTGACGTATCCTTTTCGCACTACAAAACATGTCCTTTTTGCGCTACTTCTTAATTACTACATCCATTTCTAAACCCGGAGAGCCGATCTTCGTACGGTACATCTAACCCCTCGAAAAATACCACCGATTTTCTTTTGCTACCTTCGATGCGTATCACGCTGTCGGCGGTTGTCTGCGAGAAGTTTCCCATCAGAAAAAACAGTGATGTAAATTTTCCCCCGTTTTTGCTGTAAGTCAACGGACCTCAAAAAAGGCCCAAGAGCCAAAGCCGTGGGTAATCTGTTGAAAGCAGAGCCTAGTTATAAAGTATTCAAAAATTTTAAAATACTGGAGGTTGAAGAGTAAATATAACAGTTGGCCGTCAGCGCCCTTGGCGGATGAATCTCTCTTAACTTTGCCTCATTATCAAAATCAATCTGAGACAGTATAATCGAGACAGAGAGAGTATAAAAGAGCCATAATTTAATACACAGAAAAAAGAAGCTTTCACATTTGAAATTTGAGGGTTAGGCAAAACTTTCTTTAACAGGGAGGTTCATACCTTCGCAAAAAAAGTTTCTTTTTAGGGTTCGTTGTTTTTTATTTATCGCTCCGTGCCATTTGTGCTTTGATCTCTACCGGGAGAATATTATTATTTACGTGTGTTAATATTCAAAAGACTCAAGGTCTTGAAAAGGCTCGTCGTCTATTACTGTCAAAACGCCTAGAAAAAACAGGTTAAATGAAAAACAAAACATTCCCATCACCGAGCGGATGAGTAGCCGTAGCCCGAAAAGTGAGATAATAATAATAATAACATTGGGGCAAAAAGGCTTTCGCCTCAACAGATTTCTCACGACACTATTGACAATAAATTGAAAGTTAGCGATTTAGCGGTCTACAACTGCTTTAAACGTCTTATGCTTTTGGAGTCACAACGCTTTCACAAAGATGATGTCAGTATTCGACTATCGTTTTTTGTAACTCCACTTTCCAATGTCTTTTCGAAATTGTAATGCAGCTTCCAGCTGTGTTCTCTGTGACCGTTTCGGTTGAAGATGATTTAATTTTTTTAATTTTAGTTTTAGTTTCAAATAAATGCGTCACAACGTTTTGATGCGCTAGCAAATTAATTGGCACTTGTCAGTTATTGGTCATGGTCAACGTCAGGTCAAAAAGATAGCCTACATCATAACAAATAAGTGTTTTTTTTTAATATTGACCAGAAAAACAAAATAAAACATCTTTTGAGATGTTTAACGTGAACACGTTAGTTGGTGGAACGTGAAAGCATAGGCATCGTGGAACCAGGCTCCACCACGACCGACAGCTTTTTATGGAGATAGACAAGTTTGAATGTTGGAAGTTGACCATAAATTTGCTGATGATTTTAAAACATTTACTCTCGCTTCCGACTAAAGAAGAACCTCTCTGTAGAACACTGCTACCGTCAGGAGTATCTTATTGTCCTGGAAGTCAACAACGTCATTCTTTCACACTTCATCATTAATTCTCTAGTATATAATGTCCACATGTTTATTTTTTCAGGAGGATTGTCTAGTCCCTCACCTCACTGTCTTGGAAGCGATGACGTGTGCTGCCAACCTCAAACTTGGAAACAGAGCTTCGAATTCCCAGAAAACCGTCATTGTAAGCAATTTCTTTTGTCTTTGTTCCTAACAGCTTTGCACTAGAGGTCTGCCATGTCACCTTCGGCATTGTATTGTTTCTATCGTCATTCGAAAGTTTCGAAAACCGAACGCGAGGGAATTCACCAGATGATAGAGAAAAAACTGAGTTTTTGGGATCCCAAAACGTAAGTGGAGGGATACCTATGACATCGCAAAAGTTTTCCGTCTGTCCGTCCGTCCGTCCGTCTGTCCGTCCGTCTGTAAGCACGATAACTCTCGAAGGGAATGAGATATTTTGATGAAACTTTGTGTGAGGATTCGTTGGGTCGTCGGACCAGTCAAGTTCGTAGATGGGCTTTGTAGCCCTACATTTAGGGGTGGGGGAGGGGGTTCAAATTAAGGGGCAAACAAAGTATTTTGAAACAGCTAATGTGATAGTCGATTATGGGGTAAAAAGACATACTGAGCACGATGGTGAAAACCATTTTGTCATCGGAAGAGTAGTTCGCCCGGAATCCGGCCAAAACCGGAAAGTTTGTTAAAAGTAAAAGTTTTATTTGAAGTTGATTAGATGGTCGGTTTAGGGGTAGGCAGACATGCTGAAGACGATGGTGAAAACCATTTTCTCGACAGACAAGTAGTTCGCCCGGAATCCGGCCGAAACCAGAAAGTTTGTTGAAATTAAAAGTTTTATTTCGAGTTGATTAGATGTTCGATTTATGGCAAGAAGACATGCTGAACACTTATGTGAAAACAATTTTCTACCCGGACATGTAGTTCGCCCGGAATCCGGCGAAAACTGGAAGGTTGGTTAAAAGTAAAAGTTTAATTTGAAGTTGATTAATTGTGTGATTTATGGGTAAAAAGACATGCCGAACATGATGGCGAAAACCATTTTCTTGCTGGACAACTAGTTCGCCCGGAATCCGGCCAAACCCGGAAAATTTGTTAAAAGCAAAAGTTCGATTAGATGACAGATTAAGAAGAGAGGCTGAGTCGGTATATGACAATGGTTTTTTACCCGGACATATAATTATTCCGGAATCTGGTTGTAACCGGTTTTTTTTTGAAGTCAAACTTTTATTCAAAGTTGATTAGATGTTCTTTATAGGGACAAGGAGATTCGCTGGTTTTGTTTCTGTAAAATTTTTTTTGCTGGACTAGTAGTTCGCTCGGAAATCGGCAGGAAGTCTCGGTCAGTATCGTCAAAATGTTTTTGTTTGTCCCCGGGGACTCACTCCCCGTATTCTCGCCAGTCCCCACGGACGGGGAATGCTCCGATTATCGTCACCATCACCAGAAAGGACTCCCTTTCAGACTCGGAGGGGAATCAGTTTTTCGCTGGTTTTAGTGCAATGTAAAATTAATTAAAAGCAATCAGAATTAACAAAATAGATATGACTTATAGAGGTATATCTGAACTTGGTTTTCTCTGATGATTAGCCTGTCCAAGACTGGATCTGGCGAAGACAAGACTCGATTGTCTGAATCAAATATTAGATTTTTGGGATCCCATCGACACCTTTGGTCTTGTTTCTTCAGGAAGGATACCACTATAAATAATCAAACCCAAACGGTAATGACACCAAGTCATCACTATGCCGAGTCTGCTAATGTACATAGCAAACGAGACGCTTGACCATATATTTTTCGAATGCAGAAGTTGCGTTTTTTTACCTATCTATTTATTTATTATTTATTTACTTATGACCAACTTCTTGGATAACGGATTAACCTAAAAAAGTAAAAGGCATGAATGAAAAAATAAATAAATAACAGAATCAAAGCCTATACAGATTGGCATAGACTATATTATCTTCCAAGGCCTTGGTTCATTTTTCCCGTTTTGCACCAAGCGTTTTCTCCTCACTTCTCCTTTGGCCTTGTTTTCACCAGCCCACTTTGCAAAGGCGTTACTAGCCAAAATCTGTGGGGGGGGGGGGGGGGGCAAGGTATTTGCCGACTGGCTGGTCATTGTTACCGACTGTTGTGCAGAAAAAAGACAATCTAGACGAAAAATCGAGTAATTTTCAGAATACCCACTGTTTTAAGAAATAAAAGCTATTGTTTTGAAGAAAAACCGACTGATTTAGCGAAAAACCTACTGTTTTGAGGAAAAATCGGCTGATTTGCGAAAAACTTACTGTTTTGGTGAAAAACTTACTGTTTTGGTGAAAAACTTACTGTTTTGGTGAAAAATCGACTGATTTTGCGAAAAACCGACTGTTTTTACGAGAAAATGCGGTGCTTCGCTCCAACTTGGGAATTTTTTTAACAACTGGCCAGTAACATTGGGGGGTCATCCCCCCCCCCCCCCACCTCCATACATGACACTCCTGCTGCTTTGTCCTTTCTGCTCAGGCCTGCGAAGAAAAAGATTTGCAACTCCAAGGTAAGTTGACCAGTCTGCGCAGAAGAACGGCGCCAGGCGGCCAGACTCCTCTCTACGAAAGACCGTCGAATTTGCAGAAACGACAGAGGACTTGGGAGAGAGCCCTGTGATCTCTTTTGGCAAAAGACGTGACTGTACTCTTTACGATAGATTGGTGGAAGCAAATTCTTGCATGTACAACCGGAAACATCAGATCAGAAACAGTGTATTTTCAGTCCATCTTTAAAGCGCAACTTCTGCTAATCTGCAGAGACAAAGGAAGAACGCGAATAATTTGCACCGGAACAGGGCTCCTCTCTTAAAGGACAACTGAACAATGAAACCATACTTGAACACACTATGGAGAATGCATTTACAGACGTGGCCACAGAGTTTTTAGAGGTTTTGAGAGGTTTCTAGAGGTTTGCACATGCAGACTCCAAGACAAAAAGTGGAACACATTCAAATCTTGTACAGCGCTGGCCGGATCGTATTGGAATTTCTTCTAGACATACGTTTGGGCTTAACTGGTTAAAAAATATTCCAGAAGAAGGGTTGCTTGAAGACATTTGTTCGTTTCTAAAATTGTTCGGTACTGAAATAAGGACAGATGCAAAATGGAGCAAAAATCATAGCTTGGAAGCACTATTTCGTATTTGGATTGGGTTTTCTGCATGCAATGTTAACGGAAGTCATACAGATAGGGATGATACTTGGTACTCTTCATTCAGGTGTCCTTTAACGAAGAAGAAGAAGAAAAAACTCAAAACTCCAACACCTACTCCGAGTCGACCAAATCCCCAACCATCACTATCAAAAGTCCAGAGCGGTGTACCCCAGGGCATGAAGATAGGCCCAACGCCATTCAATGCATACATTAATGGCACACCGAACCAGGTTTCAAATAAAATAAATTTGTACGCGGACGATTCAAAACTTGCGGCGTCAGTTCAGTGCCAATCGAGGACGGAACAAATGCAGCGGGATCTTGACGCACTATCGAAATGGTCTGCTGACTAGGGGCGTCACGACTGGAGGGGGGGGGGGGGAATTAACGAGTCGGCGCGAATTGCCGCGATTTTTCGTCAAAACAGTTGATTTTTTTCATGAAAACAGTCGGTTTTTCTGAAAATTCGTCAGTTTTGTGTCAAAACAGTCGGGTTTCCTGAAAACAGTCGTTTTTCTGCAAAACCATTCGGTAAAAATTACCAGCCAGTTATTACATGCTTCGCCCACTCCACCAAACATTTTGGCTAGTAACGCCTCTGCTGCTGACTGGTTGCTGGAATTCGACGTAAAAAAATGCAAGATAATACATAATTGTCATATATAATTGTCGATTGATAATTGTCATGTGTTATTTGCGTGAATGACCATCCAGTGCTAGCGTCTGTAATACAGGCTATTAAGGAAATAAAGCCCATTGTCTTATCTAACCATTGTGTCCAAGAATCCACTTCACGAGTACGCCGTGCTAACCACAAATGGACAAAGGTTGACTCCCGAGTCTACAATCGAAGAGCAAGATCTTGGTCTCTTTGTCAATAACAACATGAAGATCAGTACCCATTCCCAGAAAACATCAGTTAGCTCAGATCGTGCTGGAGTTTTCATCAAGAGAAGTTTCATAACCCGAAAACCAAGCTATAGTAATTACCAAGCTACATAATGCTATGGTTAGACCAAGAGTGAAATTCGGGATGATAGTTGCAGGTCCCTTCTTCAAATAGGAGAAGGAAATCCTAGAAAAAGTGCAAAGAAGAGCGACAGAGATCACCAGCACAGTTTAACAGCTTCCATACGAGGAACGGCTAAAGCGCCTGAAACTCCCGACACTAGTCTATACCGAAGGAAACGAGGAAACGTGATCCAAGCGCTTTAGCTATTGAGCAACCACACTCTTCCTCAACTCTCACACACGACGAATCAAGGAGAACATATGGGCAATCAAGACGTCTGGAGAAGCCGTCCTCGAAAACAAGAATCTGGAGTCATTTCTTCCGAAACCGAGTCATCTCACTTTGGAACGATCTGTCAGGAAAGTCTGTTACATCCAAGGCCGAGAAGCCTTCAAACGGTCTGTGGACACTGAATTGGAAACAAAACCCTGGAAGCTGTACTGGGATGCGCCGGGATCCTGTACCAAGAACTAGACGAAACCAATTACCAGAATCACCACGCGTAGAAGCATCACATCAGTATTGTATCTTAGATTGCCCCGAAGTGCAATTTAAGGTAATTTAAGGTAAAAGAATCCATCTTCCAAGAAGTCGAGGTGTAACTACACGCATTTTTTTCTCTGGTATGTTGTTGTTTTGTTGCTCTTGTTTTTTTTTGGGGGGGGGAGGGGGGGGGGGGCTGATCAAGCTCGATGGTGAGATCTAGAAAAAAAAATCGAAATGAAAAGTCAGGATGGATGGAAGTACGACGGTCGCGTACAAGAAGTAGAAGAAGAAGAGTTTTCAGACGTTGGGCGAATGCCTGCCAACCTTCAGTGAGCGATTAGAAGTCACCGAAGGGCCGAAGAGCTTATCGTTACAATTTCCCACCAAGAGCATATAGTTGCCGCATCCCAGTTCAAATTCCACGGAAGAAAAAATATCAGCTCTTATTAATACTCGCCTTAGTTGCGTTTTTGCAGATACCGTGGTATCTGATACCACTGTAGAAAGTCGTTTTCGCAGTTATCGTGGTATCTGATATTCAGATACCACGGTCCGACCATGGTAACTGATCATGATATCTGAAAAGTGATTTCACTTTCATCAGATTTTGTCAAATTGTTGAGAAATAAGTTTAGCGCTTAGTGATGTAACTGAATATCAGTTTTTCTTTTCAGACGACTTCGAAAAGTGTAATTTCGGCAATAGTCGTTTTTGCAGAGCAACCGTGTATCAGATACTACGGTAACTACAAAAATGACTAATTGCAGATTTAGTTACCGTGGTAACAGATACCATGATATCTGCAAAGACGCAACTGATTGTGAAATCACCTATTGCGCTCAATCTGATCTAGCATACGCCAGCAGACGGCATCTCTGATTGGTGGTACTGTCTGCACCTACGACTGAACCAATGACAAACAACGCGAGAGCCGGGGCATAGTTGTGAAAATATTCTCTACGGGAAGATTAGATTTGGAAAATTGAAAGTAGTCGGTCTGGTGAAAATGCTCTTTATTTTAAAGGAAAATAGACGGAATAGTATCAGCTTTCAGTTCTGCTTTTTAAAGTTGACCGAATAGGGCTGAGATCTGACAGTCTACTTACACATCACTCATTCACTGAAATAGTTCTGAAAACCCGAAAAAAAAAAAAAGCGTTACTTCGTTTATCCGCTATCCACAGACAGTCGATTTCATTGAATCAGAATCAGAATCCTTTTATTTTTCCCAATATTCGTTAAAATAGCCTGGGATGTCAAAATGTTAAAGCACAATGGATACTTCTAATGCTTTACTTTGTATTAAATGCTTCACAAATAAACAATTCCGACTTCCTTCAGAAGGCGCTATAAAAACCAGCCGTTTTCTTGTTATCCCTTGTCTTTACCTTTCTGGCATTTCGGCGATCCAAATCTTAGGAGCTGGGATATCGTGGCAGGAGATTCAAAAACTCCCAGCAATGCTTGATAGAAAAGGATATATTTGAGATGTCACCAAAGTCAAGCCGCAGATGCAGATTACCTGATTGTTCCAGTGTTTCATCAGAAGTTCCATGGCTTAAAGTGCCTGTTAAAAGTTTTTCTTTGTGGAATAGTGTTCTGAACCTTGATTAGTTTGCTTTATAAAATGTACCAGAATATGCAATAAGCTTATAAAAAGTAACATAGCTACAAAAATCATTCAAAAACAAATAACCTATTCAAATCTGAATTATACAAGCTGACTTATGCATAAAATAGAGATCTACTAAGTATTATAAGAAACATCACTTTTATCTTTGTCCAAGCTAGTAAATTGAGCATGTACTGGCCCGAAAAGTTACGCTTTGAAATATCACAGAGAGGAAACTGTTGAAAAAGCTGCTGATCTAGGGGGTAAGCATTGTTCCTAGTTTGTTACAGAGTGGGATTGGGGTAGTTTGATGTGCCCATTGAACTTTAAATAAAAGCACGAAATAAACACATTATAAGCACTATTGGTTTCTATCCATTATTGTGTCATGATCTTGTTTGCTTTCTGCTTCCAGGTTGTGGTGCTTAACGAAGTATGGCACAAGTGATCTGCTGTACCGCTGGCTGTGCTTGATCGGCGGTTTCTGGAGAAGTGGGTCGCAGTGTTTTAATTCGAACTTATTCTTTTGGATTAGTGGTACCTCTATATGTGCCTGTCCAAAAATACAAAATCCCTAAGTTAACATATTTTTGGGTATACAAATATCTGGTGTAAATATAAGATGCCTTTTCAGTAAACTTTCATTGCTTTTTTCTAGGTTCGTGAAGTTTTGGAGTCCCTAGGTCTACTGGAGTGCCAAAAAACTCGGACCTCCTGTCTTTCTGGCGGACAAAGGAAGCGACTCGCGATTGCTTTGGAGCTTGTTAACAACCCTCCAGTTATGTTCTTCGATGAGCCTACAAGGTGAGAAAACCATCTTGGTGGTGAGAGGGGGGGGGGGGCTAGTTTGCTACTTGCTGAGAACTCGAGGGAGCGTGGTGGGAAGGCTTGGTGTAGGTGTTACGTCAAAGTCTGCCATAATAACAAAGGCTAAATTTAGGAAACAACGAAGAATATGCAGGACAGAGCAGAATAACACTATGGAGTAGCGCCAAAACCTATGCTTTCTATGCTTCGAATACGGGCCATACTTGTAGAGCCGCCTATTACGCGTGTGGGGTCTAAAGCGAGACAAACACGCGGGCTTATACATTTTTAGTAGAGCTAATGTGCGGTCTACATACATCATGGGAACAGAGGAGGCTGTATCTTTTTTTTGCTGTGTTAAGAATATAAAGTTATCGGAGCCAGCGCTGGTGCACGACTGATTGTGTTACAGTAGGGAAGCTCTCTATCAATAGTGGTGCTAGTGTCGATGCTATTCGAGTGTGGGTCAGTTTTTTCAGGTCTTGGTGCTACTCTCTAGTGTTATTCTGCTCTGATGCAGGAAAAAAATAATTTAGGCATAGGCTATGTAAAAATTACTCAAAACTGGTAAGCCAGCTAGAATATCCTTCAGCTATATTTCGGCCCGTCTTGACAAAGGTCCTCTTCAGGCTGTAGCTGGAAAAAAAATGATTCTGCAAAATTTAGACGAACTCTATCAACTATAAGTGTCCAATTTTGGGGAGTTACTTCTGAAAAATAGCTAAAGCGGAACACTAGTGCTGAGATTTCATTTTTGACACGGCTGCTATTTTTGCTGTTCGATAAGGTCGTTGACGTGGAAGGTATTTTTCT
The DNA here is from genome assembly GCA_023053575.1 of Branchinecta lynchi. NCBI lineage: Eukaryota > Metazoa > Arthropoda > Branchiopoda > Anostraca > Branchinectidae > Branchinecta > Branchinecta lynchi. The sequence goes on from JAKZAP010000003.1 coordinate 11,947,212, forward strand.
GCAGTTCTCAGAACTAGTTTTCCCTTCCAGCAATTTCTCAGAAGTGATTCCCAAGAATAGGATACTTTTGTGGTTGGTCTCCAATGGTCTTGGAACCGGAAAGACGTTGAAAATGATAATAAGGTCGTCAGTTTATGTTCCGGGCTCAAGTTTTGATGTTTCTCATCGAATATGAGAATTAGTACGGCCGTGATTAACGTAAGGCATTTTCAATGTAAGGTTAGGCTGAACTGGAGAAAACTTGCTCGAATGACTCGAATCCCTCCACATACAAAAATCCAATACAAGTGCCCAACAGGCTGTCGGCAAAAAGGCCCCATTCGAAACATCCCCGTGACAAAACGTCCCTTGACAAAACGTCCCCACGACAAAACGTCCCCGTGGCGAAACGTCCCCTAGCGAAACGTCCCCGGCTATACATTTTTTTTTTGTCGCTGAGTGATGGTTAGGCCTATGAGACTACTGATTGCGACATCAGTTCAGACAAAATCTTTTTTTGGAATGTTCAGTTTTGAAAACAACGATGGGTTGACTACTTCAGCATTTAACCGATACTCAAGAAACAAACCAAAGTGTTGCTCCCGGCTATAGCCATTTGTTAAAGAAAGCGCAAAGATTTAGCAGTTTGTGAGTGTTCGTTGTATTTTTTATTTAAGTGTTTTATTTGTGTGTTAGTATACGCTCCGAGATAACTCATTGATCTCGCTTTTGTTCGATATTTAATTTGGTGATATTTATTATTACAAGATTTTATTACAGAATCTCTCTACCTAACTAATCGTTCCATCCGCTTTCGTTTCCTCGCTTCCCAGGTCATTTTTATCCAGCATAACGACACTACGCTTATTTTTGCATTTTCCTTGTTTGATTCTCGTTGATCCACAGTGGGCTTCCCCTTTCTCTGAGGATCATATTGGTTCTCCTCAGATTGTGCATGTTTGCTTCAAACGACCTAGAACTGATCAGTTACGCGTCAATTGCAAGGCAGATTACACTACATTTTTTAACTGAAAACAATACATTTACGAAGCAACCGGTGCTATGCTCGATCTTTCCTGCTTATAAGGGATGTTCTCACATCCGTATTGCACACTCTGAAGTTATTTTACCTCGACCACGCACCTGAAGACCGGGGCGAACTTAAAAATCTATGCTTGGGGACGTTTTGCCGTGGGGACGTTTTGTCACGGGGACGTTTTGACACGGGAACGTTTTGTCATGGGGACGTTTTGTCACGGGGATGTTTTGTCACGGGGATATTACGTCGGTAAGCCGCGCCAACACCTTAAATTACCTTTTATACCCCAATAAGAATTTAACATCCCGAAAAGAATGTTGCGGTTGATCATGGTCATCCATTTCCTGGTTACTGCTTCGGGGGCGCTCCAATCCTCTCTTCACGGTTACTGGCGCCGAGACGCCCGCGCCAGTGCTCGTCAAGTCGGTTTTTGAACCCCTCAGGTGTTTCGCTGGTCACGGTTAAATTCATACAGGCCATTGCAGAGAGCAACAACTCGGTCATTCCAGAGGTGCTGTCGAACACGAGACGAGCAGGATCTTCGGAACAGCTTCCGGGAGTGGCCCCTAGTCCATGATCAGCTATCAGGAGCAAATAGGGAAGGTACAGAAAACGAGCTTAATGACTAATTCTTCGTGCCGACGAAGAATCGCCGTTTGCCTAGCAAAACCAGAAACGTCACCACGTCAAGGATACACTATATGACTTAGTCATATAGTGTATCCAAACGACCCGAAAGAAATCAGTTTATTTTTTCTTTAATCTCCAATTCCACCAACTTATATACCCTCTTGCAGCGGTCTTGACAGTGCCTCCTGCATGCAGTGCATTCTCTTGTTGAAAGCTTTGGCGCAGGGCGGTCGCACCATTGTCTGCACCATCCATCAGCCAAGTGCAAGAATCTTTGAGCAGTTCGACCAACTCTACATGCTAGCAGATGGCCAGTGCATATACAAAGGGGTGACCTCAGGCCTGGTGCCCTTCCTAGGAGCGGTTGGAATGAACTGCCCGAGCTACCACAACCCAGCGGATTTTGGTAAGTTAATCTCGTAAGTAGGAATAGTGAAGGTGCGGGGCTATGGAACATACATGGTTCTATTGGCTTTGGGGGGTATGGGTAGGCGGAAAGCCCCCCCCCCCCCTGGCTTTCCAAAGATACCAAAACTAACCACGAACAATCATATCATCTGCGACAAACAGAGTTATTTGACAACATTATGATAGTTAGTTACGAAAAGTCGATCTGAAGAAGTTCTCTCAGTAAACTTTAACTGTTTAAGCCCAGCAAATTACCAGGAACGACACGCCTGCCCCCCCCCCCCGAGTTTTCGCGAAATAAGGCACCTGCTTTTCCACGTTAATTTTTCGAAAAGTCATTCTCTTATAACTGCCTAGATCGGTATGTCCAACTGCGATACTTTCACTGTTAGATTTAGGTCCATCAGTTAACCAAATCAGTTAGAAAATATTCCACATTACCCAACCACAGATGAAATCCCATCGATGGCCGAGTGCTTATAGGCGTCGAACTAAAACGGATGCGAGCCCCGATTTCGAATCCTCTCCCAGGCTCTCGACACTCGACGGAAACACTGAGCGTGTTCCACCCTTGTAACAATAGTTACTATTAGTTACTATTTCTGTTCCATCCTTACGAAAAGTTACTACGCTGACCGTTCCAACCTTGTCGGAATAGTAACTAATAGTTACTATTTGCTTACCATGCTCGGGAGCGTAGTAAGCGTAGTAACTACGCATCTCTGTAACGTGATTAGTCGGATTCGCCCCTGGCGTGAGATCCTGCTGGAAAATAGAAAAATCGTTCCAGCCTTGACGGCAAAAAGCCAGAATTCGTGACGTCATGCGTAGTAACTACGGTAAGTAGGATGGAACACGCTCACTGGTATCTGTAAGACTAGCGGCAGATCACCCAGCTGTAAACGGATACCTAGATAAATGAAGGGTAGAGCATTGGAAGCTTCGGAAGGTTTGCCCCCAACCCCGGATCGCGCTCCCAGCTGAGGGCAGAGAAACAGGAGACCGATCGACACCTGTGTTACGCAAACATCTTCGATTTCGAAGATAACACACAGCATTCACTAACTTTCCTTTCCCAGTGATGGAAGTGGCTACTGGAGAGTACGGTGAAATCACTCCAAAGCTAATTCTAGCTGTTGAGTCAGGAGGCTGTGTGAAATACGACAAATCGGAAGAAAAGCTGGCCGACGACCTGGAATACAGGGAGAAAAAGCTAACTGGTAAGTGCCAGTTACAGAACATTTGAAGGTTTACTTTTTCTTCATTTCGTCATTGCACAAGAGTTGATTTATAATTGGCGGACGGGGGAAAGTAAATAGGTAGCGCGAGCAAGGCCCCCGGATGATCAAACCCTCCCTGAAGGCCACCCCTCCGCCCAGGAATTATAGCAGAACCATACAAGAAGCATGAATACCGGCAATTGGTTTTATTTATAAAACGAAGCGACGTAATAAGGAAATGCAAAGATTAGAATAATCACAGTACGTCACTGAATTCATGCCCAATGAATTTACGCCTAAGCCTGGATAAGCACGTACGCAGGAACTCCCCCTCTCAATCTTCGCTGCTATGACCACCCTTGGTACAAGACAGAACAGACTACTCAAAGGGAGTTAGCGCCGAGGCACGCCTTAGTTAATCAAGACCAATATGCCCACCCTTGGTACTAAAATGGCTTGAAAAATCGCAAGGCGCCCAGGACCCGTGCAAAGAAAGGCTTTGTCTAACTGATGTCACTTGCTGCTCCTACAAATTTGCCCACTATCGAAAAAGAAAAACACTGAACCCAGATAACAAGAATCACAAAAAATTGTAGATCAAGAAAACACTATCGCCTTACTCAGAGAGACAGGAAAATAAACTAGAAATAATAATTCACATGATTTTACTAACTTAGAAATGGTTGGGTCGGAGAACTGACTATTTCTAAGCCAATCATGTCGAGTCTCTGATTTTCAAGCCAAGTTTCATCGTCCTAGCACATCTGGAAATACCTTAACTCGCGATAGCCGGAATTCCAGACTCTCCCCCTCTAACTCCCCCCAAAGCGTCCAAATCCGATCCGGTTCTATCACTGACGTATCTAGTTCTTGTGCTTGTCCTTCCCACCAAGTTCCATCCCAATCGCTCCACTCTAAGCGTGTCAAAAGATTTCCGGTTCCCCCCTCCTACCCCCTCCCCCACATTCATCGGATCCGGTCCGGACTTTAAATGGGTCATCCGAGACACGAAGTCTTTCCAAATATCAAGTTTTAGTAAGATCCTATCACCCGTTCCAATATTATACATTCCTCAAGATTCCGGATTCCCCCTCCGTCCACTCCTCACACGGTGGTCGGATCGGGAAGTTGACTATTTCTAGGTTAATTTGGTCGGATCCCTGACTTGCCTGCCAAGTTTCAGTGTCTTAGCCCATCTGGGAAGTAACTGAACTCCGTATCACCGGTATTCCGGAACCTCTCTCCAACTCCCCCCACAGTGCACGAATATGGTTTGGTTCTGTCAATGATGTACCTAGGGCTTGTGCTTGTTCCTCCCACCAAGTTTCATCCCGATCGCTCCACTCTAAGCGTGTCACATGATTTCCAGTTCCCCCCTCTGACTCCCCACCCCCCACTTTCAACGGACTTAGTCCGGACTTGAAATGGGACATCTGAGACATGATTTCTTTCCAAATATCAAATATCATTAAGATCCGATCACCCGTTCGAAAGTTATGTGTATCACTAAATATTGGATTCCAGCTCCCCTCCTTCCCCCCATGATGGTCGGATCGAGCAAGTGACTACTTCCAAGTTACTTTGGTCGGATCTCTGATACGTCTGCCAAGTTTCATCGTCCTAGCGCATTTGGAAGTACCCTAACTCGCAAACACCGGACTGACCGACCGACCGACAGACAGACAGAAACCCCGACAGACCGACAGACAGAAACCCCGACAGACCTACCGACAGAAACCCCGACAGACCGACCGACAGAAACCCCGACAGACCGACGGAAAAGTGATCGGTATATGGCACTTGGCTGGAAGGCAAGTGGCATAAAAAAACCAGGGATTCTGCCATTCGTCTTTTTTCGTGGGGTCTTGTTTGACAAAATAGACATTGACCTTCTGTGAAACCTGCAGGTGCAGAAGGGCGAATAGAAACCATTTGGGCGCAGCAGTAAAGATATTCAGGAGAAATAGTTAGTGTAGTATATTTTATTTTATTTATTTATTTAATTTTTTTGCCCGTGAATAACAAAGTGAAAAACACGGAGTACATAAAATATAATTTTGTTTTATTACTGGAATGACAACGGGTAATTTAGCATCTTTTGCAGAAGAAAGTGACGAAGTTGGTTTGCCAATAGACGATTTGATTTGATTTGGCACAGAAGAGATGTAATAGGAAAGATGTATCCTGTTCATGGATGATCTAACCGTAGGCTATTTTCTAGTCGAACATTCGCCCGCGACTGCAGTGAAGATTAGCCTTCTCGATTCCGAGGAGAACTTGGATGACAGCGACCATGCTTTCCCTACATCAGGATGGAAGCAGTTTGTTCTCCTGGTTCACAGGACATTCCTGTGCATTCTTAGGGATCAGGTAAGCTTGTTTGCACAAAGGTAGTATTCTATCCTGCTCTTTCTTCAGCCTCGCTGCCATATAAGATTGGGCATAAAAGGAGGGAAGCCGAGCACTCGGATAAAATCTCAGATAGGACTCAGATAGCTCCTCCTTTTTTTTCGACAGCAAGGCTGGTCACTTCTCGGTTCTAACTCTAAGCTTTATCCCTGTCCCGATGAAAATTTTTCGAGAATTACTCGTATTGAGTTGTGCGAAAAAGTGGCATGCAGTAGTAACTGTTGCCACTGCTTGCTACTAGTCGCAAACTGGATGCTATTACAGCAAGATTGGACTCTATCGGATACTACTACGTAAGATTAACCCAGTCGGAGGCATGTTATATCAAAGTATTCCATACTGCATATCAATACATGCAACTTTTTCAAACAACTACCACACAACTATACAGTCAAAGAATTTTTCATCGGGGTATGATCTCCTAGTACTTCCACGCAGAGTTGCCAAGTGTGACACTTTTGGTGCTTTGTGACACTTTTTCGTAAAAAGTAAAAAGTAGCCGTGTCAACTCTACAACTATATCAGTACCATACCCAACCTACACTTACAACTATACAAACTATACCTTGCAATGTGTTTAAAGTACTTTATTTCTCTTTCCATTTTTATCGTGTACAAGCTGAAATTTATGTACAGTACAGCATGCGCGTGTTGTCAGAGCACCTTTTTGCCAGGGATTGTGACACTTTCATGACTCGAGCTCTTGGTAACCCTGCTTCCAAGTTCCCTGTTCTTGATGGAAAACCATACTATCTGCAAGAAAAAATAAGAGAAATAAGAGAACAAATAATCTCGTTATTTGTTCTTGCTATCTGCTACTCGGCTGTTCAGTACGCTCCGGATAGCAGAAGCTCCTTACCGGACTTCTTTTGCTCACCGTCAATCAGTCTCTCAAGTTCTTCAAGTTATAGGGTTTTTTCTTACAACCGTTCGCTTGCGGAGTGGTATTATAATGCTGTTCCGGTAGCGCGACTGCTCAAAATTAGCTCTGACTGCCTCAAAATTCTAATCCGAGAATGATGAGAGACATAGGAAGACGAAGAGTGATCAAGAAAAAGATACAGAGGACGATACCAGTGGGACAATGGCTGCAAAAATTAAATAAAGGAAAAGATACCGGTGGGATAATGGTTGCAAAAAGTGAATAAAAAGGAAAAAGATCTTCAAAAGAAAACAAAGCCTGATCAAAAGAGACATAAATAAGAGGGTACAACCGGCAAGGGCCAGCGAGCAAACAGTAAACCCGGAAATAGTTGCAGTAACGCAGCAAACAGTTGTATCTATAGTTATGTCCTTAGTTAGTTACAATACTTTAAAATACTATAATACTCTTGATAGTTAGTTATTGACACCAACTCAATATTTCTTTTCAGATGTTGACGCAGCTCCGCCTCTCCTCACACATTTTAATTGGCCTACTTATTGGTTTGCTGTACTTTCAAGGTGGGAACGAGGGGTCCAAAGTTCTCTCCAATGCAGGGTCTCTGTTCTTCTCTCAGTTATTTCTCATGTTCACTGCGATGATGCCAACTGTGCTAACGTGTGAGTATTATCCATCCTTCCTCTTTAATTCCCCACCTTGAGATATGCTTCCTTGAACAGTTACTTAAAGCACAACTCTCACTAGAAAGGTTCTTATGACGATAAACTGGTTCAGAAACAGCGTTTTCCGAAAATACCCTTTTGGCCCTAGAATTTAAAATTTTCTTGTTGGCGCCTGTTTGTGTCTACCCCATCCAGACAAAGAAGAGGAGTCCGAAACACAAGATAGACCTAGAAATTCCTTGAGCCCAAGCTGACTTTGAAACATATATTCAAATAGAGCATAAAACGGATACGTCAACTACGATGATTTGGCAGCGATATTACGGCCCTTCTTGGCCTGACAAGGACCCTTGCCAAGAGCCGAAATATCGCTGCCAAAGCATCGTATCTGACGTATCCGTTTTATGCGTGAAAAATATTTTAAAGGTTCTCATGTACTCATTTTTGAAAGATTTGGCAGCGCACCTTGAAGCTTGCGGTTAAGTTTGAGCTCCGTCACTGACAAACTCGGCTCAGGCGAAAAGTGCTAGAAAGACTTAGGCGCCAAACAAAAAGTGTTTCTGCCAATGATGTTCTAAGATAACGGACTGCTTTGAAACTCCGCCATTCTATATCAAATTACACTAGGCTTCGACTGTTTTTAGCTCCTCTCCAGACCCATTGCTTTGGATGAAAAACTCGGCAAAATTTGCATAATCTGTCTTCTGACCAATAAGCTTCTAGATACGTAGTTTAAGTCTGAATTACGTACTGAGTTGCTCGACACGTATACCTTCGAAACAGATTAAATAAAGTTTTTCTCAGGTTGTTTTCTGTCATATTTATTTAATTATCAATTGGTGTTTTTGTTGTTTGGGGGTTACGCAAGGTAATGTTTTTCGTTATTTTTTTATTTTTTTTTTGGTACATGGTCTCATTCTCCATATTCTCACTTCCTTTTTTTGGGATCCCAAAACGTAAGTGGAGGGATACCTATGACATCGCAAAAGTTGTCCGTCTGTCCGTCCGTCTGTAAGCACGATAACTCTCGAAGGGAATGAGATATTTTGATGAAACTTGGTGTGAGGATTCGTTGGGTCGTCGGACCAGTCGAGTTCGTAGAAGGGCTTTATAGCCCTACGTTTAGGGGTGGGGGAGGGGTTTCAAATTAAGGGGCAAACAAAATATTTTGAAATAGCTAATGTGATAGTCGATTATGGGGTAAGAAGACATGCTGAACGCGATGGTGAAAACTATTTTTTCATCGAACAAGTATTTCGCCCGGAATCCGGCCAAAACCGGAAAGTTTGTTAAAAGTAAAAGTTTTATTTTAAGTTGATTAGATGTTCGATTTAGGGGTAGGAAGACATGCTGAAGACGATGGTGAAAACCATTTTCTCGACGGACAAGTAGTTCGCCCGGAATCCGGCCCAAACCGGAAAGTTTGTTAAAAGTAAAAGTTTTATTTTAAGTTGATTAGATGTTCGATTAAGAAGTAGGAAGACACGCTGAACACGGTGGTGAAAACCATTTTCTCGACGGAAAAGTAGTTCGCTCGGAATCCGGCCCAAACCGGAAAGTTTGTTAAAAGTAAAAGTTATATTTTAAGTTGATTAGATGTTCGATTTAGGGGTGGGAAGACATGCTGAAGACGATGGTGAAAACCATTTTGTCGACGTACAAGTAGTTGGCCCGGAATCCGGCCCAAACCGGAAAGTTTGTTAAAACTAAAAGTTTTAGTTGAAGTTGATTAGATGTTCGATTTAGGGGTAGGAAGACACCCTGAACAAGGTGGCGAAAACCATTTTCTCGACGGACAAGTAGTTCGCCCGGAATCCGGCCAAAACCGGAAAATTGGTAGAGTTAAAGTTTTCTTTCTAGTTGATTAGATAACCGATTTAGGGTAAGAAGAGATGCTGAATCCGTGTGTGACAATCATACTTTACCCGGACATATAGTTCGACCGGAATCCGGCTGGAGTCGCAAAATTTGGTATCAGTTAAATTTTTATTTGAAGTTGATTAGATGTTCATTATTGGGGAAAGAAGATACCCTGAGTTCATTTCTTAGCTTTCTTTTTTTTTGCCGGACAATTAGTTCTGGAGTTTGGCCGAAATAGATGATTAGCTATTTGGCTTTAATCTGTTTCTGAATTTTGATTATAAAAATGTTCAAAGAGTCTGGCGATGTCTGGATCAGATATTGAATTTTTGGGATCCCATCGAAACCTTTGGTCTTGTTACTATAAGTTAGCACAGCCTCGCAAGCCCTGCTTTTTTTGTCATATAAAAAATGAATTTTATTTTCAATAAAATTGTTCTACTACTACTACTACTAAAATCTCTCACAAAAAAAAGAGACATGCGTACAAATGACTGTAATGTTAACAAGAGAGGATATAATAAAGGAAGATAGAAAAGAATAAGATAGGAGTGGAACAATAAGGTAGAAAAAGGAGATACAAGCGACAATAGTTGGGTTTTTGATTTCAGTTCTCCTCGCGATTGAGAGACAAGAGAGACAGAGACAAATAATGGAATATATAATGGAATTTTACAAAAGAAAATTTTGATATCATAACAGACCTACCACGTGAAAATCTATACAGATTTGTTTGTGGCAGGACTAAATAATTTAATCACTTAGCCTAGTTATATTTTAAACAAAAAAGAAAAGGGAAAAAAATAATGCAGTACTATACATAAACAACTAAATAAATACATTGTTTGTTCAATATTATATATAAACAGAAGACAATTAAACCTCGTGGCAATCCAGAACCAATTCATACCCAAGGTAGCCCTCTCTCCTCACCCATCTTTACTCATCAAAAAACTTTTCATCTTATTTTTAAATGAATATACACTCTCGGCCATCCTAGTGCTTTCCGGCAGATTATTCCATACTGAAACACTCACATTTCTAAACACAAAACTAGACCGTGAAGTATGTCGTCTCTCATGTACAAGGTCCTCTGAATTCCTTGTTTCATATGAATGGTACGCAGAATTCGTTGACAATATATTACAAAAATAATTAGGTGCTAGCTGATTTAGACACTGATAAACGAATACACCAATCTGATAATCTCTCATCTGCCCAACATTTAAAATATTAAAATGGCGATAACAGTCCAGCGTATGTTCACATTTTTCAAAATCACCGAGTATACGCAACGCTTTATTCTGTACAATTTGGATCCGCTTATAATTTACAACAAAATTACTCGCCCAAACAGAGCAACCGTATACAATGTAAGGATGAACAATAGAATTATATAAGACTTTCAGAACTGAAACAGGAAAAATATGTTTAAATCTACGGAGCAGACCTAAACCCCGTGCAACTTTAACCGATACAATTTCACTATGTTTTTTCCAATTTAAATTACAATCAACATGAAATCCTAAGTACCTTGTACTAAATACCTGCTTAATCTCCATACCATTAAAACTAACTAAACCGAGAACATTATCAATAATACCAGTACGGCTAAAAATCATGTAATTGGTTTTACTTGCGTTTACTGCTAAACAACTAAGACTAGTAAAAACATGCAGGTTATGTAACACTTTATTTGCTTTGAGAACAAGTTCACTCAAAGCCTTTCCAGCAATAGTAATGGCGGTGTCATCAGCGAACGATGTAATAGCGGCATCAGGAATGTAGAACCGTAATGTGTCGACGTAAATTAAATACAAAAGCGGACCTAATACCGACCCCTGCGGAACCCCACACTGTACAGGACGAGGCGAACTAACAATATCCCCCACTACTACACGCATTGACCTACCATATAAATAAGATCGAAACCAATCAATCCATTTACCTTGTATCCCTAAACGTGAAATCCTACCTAATAACAACTCAAAATCAACAGTATCAAAAGCTTTTTTAAAATCAATAAAAATAGTTAAAGGAGTAGAACCACTCTCAAATACATTGTTTAAAACGTCCAGAAGATGGTGCACTGCATGACTAGTAGAATGAGATTTACGGAATCCAAATTGTGTATCACATAAAAGCCCAAGAGAATCATGGTACGAATAGAGTTTCTTGTGCACAACCTTTTCAAATATTTTGGAGAATAACGGTAGAATCGATATAGGTCTCCAGTTTGACATTTCACTTCTATTACCGCCTTTATGCAGCGGTATAATTTTTGCTTGCTTTAAAGCATCTGGGAACTGGCCTTTTTCGATGGATAGGTTCACTAAGTACAGAATACAAGGAAGTATGTACGCAGCAACAGCCTTGAATGCCTTGAGATTAAGACCATCAGTGCCCGCTGAATTCGATTTTATTGTTTTCAGTGCGTCATCGAGATCATCCATAGTGCACTTCTCGAACCTCATGGAGTGACCCTCTCCTCGTTCATCAATAAACAACTCGCTTTTGTAATCATGATCAGCAATTTCATTTTTAACATCAATCCCAACATTCGAAAAATATTTACAAAACTCATCGCTTACATCTTTCTTACCGTTCACTTTTTTGCCGCCGACTACTAGTTCATCCACGGGGTCTATACTGGTATTTCCGCGTAGTACCTTATTTATCACTTGCCAAGTTCCCTTAATATCACCGTTTTTATCACGAAACTTTTCTGAATAGTAATTCTTCATTGATGACCTTCTAAGAGAATTTACACTGTTCCGGAGTTTTTTGAACTCTTCAAGATTTTGTTGGGTGGGAGAATCTAGGTACAACCGATAAAGACTGTTCCGTTCCGTGATTTTTTCAAGGATTTCATTCGTCACCCACGGTTTCCTTGGCTCATTTTTCTTTTTACTAATAGTCTTCACAGGGCAGCACTTGTCATAAATCGGTAACAGTATGTTCAAGAAATTATCGAACGCCAGCGATGCACTTTCTTTTTCATTCATGACTTCCTCCCACGACACTGTGCTTACTTCTTCTTTAAACTGTTTTAGATTCTCTGGCTTGAGATCTCTCAATGTTGTCTTCTCTGTTTTGTAGATAGTTTTTCCAGTATCCCGAATAACGCACGCCAAAGGAAGATGGTCAGATCCTGGGCTTACAAGCACGTCGCAAAAACTCTTCGGAATAAGTTTTGCCGATAAATAAATGTTATCTATAAGTGTAGCCGACTGACTGGTAATCCTCGTCGGTATTTCTGCAGCCGGAAAAAAATTGTGCGACAACATAAGATTAAAAAAGTCGAGGTTAGAACCACTTAAATTAAAAATATTAAAGTTAAAATCACCAATAAAAACCCGTTCCACATTAGTAGCCGATGTATCCGAAATAAACTTATCAAAATCGTGCAGAAAATCATCCGGATTAGCACTAGGTGGCCGATAAACTAAACAAACTAATAACTTTTTCTTTTCCGAAACTTCAATCTCAATAGAAAAAGTTTCGATCTTACCTTCAATCCAACAATCTAAATCCGTCTTAATTGTATATCTTACTTGATCCTTAATTATAAAGCGAGGCCACCCCTCATCATAGAATTTCTTGTTTTTGAAACCAGCTGATAACCTGGAAAAGTGTAGGACGAGAGAAAGCTATCTTGTGTAAGAAACGATTCACATATACCTACACATCAATTTTACGATGACATAAAGTAAGGAGGTTTGACACTTCAAAAAAATTCGACGTTATGTGACAATTCCATTGGGCGATACACAGATCCTTATTTGACATATCAATTATGTTACTGTTTGTAATATCGACATATCTACTGTGCCTCATAGGCCTAACATTAATTTCAGCGGGATCATTGGCCACGCGAGATAACAATACGTCATCAATGCGAAATGGATTATCTTCAAGCGACTTTAAATAGGAAGGGTTAATGCACGAACCGATTTGGCTGACCGAACTTCACTGCCAACAAATAACGAGGGGTCTCCGGCTGGCAGAGAACACAACTGATGAACGGAGAATTAATACCAAACCGTGATGAACATGGGAAAACTATCCTTACATAATTAAAATAACAATAATAAATAACCAGATAATAATTCGTATATATACAATAAGGAAACAGTTAGCAAGTATATAGTTAGAAGATTTCGTCAAGTGACCACAGTCTCCGTGGTGATGAATCGTTAGACTCGCGAACGAAAATCCGACCTTGATCAGACCACACGCACTTATTCCCGAATTTATCTCTTGCCGCGTTCAGTATATCACGTTTCTTGCGCGTAAGATTTTCGCATACAAAGATTCCACTTTTAGCAAGTTTTGGCTTAGCTTTGAACACAGCCTTGGCAATCTCTTTATTACGAAGTTTCACCAGAACCGGTGCTACTCTATCGGGTCTGCCTGCTGGGTCGTTATTCAGGCCTAGTCTGTGGACACTAATAATGTCAGAATCAGCGATATTTACAAGACCCATTTTCTCGCGCATCACACTCCGCATAGTACAGACAACGTCAGTCGTAGCAGGCTGCTTAACACCGTGAAATAGAAGCGAGTCTAGTTTCATATCCTGTTCAAAGTCGTCCAATTTATTTTCCATACTACGAACTTTATCCTCGAGTAAATCGATCTGGTGCTTGATTCCTTTTAGGGATTTTTCCAGAAAAGCAAACTTGGGGGTATACTCCACAGTGATTGCATCACAGATCTCAGACACAATAACTTCAGTCGGAAAGTTGCCATTCCCTCGTTCATTTGATTTTTCCTGTACTTTACGCTGAATCTCCTTGCTAATGTTTTCTTTCAATAGAGCGATTTCGTGCTCAGACGTGGCCAGTTGAGCTCGAAGCCCACTCACATCAGCAGAAGCGCTGCTGGTAGGTCTATCCTCAGGCCTGCGATTGTTTTCTGTGCTACTTTGAGGCTTAGCTGTTTTCAATACTTCTAGGTAGATTTCTGGAAATGAACGCAGTTCTTCGAATGCTTTCTTTACTCCTTTCGTAATTTTCTTCGATGCTTCCTCTTTGTTAATCTCATAATCTACGAGTTGATTCTCTCCGATGAGTTGCTGGTCTTGCGACCCGTAACAGAATACCCGAAACTTCGTTGTACCCGTTGCAGTTTTCACCGACTCAAGAATCCTGATAGGCCAGAGGGGGTAACCCGCAAACCTTGCTAAAGCAATGTCACCTGCCTTGAACTGGTTAGATGGGGGAGCCATTACGATACTGAGTAAAGTCGTTAAACAAAGACTTACACGCAAGGGGGGCTTTTTACTTCCCCCCACTTTCCAATAAACGCCTTCTATATATCCAAATTACAGCACTGAAGCGTAACCACAAGCATTCACAGAATCGAAATGAAAGACAAAGCGGAACTTGGAAATAGTCACTTCCCTGATCCGACTACCGCGGGGGAGTGGAGGGAAGGGGAGTCCTGAATTTTGAGGCATGTATAACCTTGGAACGGGGGATCGGATCTTAGGAAATACCGTTTTCTCAGATCTCCCATTTCAAGTCCGCACCGGATCCGATGAATCATCGATGAATCGATGAAAGTCGGAGGGGGGGAACCGGAAGGGAGGGGGGAACCTCTTGTTTGACTATTGAGATGACACTACACTAATGTAGCTCTGTTGATTCATTAACTGTGATGACATATCCAGCACTATTTTTGTATGTAAAAGATATTAAGGATCAATAAACCGATTTGTAAATGTTCAACCCGTATGAGCAGGTATTACCGGGTTGCTAAATTTTGTCAAAAGCGAGAACGGAGAAGAGTAAAAACGGTAATTTGGACAAGAAGCGAGAATTGAGAAGCGAGTATAGATATTCCTTCAGCCCAAGTTGACTGCAAATCATGTTTGATGGTGCAAAACGGATGAGTCAGCCACATTTTATTAGAGCTGTATTTCGGCCCTTCTTGGCAAGGGTCCTCGTCAGGCTCAAGCCGCTCAAGCTGGAAAATTAACTTGTCCGTTTTGCACCGTCAAGTATATTTGATAGTGCAAAACGGATACGTCAGCTGAATTTTGTTAGAGCTATATTTCGGCCCTTCTTGGCAAGGGTCCTCTTCAGGCTCAAAGTCGCTCAAGTTGGAAAAACGAACTTTTCGGAAAACAATTCAGCTGACGTATATCAGGACTGACGTACAACCGATCAAGTATGATTCGCAGTCAGCTTGCGCTGAAGGAATATTTTCCGTCAAATATGATTTGCAGTCAGCTGAATTTTTCAGCTTGAGCGGCTTGAGCCTCAAGAGGACCCTTGCCAAGAAGCAGCGATTACTCACAACTAAGAATTCAGACAAAAAACCCAAGTAAAGATTCCCGCAAGTCGTTTGCTATGACTTTTCTGATGAACGTTTGCCCAAGCGAGCCTCCACAAAAATTGCTAGGATGTACAAAATACCTAGGAGAGCTTGAGGAGCCTGATTTGGTAGCTCCTGTCTACACTGTAAAAAGTTTATCCGTATAAAGATTAAAGTTAACTGCAGTATTTGCTACTCGGATTATCCTTATCTCTACGCAAGATAAGATTAGTACCAAATAGTGATAAGATGAATCCGAGTAGCAAATACTGCAGTTAACTCTAATCTTTATACGGAGAAACTTTTTACAGTGTAGGTCACAACTCTCAACCACACCAAAAATGCCAGTCGCAGGCTATTTTTCTTTTCTCCAGTTCTCTAAGAAACCTGAGTTCTTGACTGTCCATACTTCCAGCGCAAGTAAGCTCTCAAAAAGTCGGCTGAAAGTTCTAGAACAAAGACATAGGAAAGGTCGAATACCCAACCAATTCTGCCAACGTAAGCCAAAGTATAGCTCTCACTGGTCGATTTCCTTAGAAGTGTTATGATAAGTAGCATACAGCATTAGCGAACCATAGATGCTCACGCTTTTGCTGGACTGCATTCTCAGAATGGAGGATTCAAGAGGAACAAGTTGCTCGAAATGATACATTTCGGAGTTGTGAAGCTGCACTGTAAAAAGTTTCTCCGAGCAAGGATTAAAGTTAACTGCAGTATTTGCCACTATATATATATATATATATATACATATATTTTATTTATAACCCGCCAAATACAGAATGTGGTATCGGAGTAAAGGGAATAACGCGAAATAACACAAGATAAATAACAGCATAAACACACAAAATTTAGACATAACTAGACCTACGTTGCCTGGGCAACGTGAAGTGTTGCGGCAACCTTTGTCCGGCTTTGCCGACTAAAGTGTTGCAAGAGCAACACTTTGGTGTTGTTTCTTTTTATATCCCACTAAATTCAGAACATCTGCGGCCGTCCCCACAACGAAAATTCTCCTATGACGCGGGAAATTTTTATCTCAACACAAACGCGACTTTTCATTGAGCAGTGGTGAGATTTGTGAAAATTGCGTAAAAAAAAATCATAAATTTTTCTCGTAAGGCATACTACAAAAATACAAGCGCATAGAGGTACCACAAATCACATGGATATTCCACTATTTGAAAATCAATTATTCATGAATAGCGGAACAACGAAGTAACGCATTTTCAGCGGGTCTTCAAGCCAATTTTAGTGAATAAGTGATGCGTAACTAGATTGTCCTGTCCCAGACCTTTTCGGTTAAACTTTAAAATGGTATGCTCTAAAAAGTATAATCACATGATCAAAAGATATTCTTAAGCGTTTTAAAAACAACAAAAAAAGAATATAGGAAAAAGGGACAAAATTGACTTTGCAGTCAGTTGAACTTTATCCTTTTCAATCGTAGATATCGTGACGGATGAAAACTTGGAACAATATCTTATATAATCTAGTTGGTATTATAAAGCTATCCGTAACTTTTCAGGATTAAAATACCATAGATGACACTATTAATTATTACGAAACTACCACATTGTTTTACATTATCGTTTGTACCGGTTGCGTAAACAGTTAATCATAGGTTAAGGCGATAGACCATCGATACAAACTTTCTTACCGTCAGATTTATAGAAATCGAATACAATCTGCACCAGTTTGCTAAAATTTGTAGCCCCTCATGAACCGATTTTTACTTACAAGTTACTCTCCCGTGATAGACATCAAGTTCACCGGATAAAAATAATGGGTATACCAGCTAGCAAAAGTTGCAAACCCCTCATTGCTGAAGATGTTTGTAGCAAACAGCCAGTTATTATGTACAAGTCCCTTGCAAATTGTTCTTACCATCGAAGACACCTGAAACAAATAACAGATACACCAAGTATGCAAAAGTTGCAAACCCCTCATTGCCGAAGATGATTATGAGCTAACATTTGACTGTTGCGTACAAGTCCTGTACATGTCTCACAACTGGTATCGCCTATTTTTGGTTTCAATGTATACCTACTGAAGTTTTCGACCCCTTGCAACTTTCAAACTGGTGTATCTCATGAAGGAATTTTTGTACCAGAAAATGGATGTGATATACTTTGATCAGCTCATCAACGGCTATCGAATGCCGTCGAACAAAAAATTCTACCTGTCTTAGTTCAAAAGTTGACTGTTTTGCCGTAGGCAAACTTTCTAACGTCACCACTTAGAAAGGAGCAAAGGAGCTCTAGTTTCTTTAGCAATGAGAGAACTTTTAAAGTTTAAGAGGCACATCTGAAACCATTTCTCTACCGAAACCCAAGTCTAAAAAACGAATGATAAACTCGGCTGAAATCGCGAACAGACATGGAGAGAAGAAACAATAGATGGCAGCACTTTCGGACCCGTGGGAAAAAGCCCCTTTTTTGTTTCTGTAAATTTTTCTATTTTTCCCTCAAAGAAGATATGTTGGCTGTGGGGCCGGGTAACTGCCGCATATATTTAACACTTATAGATTTTAGTCCATCTTAAATTTGAAACTGGTGCCTGCCTGCTTGTGTGCTAGAATGGAGCTTTCCACTCGAAAGCAGAAACATGGTTTGATGAAACGAAAGGTTCGCTACACAACTTCAGATAGTCCTCTCTGACATGGGCTATATAACTCCACTTCACTTCGCACACCGTAGGCTCTGGCTCGAGGACAAGCAAAAACCATCCTTATTGGCCCCAGGCAAGAGTTCTACGGAGCTTTTCAAAATGTAATGTCATATTCATCAATCCGGCCTAAGGTCCACACTTCCCGTAAAAACCGCACAGGTACCTTACCAGTTACTAGGAATAAAATGAAATCGGAGTCATAGGGAAAAAAAAAAAAAAAAAAAAAAAAAAGAGCTACGAGCTCATATGGCACTTGTTACGAGTAGGTGGTGTGAGAAACGAGAAAGTTAATCTGAGATTTGTCCGGGAAGTCCGATACCCTCCCCATCGTGCTCGGATCCGGTCCCGACCCTAAGATATGTCATCTAAGGCATACGACATATCTATTTTCCGAGTTTCATTCAATTCACTTCTCGTATAACCCCTATGCGAGCCACAACATTTCCGAGACTCCCCCTTCAACACCCTCCCCCCATTGTGGCCGAATCCGACTCGGACACATAGACTTCGCATCTCTAAAATCTTCTCTTCCCGTCCACGTTACGTTTAACTCGAATCGGAGCATATCAGCAAATTCTCCTCCTACCTTTGTCGGAACCGGTTCGGACGCCAATAACAAATCTAGGCCGCATAAACTTGCTTCATCCCGATCACTCCACTCTGAGAGTTTCACACGATTTCCGGTTCTCCCCTCCAGCCCCCCCCCCCCCAGATTCGTCGGATCCGGTCAGGACTTGAAATGAGAAACCTGAGACACGAGATCTTTCCAGATACCAAGTTTCATTAAGATCCAATAACCCGTTCGAAAGTTATGCATGTCCCTATTTTCCGGATTCCGCCACCTCTCCCTCCCCCCACAATGGTCGGATCGGGCAAGTGACTATTTCTGAGTTAGTTTGGTCGGGTCCCTCATACGCCTGCCAAGTTTTATCGTCCTAGCCCACCTGGAAGTACATTAACTACGGATCGCCGGAATTCCGGAACCCCCCTCCAACTCCCCCCACAGTGTCCGAATCCGGTCCAGTTCTGTCAGTGATGTATGTAGAGCTTGTGCTTGCTCTTACCACCAAGTTTCATCCCGATCGGTCCACTCTGAGAGTTTCACATGATTTCCGTTTCCCCCCTCCGACCCACCCCCCAGATTCATCGGATCCGGTCCGGACTTGAAATGAGACATCTGAGACACGAGATCTTCCAGATATCAAGTTTCATTAAGATCCGATCATCCTTTCGAAAGTTATGAATGTCCCTATTTTCTGGTTTCCGCCACGTCCCCGTCCCCCCACGATGGTCGGATTGGGCAAGTGACTATTTCCAACTTAGTCTGGTCTTGTCCCAGATATGCCTGCGAAGTTTCATCGTCCTAGCTTGTGTGGAAGTGCCCGAACTATTATTTATGTTTCTTGACTATGTCCAGGTTAATCAGGTCTTTTAACAATATATACTCCGGCATTCGCTCCCTAATACATCAAATATTCCTGACAATTTCCATTGTCCTAGCTTATGTGGAATCGTTTCACGAGATTTGTTTAGTTTATCCACTTTCTATATACTCCCGCATTCGCTCTCTCATACATGGAGTCTTGGCGCAGTGGTAGAGCGGTCGATTCGCGACTCAGAGGTCCGTGGTTCGATCCCGCATTTGGGCAGCGCTCTGTTCGCTACGTTTCGCTCCGCTTTTGCTTTATAGTTTTCGGACTCCCGGATCCGGGAAAAGTCGGGATTGGGGAAGTGATTATTTGTAAGTTGATCTGGTCGGGTCCCTGATATGCCAGCGAAGTTTCATCGTCCTAGCTTGTGTGGAAGTGCCCGAACTAGAAAAACCTGGACAGACCGACCGACGGACGGACAGAAATTGCCATCGCTATGATGGCTATGAAAACGAGGACAAAACCAAAGTGTTGCTCTCGCGACACAATTACTAACTGGGCCTGAAAAATTCATGAAAAACATCATGTACTGGAAGACCAGGATGACGGGATGTAGATAGCTGCACTTTTCAAGTTTCAACCGATTTTTAACCGATTCACTCAAACAGGGATCCTGACCATGAAAAATTTCACGCTGCGTCCGACTCTACTAAGATAATATTATCCCAGTAGCAAATACTGCTAGATTTTTTTTTTACAGTGTGTCCGAAACTTGTCTCCATAAAATCACCAATCACCAAATACTTTGGAAGCACTGAAGCTCTTACTGTGAACACTTGAGTCTGCTGTTAATGCGTGGATGATAATCTTTTCTTGGGCTAATCTTCAAGAGCGTGGGGGTATTCCGCGAACACAGGCGAAGAGTTTACATATAAGGACGATTCTGGCGACCTCTTGGGATCGCTTTCCGAAAAGCAAAGTGAGAATCCGCCGAGCACAACAACTAACGGAAAGTCGTTGCGCATCAGTTGCACCTTCACAACTTCTCGATGACTTGCCGAAATCACTTTCCACTCGCGAAGTGGATTCGCTTTCCAGGTGCTGGCAGAAACTAGCATAGCAGAGAAAACAGCCGGCGCATAACCTCACGGAGCTATCTAGACCGCCAGAATCGCCCTTAATCGAGGGAATGGGGACTAACGACATAAACTCTGCGCCGCTGGTCTGACCGCTAATTTGTTCTTTATTCTGTTTTCAGTTCCATTGGAGCTGAATGTCTTCAGGCGAGAGCACCTCAACTACTGGTACTCCTTAAAGTCGTATTACTTAGCAAAGACACTTGCGGATCTGCCGTTCCAGATAATTTTCCCCACATTTTACGTCGTCATAGTCTACTTTATGACCGACCAGCCTTTAGACACAGTCCGCTTTTTTATGTTTCTTAGTATTTGTATCATGATTAGTTTAGTTGCACAGAGTTTAGGTTTAGTAATAGGTGCAGCTACCAATATAGAGGCAGCTGTTTTCTTAGGCCCAATTACCACAATCCCGATTTTGCTATTTTCTGGATTTTTCGTCACGTTGGACGATATTCCCTACTATCTACAGTGGTTGTCCTATGTGAGTTATGTTAGGTATGGCTTTGAAGGATCACTATTAGCTATATATGGTAACAACAGGCCAATGCTGAAGTGTTCAGAGGCCTACTGCCATTATAGAGCTCCGGTGAAGATATTGGATCAGCTGGGAGTTAGAGATGCCAGCTTTTGGGTTGATATTGTGGTCTTATTTGGGTACTTTTTGTTTCTACGGTTCACTGCCTTCCTAGTTCTGAAGTGGAAGTTAAGGTCTGAAAGATAGTACTTTTTGCACTGTGTGCACTAATGAAAAATAACGTAGGCTAGTCTTCAGTTGATGGACAAAGCAAATATCGTCTGTATTGCCTGTATATATACGTCTACCCTAAAACCATCAAAAGAAAGTCCGTCAGATGGCTGGCCACCGCACTGTCAAGCATGCTACATCTCGCGTGGCGGATCTTGGGTCAAATTTGTAAACAGAAGGCGAATGTTGATCATGAAGTCCCGTGCAAGATAGTCCTGCCACCTATAAAGTTAAGCTTGCTACATCAAGAAGAATTCTAGGATCGGAGTAGTGAGCGAGAGTTTCGGGAAGTTTTTGCTCTACATGTATTTCAAAGCACTAGATGGCTAATGGACTGAAGGTTAGAAGTGTCGGGTACAGGAATAATGCTCGTTCTGGTCGAGAAGTACCTACTGTTGCAGAATTGCATTGCACTGTAAAAGTCTCTCCTATGGCAGTCTTTAGTGGTTGCACGTCCCCGAATTCGGTGATTTTCATTCCGAATTCGGAGAGTTAAAATCCGATACAGGATTAAAACGCTAGAATGCAAAGTACTGATGATTTAGTTATCCCAATCTACAGTATTTTGCATTCTAGCTTTTTAATCCTGTATCGGATTTTGACTCTCCGAATCCGGAATAAAAATTGCCGTATTCGGTGATGTGCAACCACTAAAGTCCGATGTATGAGAGACTTTTTACAGTGTGGGAGAAGGGATAGGCGGACGTTCTGTTACGCAGAATTCTTGACTCGACTCAAGTATTGGGTCGTACAGACGATCAAGGTTGGGTCACGAACTGGAATCTGCAAGGATTTTCGGCACCATCATCAGTTCCTTCAGGAAAAGCTGAGATTTTTGTCAACTTGGTGATGATACGAACGGGAAATCTGATCGTTTGTCCCCACCAGAACGATGCCAGGATCCTGCTGATGTGGTAGGGATTGCTAGCGTTTAACGTGGAATCATGGTCTTGTAGTTTCGTAAGAGCTGCTGTCTTCTCTTCGTCTTACGCCCACATGCAGCGACGCCCTTAGTGCAGCCCTTAGCGCCCACACTAGTATCCGTGAACCGACGGAATGGTTTAGGCGTGTGCAGCTAAGCGTTCCTGCGTGTGGGGGGGGAGGTACTTGTGATATATGCATGCGGGTGGAATTTTTCAGTAGACTGTGGCCCGCGGGGCCATAGTTGAAAGAGCTGGTAAGAAGATCTAAACGAAGTTGTTTTGGAATAGCTCGTAGTTCTCTGTAAATTTGTTCTATTAAAAGTATCAATATGTTTCAGTTCCGTATTATTTTCATAAACCCCCTCGTAGTTCTCTGTAAAGTTGTTCTATTAAAAGTATCAATATGTTTCAGGTTCGCATTATTTTCATAAACCCTTAGTACTCGCCTCCAGAAGAAATCTGCCCGACTCAAAAGGATTGAGAACTGTCGGTAGAAACTGGCTTTCCAGCTCACAAGCCCGGCAGCAGAATCCCAATAGACAAAATATCTGAACATATCTTGTTTAGTGCGTTACTAAAACTTCATCATCAGTTGACGAATAAACCAAAATTACCCTCGATAGCTCATATATCTTCTTCAAATTTGGTTTTCTCCATGATTACCCGCCATGTGTGGAGGACTGTCCGAGGCTACGCTATTCGGTTCCTACAGACTTCTAATTCAAAGAAGACCAAAGGCTTCGATGGGATCCCAACAATCTAACATTTGATTCAAACAACTGGGTAATGTCTTCGCCATTCAGTCTTAGTCAGATTCCTTGAATATTTTGACTGTTAAAATAAAGTTAAGAAATGGATTCAGTATGTCTCCCTGCCCGATACCGAATCTCTAATGGATTTCAGAAACAACTTTGAGGTTCAACCAAACTTCCAGTTTCAGGCGAATTCGTGATGAACGTGTCCAGCAAGAAATCTAAGTTCAAATATGGATTCAGCGGACCTTCTTACCCCTCAATGAATATCTTATTAGCTTATAAAAATATACGTGTTTTTACCGTAATTTCCAAACCCATCCTCTGCCTCTAAAGATAGGACTAAAGGACCCATCTACGAACTTGACCTGTACTTTACCGGTGAATCCTGATTGAAGGACATCCTCGCTTGATATTTCCTCGTTTAAACATTATATATCAACTCCCTCGTCCTTCGATTACACTAGATCTCTCCGACGTCACACAGAACAAACAAATGAATGCAGGCATCCACGCGCAGAGCTATACTAGCTTGTGGATAAAGGGGTAGAGACTAGAGACTGCTAAAACCGAAAACTGGTCGACAAATGTTGTGCCAGATCCTGGTTGAACTATTTGTCCGGCAAGAAAATAACTTTCATATTCGGATTCAGCATGTCTCCTTACCCCTAAATCAACTATCTCAATAGCTTTTAAAAACAAAATGTTTGCCTCTTAATTTGGAACCCCCTCCCCCACCCTTAAATGTAGGGCGACAGAGCCCATCTACGAACTTGACCTTACCCTTGACCCAAGGAATCCTCGCACCTAGCTTCATCAAAATATCTCATTCCCTTCGAGAGTTATCGTGCTCACAGACAGACGGACAACTTTTGCGATGTCATAGGTATCCCTCCACTTACGTTTTGGGAACCCAAAAAGTAATTCCTTTTGTTTGTGTGTCATGAATGTTTGCCTTGGTGCTCCGAAGAATAGCAGGACAAGACAGCAAAACAAACTAGTACCTGTCAGAGGACGAACTTCAAGGTTCATGAACTCATTTGTGCCCTTTATAGAGGTTTTTAACAAAGTGAATAATTAGTGTAATATATTTATTTTATTACTGTATGACCAGCGTATTTAGTATCTTCTAACGAAGAAAGCTGTGAAGTTGGTTTGTCAATAAACTATTTGATGATGATGATGATACAAATCTGCCTTGAGCGAGATCACTGT
The DNA here is from genome assembly GCA_023053575.1 of Branchinecta lynchi. Lineage (NCBI taxonomy): Eukaryota > Metazoa > Arthropoda > Branchiopoda > Anostraca > Branchinectidae > Branchinecta > Branchinecta lynchi. Next base: position 11,971,434 of record JAKZAP010000003.1, read on the forward strand.
TCCTAACTGCATTGTAAACAAAAATCTTACAATATTTGCTATTGGGATTAATATTATCTCTTCTGAGATAAGATTATTTCTAGTTCGGATTAATCTTATCCCAGTACACATAAGATTAATCCAGTAGCAAATGCTGCAGTTAACTTTATCATTACCCGGAGAAACTTTTTACAGTGTATCTCCGTCCTAGCCTAACTTCCCTATCTGTCGATTTTAGTGTTTTGCGAACTATGTGCAAAAACCCGCCGAACCAAACTACGGGGGTTCAATCCTGCTCTAAGGCTATTTTTGTTTTTAAATTCATGACTAGTTTCTTTTCTAATTGACCATATTGATCCTCGAAGAACAGATAAGCCAAATAAGAAAGGGGATGTCCAATCCGCTCGCATAATGCAGGCTATCCCTTGAAATATGTTTTGGACACCTTTTTGGGATCCCAAAACTTAAGTTGAGGGTTACCTATGACATCCCAAAAGTTGTCCGTCTGTCTTTCTGTCTGTGAGCACGATAACTATCGAAGGGAATGAGATATTTTGATGAAACTTGGTGGGAGGATCCTTTGGGGCAAGGGAAAGGTCGAGTTCGTAGACGGGCTCTTTAGCCCTACATTTAGGGGTGGGATAGGGGGTTCAGTTGAAGGGACAAACAAGATATTTTTAAACAGCTAATAAGATAATCGATTAAGGGGTAAGAAGACATTCTGAACACGCATATGAAACCATTTTCTCGCCGGACAAGTAGTTCGCCCTGAGTCCGGCCAAAACCTGAAAGTTTGTAAAAGTAAAAGTTTGATTTTAAGTTGATTAGATGTTCGATTTAGGGGTAAGAAGACATGCTGAACAGTTATGTGAAAAACATTTTCTACCCGGACAAGTAGTTCGTCCGGAATCCGCCCGAAACCGGAAAATTGGTAAAAGTTAAAGTTTTATTTATAGTTGATTAGATATCCGATTTAGGGGTAAGAAGAGATGCAGAATCCGTGTATGACAACAATTTTTACCTGGACGTATAATTCGCCCGGAATCCGGCTGGAACCTAGATGTTCGATATAGGGGAAAGAAGCTACGCTGATTTCGTTTTTAGCTTTCTTTTTTCGCCGGGCAATTATTCCGGAATTTGGCCGATACCGGAAATAGGCAGAAGTAAGGCAGGAAGTTTTCATCAAAACAGATATGACTTATAGGGATAAACACACATACTGAATCCATATCTGAACCTAGTTTTCGATGATTAGCTATTTGTTCTTAATCTGTTTCTGAATTTTAATAGTAAAAATGTTCAAGGAGCCTGGCGAAGACTGGATCTGGCGAAGGCAAGGCCCATTCGTCTTGATCAAATACCGGTATCGAACTTTTGGGATCCCATAGAAACCTTTGGTCTTGTTATCTCAAATGGCCATGGATTAGCCTTTGGGATGGTCACGGCGCACCCACCGGCAAAGTAGTCCAAGACGCAGGGCGTCCGTCACCTTCCTGAAAGGGGGGGGGGGGGGGATGCGGCTTCATAATCTACCGGAACTGTTCGAGGTTTTTCTCTCTGTTGATCTCAGCAGAAACTCTAGAGTACTGTTATGTTCTGACTTGGATTATGTGTTACAAACAACAGTAAACAAAGAATAGTCTCGTTAAAGTTCAATGGGCAAATCAAACTACCCCAATCCCACTCTTTAACAACCTAGGACCAACGCTTACCCCCTAGCTCAGCAGATTTTTCAACAGTGTCCTCTCTGTGATATTTCAAAGCGGAGTCAGCGTGGAGTGACTCCCTCTATTCTCGCCGTTCCCTTTGATTCCCCGAGGAGTCCTCGGGGAACGGCGAGAATACGCCTCTAGTCGGTTAAACTTTAAGATTGTCACTTAATACTGAAAGTCTTCGCTCGTCAGCCATTGTTGAACGCAAGGTGGTCTTAACCAACTTCACCTTGCTAAAAAAAATTCTTTCCCCTTTTTCCGAGGTAACACGGATCGTCTTAGCCAGCTTGAACACTTTCTATACTAGCGGTGAGACATTTTTCTAATCAGGAAAGACGTAGAATATATCTTAAAACTTTTTGTTTATTTCAAGTATCTCCAGGCGACTTCGATATCGTGTCGTAACAAGGCTACTCGTGTATAACTCTTCTGTGCTTATCATCGGAAAGGAGTCGAGACCAGCTGTCGACTCTGAGGAGATGCTACCGTGGTCTTTCCTGGAACAGTATGTGAAGTTTAAATTACCTAAGATTACCTAATTCCTAAAAGCTGCAGAAATTTAGAAGATTACCGGAATCACCCGGTGAACATTCGGGTACGCTATGTTGCCCGTCAGCAAGAATCACTCTGGTATACTGTGTGTCGGGGTCATCACGGTAAGCTGTGAGTCAATACTTCTCCGGTAAGCAGCAAGTTCCGGTTCATTCCCTGAGTTGGATTCTGGTAGATTCCCTGGGGCAAAATCAGGAAGATCCCCTGATCAACCGGCAGTAAATTCCCTAAGAAAAGTTCCGGTAGATTCTTTGAGCAAGATTTCGGTAGATTCCCAGAGCAAAATTCCGATTGGTTCTCTGAGCAATAATCTGGTAAATTCCCTAAAATCATCAAGTTCATGTGAATACTCTATATGACGAAGTCCAAAACAGGCCAGTGATCCTCAGGAAGAAGGAGTAAGCTTGTCCGTAACCACTCAGACTCAAGACTCAAATCCTGTGTCAAACAATCACGGCGATCTTTGGGAGCAGCTGTGACACCACTTCTGCCTGTCTTCCGCTAGGTACCCGGAGAGGCCGGAGATTTTGCATCCGCAAGGAGAGATAGTCATCAAGATTATTAGACCAACTGACCCCCCTTTTCCTCTGAGATGGCTATGGGTTAGTCTTAGGTATGTGGCATGGGCACGCGGGGGCAAAAGCATCTCGAGTCTCAACGGTAATACAATACAAGAACTTTGCATTAACTGCCTACAACGGAAAAACATGTGGTATCAGTATTGAAGGGGATGGCAAAGCGTGTATAAAGTAATTTCTCGTGCCACTTCTGCTCTAAACTGGCCTGTCAGCCTATGTCGAGTTTGAAAGCTAAAGCAAAAATGACCGCAGTAGTGTCCCATGATTAATGTCAACATGCTTGAAGAAATAAATAGTCCAATTGGTAATCTGCGTCTATTCTGACTTGAAAGTTTTCTACCGTTCCTGTTCTGTTCTGAACTCTGAGCTTCACCTGACTTCACCAGTTCTAATAAAGGGAAACCAAATCTGTAAATTATAGCTAGTATACTCGCTTCATCTTTCTGTTTCTCTTTACCTCTGTGAAGAGTACGAGCTCTGCACACTTTTCAAAAAGTGTAGGCGACGTGCCTCATTCTCATCATCATTCTACTGTTGTTTATTGTTATGAATTCTGAAAATGAGAGAAAAATTAGAGCTGGTGTTGTTGTATACTTAATATTTTTTGCTCTTGCAGTCAGAACATGGTAATTTATTTAAGTAATTCGACATCAGTGAAGTGATATATTTTTTCCTCAGATCAGATGGTCAGTAACGGAATTACAAATAGTACTTGCTGTAGACAAGACTGTGTCACATGTCATGTTGCCAGTGCTTATGGTTTGGAAGTCGATACTGTATTGTTAGGTGTCCAGGTCATGTTTCTCCAGTCACAGTCTACTCCTCTTTTGAAAGCAGCAGGCTACAAAAAAGAGCCCAGTTGCCACCAGTTGCTGGTAGCGTCTATCAAAAATGTACGAAAGTAGAAATGTCCAAGCTGTTTTATTTTTGATTTTATACGAGAAGAAATCAAAGAATTCTAAAGTAAGGTACAGGTACAGGAGAGAAGTCTGTCCTTCAGTATAAAAAGAAACAAACAATTCCGAGGGTATAATAACAAAGAATGTGTGAGAAAAATAAACTCATTTAAATGAGTCAAGGCTAGTAAATTGGAGGATGGCTGGCAGCAAAAGTTGCTGTAACAATACACGTGTGACAATAAATTGTTTAGGAATCGGTTGATTTCTGATGTAAGATTGCATTTGAGGGTGTTAATATGACATTACTATAGTTTGATCTGGCCTCTTGATGTTTACTTTAACTAGTCAATCCAAGATTTTATCTTGTTAGCCATGTATCGATGTGCGTGGCCTACTTACACTTAATTAGAATTCCCACCCTATGACCTAACTCGTTATCCCAGTCCACTGGTTATGTGTTGGGGGGGGGGGATACAATCATGTCTTGGATATCACGGTCATAAGAGGATACACTCAAACAATTATTCGGTCAGTAATTGTTGGAGGGTGGCCTTTGAATGAAGTGTCGGAGACCCATGCAGTGGCGGGTTTGATGCTCTGAAGGCCCTATTTGCTGTTGTTTGTGATGCAGTAACAGAGATCTGATGCAGTGATGGATTAAATGCTCTGAAGACTATATCTGGCTTAAAAAGGAACCAACAAATATGACAAACATACTGATTGAAGCTAGTTGAATGTTTTACATATTGGACAAATAAATATTTCTTCAATATATCTAGTTAAACATATTTTTCTTTTCAAACATTCTAACCTTACCCCTTCATTCTAACCTTACCTCGATTAACTTAAAAATGATGAAAAAGTTAGCAAAGTCAATAGCCAGAAAATCCCTTTCAAAGCAGCTTCAAAACAAAGATAGGGCACAGAATTTTAATATTTTTGAACACATGACTTTGAAAAAAGTCATATTTTGCCTCTTAACTGTCAGGACAGCATGTAAATTTCATTTTTAACATTTTTGTGGCAAAAATTGAGGTAGTGTCAAAACAAGTTTAGGTACCCCTCCTGTACTGTAATGAACTTTCTTCAACCGCTTTATTGGGACCAGTGATTAAAAAGCAGTGTCAGTTAAACAGCCCTGAAATACACATTTTTTGTCCCTTGAAGAACATTACCTTAATTACCTTTATCTGCACTTCGGAGCAAATTAAGATCTGTAGATCTGTTGAATGCTCAATAATAATATTATTATTATTATTATTTATTTGAATCCTTCAAAACTGAAGAGTAATGTATAAAAAGGAACAACAACATTATACTCCTTCATGTATGTATTATATACTCCTTTAGAATAAGCTGACCGGGAATCATATATACAAATGACTCAAAACAGATAGGTCAGCTAGCATATTCTTCAGGGGTATTTCAGCTCTGCAAGAGCCCTCTTCAGGCTAGACGGAAGAAAATAATATGAAATAAATAAATGAAAATTTCTATAAACTATATGTGTAACTATTCTCGGAATTTTGATTAGCTTTGATTTTGTTGTGAATAAGATTCTGGGGTATGAACCTTCTGTCACTGCTAATGCCAGTATCTTGGTTTATGTCTGCTCATTTTTCTTTACCTCAGCAGCTTAGTTTGATGGAAGTATGTGCATGTTGCCAGACTTTGAGCTCTTTCAAAACATAACAAATTGGAATGCTTCCCGGAAAGTTTTTCTGGTCGTCTGAATTTGAAAATGTATCTCTTTTAGTACCTACTGGGTGTGTGGTCCTTTTCTTGTTCATGTTCTGGAAATCTTTTTAACAAAATGCTCTCTGTCCTGCTCCCGCAACGTAATGCTTTTGGATTACTGATTCAATAGAATCAGCGCCCATTTGACGCTTATTGGGTCTTTTGCAGTATAGGACAGTAGAGTTTTGAATTTGGGGAAGGATTTGGATGTTGGATTTTTTTCGTTTCAAGTAATCTGTCACTCCACAAATAGACGGAAAGTACACCCAAGCAGGTAAAACTTGCAGAACATGAAAAAGAAATGTACCACATTCTTTCCAACATTTTATTATTGTTTTCTTATTGAAAACTCTTGAAAAAAAAAACACTGCGAATTGTGAAATAAAAATGAACAGATGCATCATCTGTTTTGGTGTTTTTTAGTTTGTTTGTTGTATAGCCTAAATCCAAGCCTGGAGTATTGAATCGTAATCCAATATCCAGCTTTAAGCTATATATTCAGAAAAAAACAATAATATTGGTATAAAAAATGCGTAAAGTATGTCATTGCTAGTTATCCATACCTAATTATTGATTGTGCTCGTGGAAGGAATTTAGGATTCCCAGTGTCATAGAATCAGGCGAAAGTAGACAGGCAATCAGCAAACGGGATTAGACACTATCAAATTGTCATCCAAAAGGAAGTGAATGTACATGCAGTTTGGCATACTTTGGTAAAAGAGAAGAAATCAAGAATAGATTTGGTTGGCTTTAAAATTTTGAAAATTACGTGCCTAAGTCCTTCAGAAAAGCTTCTGCATTTTTCAGGTTTAATGCCTATGTCCATGTGAAAAAGCCTTGCCAAGGAAAGCAGCAGGATAATGAGTGGGATTACTTAATGTTCACTCAGCAGTGGCCACCATCCAGCTGTGTCCAGTGGGAAGAAGAAAACCAAAACAATCTCTGTGTCTCCGAAATTTTCTTTGATCGCTGGACAGTCCATGGAATTTGGTAAGAGTAGGCCTTTGGTGGATTCTGTTCACTGCTTATTTTTGACAATTAATAATGAGTGGGTCAACAGGGCTCTAAACTCTAAACTAGATTCCATGCCTAGACATTTGATTCCTGCAGTCATGCCTCGATCACCCATCTGTGTGGACAAAGGCAACTGTAGGAAGAACAATGATAGATGTAGCATTGCGGTTTTTGGGATCCCAAAACGTAAGTGGAGGGATACCTATGACATCGCAAAAGTTGTCCGTCTGTCCGTCCGTCCGTCTGTAAGCACGATAACTCTCGAAGGGAATGAGATATTTTGATGAAACTTGGTGTGAGGATTCGTTGGGTCGTCGGACCAGTCAAGTTCGTAGATGGGCTTTGTAGCCCTACATTTAGGGGTGGGGGAGGGGTTTCAAATTAAGGGGCAAACAAAATATTTTGAAACAGCTAATGTGATAGTCGATTATGGGATAAGAAGACATGCTGAACATGATGGTGAAAATCATTTTGTCATCGAACAAGTAGTTCGCCCGGAATCCGGCCAAAACCTCAAAGTTTGTTAAAAGTAAAAGTTTTATTTTAAGTTGATTAGATGTTCGATTTAGGGGTAGGAAGACATGCTGAAGACGATGGTGAAAACCATTTTCTCGACGGACAAGTAGTTCGCTCGGAATCCGGCCCAAACCGGACAGTTTGTTCAAAGTAAAAGTTTTATTTTAAGTTGATTAGATGTTCGATTTTGAGGTAAGAAGACACGCTGAACACGGAGGTGAAAACCATTTTCACGACGGACAAGTAGTTCGCCCGGAATCCGGCCCAAACCGGAAAGTTTGTTAAAATTAAAAGTTTTAGTTGAAGTTGATTAGATGTTGGATTTAGAGCAAGAAGACATGCTGAACACTTATGTGAAAACAATTGTCTATCCGGACATGTAGTTCGCCCGGAATCCGGCCAAAACCGGAAAACTGGTAGAACTTAAAGTTTTATTTCTAGTTGATTAGATAACCGATTTAGGGGTAAGAAGAGATGATGAATCCGTGTTTGACAATCATATTTTACCCGGACATATAGTTCGACCGGAATCCGGCTGGAGTCGGAAAATTTGTTATAAGTTAAATTTTTATTTGAAGTTGATTAGATGTTCATTATTGGGGAAAGAAGATACCCTGAGTTCATTTTTCAGCTTTCTTTTTTTCGCCGGACAATTAGTTCTGGAGTTTGGCCGAAATCGGGAAATTGGCATGAAGTTTTTCTCAGATATTTGGCCTTAATCTGTTTCTGAATTTTAATTGTAAAAATGTTCAAGGAGTCTGGCGATGACTGGATCTGTCTAAGACAAGACCCAGTTGTCTGGATCAGATATTGAAATTTTGGGATACCACTGAAACCTTTGGTCTTGTTTTTTGGGATCCCAAAACGTAAGTGGAGAGATACCTATGACATCGCAAAAGTTGTCCGTCCGTCTGTAAGCACGATAACTCGCGAAGAGAATGAGATATTTTGATGAAACTTGGTATGGGGATTCGTTGGGTCAAGAATAATGTCGAGTTCGTAGATGGGCTTTGTAGCCCTATATTTAGGGGTGGGGGAGGGGGTTTAAATTAAGGGGCAAGCAAAATATTTTTAAACAGCTAATAAGACAGTCGATTATGGGGTAAGAAGACATGCTGAACACGATGGTGAAAACCATTTTCTCGCCGGACGAGTAGTTCGCCCGAAATCCGGCCAAAACCGGAAAGTTTGTTAAAAGTAAAAGTTTTATTTGAAGTTGATAGGATATTCGATTTAGGGGTAAGAAGACATGCTGAACACGATGGTGAAAATCATTTTTTTCGCCGGACAAGTTGTTAGTCCGGAATCTGGCACAAACCGGAAAGTCTGTTAAAAGTAAAAGTTATATTTGAAGTTGATTAGATGTTCGGTTTACGGGTAGGCAAACATGCTGAACACGATGGTGAAAACCATTTTCTCGCCTGGCAAGTAGTTCGCCCGGAATCCGGCCAAAACCGGAAAATTGTTAAAACTATTTGTAGTTGATTAGATATCCGATTTATGGGTAAGATGCTGAATCCGTGTATGACAATCATTTTTTACCCAGACATACAGTTCGCCCGGAATCCGGCTCGAACCGGAAAATTTGTTATAAGTTAAATTTTAATTTGAAGTTGATTAGATGTTCGATTTAGGGGTAGGAAGACATGCTGAATACGATGTTGAAAACTATTTTCTCGCCTGGCAAGTGGTTCACCCGGAATCCGGCCAAAACCGGAAAACTGTTAAAAGCGTTTGTAGTTGACTAGACATCCGATTTAGGGGTAAGAAGAGATGCTGAATCCGTGTATGACAATCAGTTTTTACCCGGGCATATAGTTCGCTCGGAATCCGGCTTGAACCGGAAAATTTGTTTTAAGTTAAAATTTAGTTTGAAGTTAGTATAGGGATAGTATAGGTATAGGGGAAAGAAGATACGTTCGTTTTTTAGGTTTCTTTTTTTTTGCCGGACAGCTGGTTCCGGAATTCGGCCGAAACCGGGCAGAAGTAAGGCAGGAAGTTTTTGTCAAAACAGATATGACTTATAGGTAAACACAACCATGCGGAATCCATATCTGAACTTGATTTTCTCAGATGATTAGCTTTTTGGCCTTAATCTGTTTCTGGATTTTAATGGTAAAAATGTTCAAGGAGTCTGGCGAAGATTGGATCTGGCGAAGACAAGACCCAATTGTATGGATGAAATATTGAATTTTTGGGATCCCATCGGAACCTTTGGTCTTTCACTTTGGTATTCCACTTTTGATTCTAGTCTTTTAGGCGGGCAACTAACATTTCACCATCTCTCATATTTTGCTAGAGGGTTATAAATGCATCCAGACATACTTCTTGAAGTAAATATCTAGTAAAAGCATGAAGCATGCACATCATTTTGCCGTCTGTCTGCTTTGGAGTTGGAGATTATGAAAATCTTTCAGAAAGAATAAATCTTTTCTTATGTTGTTGTTATTGGATTCTGTGTGTTGTTATGTCTTTGATCACATGGCAGTTCGCAGAATCCAAAAGTGTTCGTTCCCAGTATCAACGAGAAAAGCACGAAAAAAACGAGTAAGGCTTGAGACATAGATGATATTCTGTAGGAACAGTAGAAGAAGCCGTAAATATTACTTGTCTAATAGACTCAACGAAGATTCGTTCAAGTGACTCAGAGACAATTAAACCGATCTAAAGAATCTCCGCAATATACTCGATTGCCAATGCTCAGGACTCATCAAGCCACGTACGATTGATTAGAAACCGTTTTCTTTCTCGCCATCTGTGGTTGAATAAATGATTTAAACCAGGCTTCGCCTTCCAGATTTTTCATCCGAATTCCAGATAGCCATTTTCGTCTAGACGGATCTCAAAAGTGAAGCTACGCCTAAAAGTCTGGAAGTCCGAGGTATTGGACACCGTAGATTCTGAAAATCTGGAATATATCATAGAAGCAACTTGAGACATCTAGTAAATATACAAATGAGTGGAGTAGAAGAATAAGGGAGATTGATTGATAGTTGTGACTGGGAAGCAAAATATATTTCAAGCTGACGTCTACGAAATGTTGAAGGATAGTGACATTAGCTGTCATCACTATCATGAAGATACAAAAGGGTTTGCTTGACTGTACGGAAGGTCCAGATATCTGGAAGTCTGGACCGATGAACACTTGATTATAAGATATTGGAGAACAGCTCGATTGTTGCTAGAGCCTTTGCTTAAGATCCAAGTATACCAATTCTTAAAATAAGCCAAGACAAAAAACAACAACAAAACAATATCGGAAGGAGGGACTAAATTGACTTTGCAGTAAGTTGAACTTTATCCTTTTCAATCGTAGACATCGTGACCGATGAAAACTTTGAAAAAATCTTATATAATCTAGTTGGTATTATAAAGCTATCCGTAACTTTTCAGGATCACGAACAACAAACAGGTATCGCCTATTTTTGGTTTCATGTACCTTACTACTGAAGTTGTCAACCCCTTGAAACTTTCAAACTGGTTTATCTCAGGAAGGGTTTTTGTTAAAAAAAAAATGGATGACATATACTTTGATCAGCTCATCAAGGTCTATCGATTGCCCTAACAGCAACAAAGAATATGCTTGCTTTCTTCGAGATACGTAAAGATGAAAGCTTTTTATGATGTACCATAGTAGATTAACATTATTACAATGATTAATGAAGGCTATCTTCTTCAGGCCCACAAGGAATCAAACGATTGGACCTGAATACTGCAATAGGACAGCTAAGTTCACTCCGATCCCCATTCGTTCCCTAATTCCCCTGCTCGATCGTGACTGGCCAAATATTCACGAAAATTTTACTGAGAGTTCATTGTGGCAGCACGAATGGGAGAAACATGGCGCTTGCCTTCTAGACCATGAAAAACTAGGTGGAGAGTATGACTACTTCTCTGGTGGTTTAAACCTGGTAAGTTGTCGCATTTTGGATGTCAGTTGACTTGAGTAAAGGTATGTTCATAGGAGTGTAGTAGCAGTAGTAGTACCAGAAGTAGAACAATTTGATTGGAAATGAACATTCTGTTTTCAATAGCACAACAAAAGCGGGGCTTGCGAGGCTGTGCTAACTTGTATAAAAAAAGAGGAGAGAATATGGAGAATGAGACCATGTTACCGATAGAAAAAAAAAGAAAAAAAAAGTACCTCGCGTGACCTCCAAACAACAAAACACAACAAACGAAAATTACATAAATATTACACAAAAACAACCTGAGAAAAATCTATTTAATCAATTTCGAAGGTATACCTGCCGTGCCGAGCAACTCCAAGAGACAAGTGATATAAACAACATTCATCGGTTCGGTGTCTCTCCTAGAGAAACCAAGCTCTTATTTACCCGCTAAGATGTTATACAAGGGATAACTATAATTTCGGATATTTCAGTTGCGCATCCGACAACCGTCCTCGGTGAAAAAAGAAACTAAATCATAAACTTGCACAACAATACCAGTAGAACAGTGTAGGAACAAACAAACCACAAAAAGAAATGTAATTTAACTAAAAAACAGAGGAACCTTACATAGGTCTCTCCTACTGCATCGGGTGTGTGTGTGTGTGTTGTTGTTTTTTTTTTTTGGGGGGGGGGGGGTGAAGGAGGAAGGATATGCTGGTGTTTATGGTATTATAATTAGAGTTTGTGACTCGACTCTCACTGGAGCTTTACTAATGAAACTGATTCGACCTGGTATCTGGTTAAAACCGCGAAAACAAAAACAGTGACAGGGGAAAAACCGCTTTGGTTTTGCTGTTTTCAAAAGTAACCTTTTCACCTGGCGTACATTGTGGCGACCGTACAATACGTTTGTGTTCTGTGAAGACAGATGATTTGCGCATTTCTGTGAACAGAGCGTTGTGACCAGCACAACCTCTTTTTGGAGTCCCAAAACGTTATTGACGGGATATCCATGACTTCGTTATGCTTGTCCGTCTGCCTGTCTGTCTGTCTGTTAGCACGATAATTCTCGAAGGGGTTGAGATATTTTAATCAAACTTGTTATGACGATTCTTTTGGGTCAAAGTACATGTCAGGTTCATAGATGGGGCTTGTAGGTCTATATTTAGGTGTGGTTTGTTCAAATAAGGGACGAACAAAATATTATAAAAGCTAACGGGATACTTTAGTTGATTTAAATGTAAGGAGATATACCGAATATAGCACTTGCCTTCCGGCCAAGTGCCATATACCGATCCCTTTTCCGTCGGTCTGTCTGGTCGGTCGGTCAGACCACTGTTCTCGAGTTACCAGACGTGCTAGAACGATGGAACTTGGCAGGCATTTCAGGGACCCGACCAAACTAATTTAGAAATAGTCACTTCCCGACTCGACCACCGTGGGGGGAGCGGAGGGAGGGGGAGTCAAGAAACTTTAGGTTAACGAAACTTGATACTGGAAAGATCTTGTGTCTCTGATGTCACAGTTCAAGTCTGGACCTGACCCTGTGAGTTTGGGGGGGAGTGGACAGGGAGAACCGGAAATCGCATGACATGCTCAAAATGGAGGGATCGTGAAATTGAAGGTAAGAACAAGCACAAGCCCTAGATGTATAGTTAATTGACAGAACCGGAAAGGATTCGTGCACTATGGCGGGAGTTGGAGGGGGACTCCGGAATTCGGGTGATCCCGAGTTAAGGTACTTCCAGATGTGCTAGGACGAAAAAGTATAGAAGACGTAGTAGGACTCGACCAAATGTACTTAAGAACAGTAGTTTCCCCGATCCAATCATCGTGGGGGCAGTGCAGGGAGGAGGAATCCGGAATATTGATGTACGTTTAAGTTATGAACATGATATTTGGAAAAACCTTTTGTCTCAGCAGTCTCATTTCAAGTCCGGACCAGATTGGGTGACTTTGGGTGAGTTCAAGGGGGACCAGAAATCTTGTGACACGCTCAGAGGGGAGGAATCGGGATGAAAATTGGTGGGAATAACGAAAACCAGCCCTAGATACATCATTGACCGAACCGGGATGGACCCGGGCACTGTGCGAAGAGTTGGATGGGGGTCCGGAATTCCGGTGATGCCGAGTTAAGGTACTTCGAGATGTGCTATGAACTGTGCTGGAACATTAGAGACCCGACAAGATTGACTTGGAGATAGTCACTTTACAGATCCGACCATCTTGAAGGGGGGATAATGGAGGAGGGAAAATCCGGAAACTTTAGGGATGCACAACTTTCGAACCGGTGATCAGATCTTAATGCAACTTGATAATTAGGGAGAGTACATGCTCTGATGTCTCTCACTTGTGCCTCAAATTTATTTACAAATAAATCCTATATAGTACCCTTAAAGTGCGTATCTTAACCGCAAAGCAAAAAAAAAAAAAAAACTTTTCGCTAAAATATGTATTTTCGTGATCTACAGTTAGACATATTAATATTTGCCCTAAAGGTTTTGCTCACAAATGAATTCCTTAAAGCACTCATCTTGAGGCACAAATGAAAAAGATCAGAGGCATGTACTCTGTCCAGTTATCAAGTTTCATGAATCTGATCACCGGTTCAAAGGTTATGCACACCTCAAGTTTCCGGATTTTCGTTCCGTCTATTCCCCCACCTCCCTGGGATGGTCGGATCTGTGTGTGACTATTTCCAAGTCAATCTTGTCGGGTCTTAAATATGCCAGCAAACTTTCATCGTCCTAGCACATCTCGAAGTACTACAACACTCGCCATCACCAGAATTCTGCCCCCCCCCCCCCTTCAACTCCCCCCACAGGGCCCGGGTCTGGTCCGACCCTGTGGAAGATGTATCTAAGGCTCGTTGTTGTTCTTCCCACAAAGTTTCATCCCAATCCCTCCACTCTGGCCGTGTCACAAGATTCCGGATTCCTCCTCCCTCCACTCCCCCACGATGGTCGGCACATCTGGAAGTACCTGGAAAACTGTCCGGTTCAGTCAATGTGTCTAGGGCTCCTGCGTGTTGTTCCCACCAAGTAACATCTCGATCCCCCCACTCTGAGCATGTCACACGATTTTCGTTTTCCCCTCCAGCTCCCCCCAAAGTTACCGGATCCGGTCCGGACTTGAAGTGTGACATCCGAGACACGAGCTCTTTCCAAATACCAGGTTTCATTAAGATCCACTCCCCCCTTCAAAAGTTGTACATACCTCAATATTCCACTCCCCCCAGGACGGTCGGATCAGGAAGTGACCATTTCCAAGCTAGTTTGGTCGGGTCCCTAATATGTCTGCCAAGTTTTATCGCCCTAGCACATCTGGAAGTACCCTAACCCGCGATCACCTGACTGGCTGACGGACGGAAAAGTGATGGGTATTTGCCATTTTGCCAGAATGTAAGTGCCATAAATATAGGAAGAAAGATTCTACACCTACTCGGTTTCTGGTCAAACACCCAGCCAAAAAAAACTTTTACACTCCCAAATCCCTTCTCCAAAAACAAATTAAACCAAATAAATACAAAATATACAAATAAGCAAACAGAACCGAATCTGGGCCAACCTGAGAGCGACTCAATTCTTAATAACTACATTTTAAAACTCATGTTGGTGGTTAAGATCTCGATGGAACTAACACAGATTCTCTGACCTTTTATTCACTGCACGCAATCTGCCCAACATGACGTATTGAAAATAGGGAACCTGTGGCATTCTTATGTCACTAGTGTTACTCGTTCGATAATTATGTACCGAACCTCCAGAAATAAACACTTCGGAACCAGACTCGAAAAATACTTGAAGGTAAAGAAAGCTCGATAAAATTTTCCAAGCCCTGACTAATTATAATGTTTTAGTAACCGTTGACGCTCTGGTCAGATAAGGGACCTAATTCTAACAGTTGGTTGTCTACCAGTTTACCGCTCCAAGCGGTTTAGTTTATGTTCCTCCCCCCTCCCACAGACGTAGTAAAATAGACCCATATAAGTTATGCCCGGGCCCCACTGTAGTCACACCTGGTAATAACGCCGGTAATAAGACCGTCTTACGGTCGAGATTGGGAAGAAAAGACGCTGAAAAAGTAAGATAGTCGAGATAGTAAAACCCATCTCCGCCATTTTGAAACGTATCTTTGGAGTGTGTGGACCAATCACAGACCAGAGTCACTGACTTTAGCCAGTTTTGTTTACCTTTGAGTGATGATGGTGGTAATATATCTTGAATTTCTTCGTTCAGGTGTGACTAGGATGAAACGTAAGAGTGGGTAGTAACCAAATTAACGAACGAAATTACGTATAGATGTGATTGAATGTGGTCCGGGCGTTACTGAACAGAAAATAAAAGCTTTCACTTTTAAAATTAGCTGCGTTGTTTGTCACGGGAGTTCTCACCGGTGGTCTCCGGTTTTTCTTATAAGCCGTTCTTGCATCCACCTGTGACTACTCACCAGTCTTATATCCCGTTTTTGAACTAACTAGTGTCCGGTTTTACCTCACCGGTGCGGACTAACTAGAACCTGCTCGGGAGCCGGGCTTCGGCGAGAAGTTAGCCAGTTTTCATCAACTCACCGGTGAACTAAAAAACGCGTTATAAGAGAAGAACCGGACACGGGTGACTAAACGCCAGACCCGATGAAAAATTTGTAGCCTGCGTAGTAGTATGGTAGTGGTACGAAAACGTTGCATGTAATACTATGTAATAGCAATAGCCAAGAATACTATCATTAAATGTGCCTCAGACTGGTCCAATATTATGTAGTAGTATCCAGTAGCATCCAGTCTTCCTAATAGTAGCACATAGTAGTATGCAGTAACACGGTAGCCTTGAAGTAGAAGCATGTAGTAGCATCGTTAGTACTGCATGCAACTTTTTCGTACTACTTCATAGTACTATTTTGAGATAGATTTTTTATCGGGGAGACAGCCTGGAGTGCAACGAACGCACCTATTGAAGGAAAGTTAAGTTCGCACTTTTTTTTTTGCTGAGCGATTATCGTATCTTGAGTTAAAAGTTGATAATGGCGATGATGATGGGGGGACCAATAGGATCTAAACCACATGGTGGCTCTGACCTGGAATATAGAGAATTAGTGCTGAGCGCTGGCAAGAAAACCCTAATTCTCCGAAGAGGTGTTCATATAGATTTTGCCTGGCTTTAGTAGTAAACACCGCCCAGCACGTTTTCGTCTCCGTTCGTGAACTTATTTTTCAGGCTGTTACCCACAACTTGACGACCATCCTGTCATCTGGTGGCATTGTATCTAGTCTGATTGTGAGCTACAACGCCTCTCAGCTGTGGAACGTTGTTCAAGATCATTATAAAGTGAAGCCGAAGATGGACTGTGTATATGACAAGGTTAGTTGAGTTAAGCATTGTTCAAATAGTTGTAATAAGTTAAATAGCGTTATACGAGATGTGTACGTCTTAATACACACGCCTATTCATATAGGAACTCAAAAGGTTCTTATAGACCCAGCGTTCGCCGTTGGCACGCTGATACAGTTTTTCGAGCTACTAAAGATCAGAAAAAGTGTTCTTAAGTACACGAGTACAATTTGACGCTCTTTATGTATAAAAAGCTATTATATTAACCGATGGACAGCATTGGTCCTGAAACTAACAATAAGCAGTCGTAACAGAACAAAACGTGTTCTTTTGAAGAAAATTTGTTTCTTCAGCTTCCAACGAAGTAGAATTTTAGTGCTTTCCGTGGCAACCCTGACGACGCTGCTCCTCTCCTCGGCCCGCAGGCGGATCCAACCAAGTGTTCTGATTGGCTCTGCATACGGGAAAATAGAACCCGGCTCTATTCTCCTTATTACAGTGCGCCCCGAGGAAAAGAGGAATCTGTAATAAGTCTTGTGCGCCGTAATACCATGAACAAATAATGAAATAGAACCTATGTCTTTGGTGACATGCAGCGACGATGAATACGTCGACAAAACTGAGAGGACCGAGAGGTGTTTACTGTAGCCTTTTACCCGTCAACTCTACTTCCGTCTTCGCCGTTAATTATCGCAGAGAAAGAAAATGCAGGAGGCGTACTCCGCGCGGACCTGCTCTTGAGCGGGTCCAAAGAAACAATCAGCTTGTCTTCCACTTTTCCTCAAGGTTCATCAGAGGTTCATCAGGTTTCACAGAGACCTAGCTAATTGTAGAGGTACGAAACATGATGTGGCGCGAAGCTACTAACCTCTAATAAAGTTGAGAGAAAGCATTTCTCTCAAAACACTTCTCTGCTCGATTGTAGACCCTGATGTACCGCCGAAAAAACGTCAAGGCCCCAATGCCGCTCTCAGTCATTTTAGTGATATGCTGGAAATCTTCGCAAAATGTGATATTGATGGCACGGAACTTCCTAACTTCGTGATCCTGTCACCATTCGAAGTGCCGTGTATTCCCGCCAGTGCCTTCGCGCGACTGAACGCGAAGTTGAACAGTTTAGAGGAAATGGTGAAAACCCTATCAAATCAGTTTGCTTCATACAACGGACAGTTCCCGGAACTTCCGCGAAAGGCCGCTCCAGCAGCTGATACACACGCAATGGTTGTTGTTTCAAAGTTACCTGAAACACTCAACGACCCCCTCCTCCGGAAGCAATTAATCGACCAAGTTAAAGGCCACGAGTCAATATCGAGTGTGCGCCCCAAAGGGAACAAACTTCTCGTAAATATTGAAAAGTCTGTAGCCGCCGACTTTTGTGATTCCATCGTATCTATAATGACTGGCACAGTCACCAAAGTCGTCTCCAAACGCCACTTTGGACTCCTAAAAGGCATCCCAGTCTCTTTCGAGGTCAGTAACTTCGCTGGCTACCCGGGCATTTCTGGTGTGAAACGGCTTGGCTCTTCCCAAGCCGTAAAAGTTGAGTTCATTGACAGTTTTGAAAAAGCTAAGGCACTCAAGAATGGACTAAAACTCGGATACGAATATTTCTCCGTCTATGATTTCATTGAAACGCCCCGTTGCTGCTTCCGCTGCAGATCCCCTGAACATTTCCAGTCCCAATGCAGTAGCCCGGTAGAAAAATGTGCTCGTTGCGCTGGCAACCACGCCATATCAAAGGACTCTCCCTGCATTAACTCCCCCAAATGTGCGAACTGCGACGGAGGCCATCCCTCGTATAGCCTGTTATGCCCAGTGATGAAAGCACGTGTTGTAGGTGGTGCCCGATAATGACACACCCAATATCTATAGTAAGCTTCAACATAAATGGAACCCGTCACAAAGAGCACTACATAGATGAACTACTGCTAAATTACGACATAGTGCTCCTTCAAGAACACTTACTCACGGCCGCTAGCGCGAACGCCCTTAAAAGAAGCACTGACCATTTACTTTTTCTTACGAATGCTCGAGCCACTTTTGGGCGGCCATCCGGTGGCCTTGCGTGTATGATAAATCGGAAATTTAGTGCTTTATCACCGGTCTGCTACCATAGTGATGAATATATTTTAGCAGTGAGACTTGGTAAAGTGATTCTGGTCAATATATATCTACCGTGTGATCGTAAAAATTTGATTTCCCTCAACAAGTTTTCAAAAGCTTGCGCTTCGCTTGAGAGGCTGCTAAAGTCAATTGTTTCGCAGGGTTACCAATTTGTTATTGCAGGAGATTTTAACAGTGATTTACTAAAGCCGTCAGCTCGGACTGATTTAGTACTTGATACTCTTCCTGATTATAAGTTAGTTCATAAGGATAGAATGTACACTTATATTCATAATTCTGGTAGCTTTTCGAACATTGACCATGTTGTTGCTTCTCCCTCTCTTGATATTTCGTCTATATTAGTCATTGAGGATGAAAATGATGTGGATCATTTACCTCTTTCATTTACAATTGCTGCAACTGATATAGCACTTTCGTCCATTAGATCTGTTAGAAGTCATAAGTGGCTTATACGTAGGAACTGGAATCGTGCTGATTTGTTGCTGTATACTGTTACGCTATCTTCCCTCCTTAGTAATATCAAAGTCCCATTCCACCTTTTGCAGGCTTCTGAGCGGTATTCAAATGACAATTCGTGTCTTAATAATTATTACGACCAGATCGTTTCGAGTTTGAGGTTGGCGGAAGAAGTGGCCGTGCCGGAAGAAAGAATTCGAAAAAATACTCGGAAATCAAATTGGTCTCTTGACCCAGAACTGAAAATAGTGAAGAATAAGGCTAAATTTTGGTTAAGACTTTGGGTTTCTTGCGGCAGACCACGTTCTGGCACCGTGTTTGATATTAAACAACGAACTAAGCGTATTTATAAGAAGCACGTTCGTTCGATCAGTTCAAAGGGACTCGAGTTCCCACGTACACAAGGCGATTGGTCAAAAGTAATTAATGCAGACAAAATTGATGGAAAGTCGTCGCTCAGTGTTATCAGTGATTCCGCATGGAATTCATATTATACGTCAATGTTTAGTGCCGCAAATTTTTATGTTCATGCAGTTTATTCTAAGCTGCTGAGTGCTTCACTTCCCCCATTCCTCACTCAAGCACATATTCTCCCTGTGTCTTTGTCATCGGTCTCCCTTGCTATTAAGCGTCTCCGTTCCTCTTCTGTTGATAACGACGGAATTTCGGCTCGACATCTAAAAATAAATTGCCCACCTCTTGAGCAACATCTTCAATTGCTCTTCCAAATGTGCCTGAGTTCCTCTGCCGTCCCCAATAGTTTTCTTTGCGGAATTGTAACATCAATTATTAAAAAAGGTAAACCCCCTTCCGAGTGTGCCTCTTATCGTCCCATCACCGTTTCATGTACGATTAGCAAAGTCTTCGAGTATGTACTACTCCCCTCATTTGTTAATAATGCTAACTTCGGAGAAAACCAGTTGGGTTTCCAAAAAGGTATTGGTTGTCAACATGCCCACCGAATTCTTTCGTCTCTCCTGGTTGAGGCAACAAAAAAAGGCTTGGAACTGCATATTTGTGCTTTGGACCTGTCGAAAGCTTTTGATAGCATTGTACATACCCAAGCCCTTTTCTCGCTTTTTTCACATGGCATAAATATTTCTATTATTTTTTTATTACGTTATTGGTATACAAATTCTTTTCTGCGCACTAAAGTGGATGGACAGATATCCGATTTTAGAATCCCGATAAAACGTGGAGTTCGACAGGGCGCGGTTCTTTCACCATCCATTTTTAAAATGTGCATCTCTAACATCCTGTCTTCTATACCTACCACTTGTATTATTAATTCCATTAATATCTCTTATATTGCTTATGCCGATGATATTCTGCTGATAAGCCGAAGCAAGACCGGATTAAAGAAGTCAGTTTCTTTTGTTTCAGCTGCTTTCGACCGGATCGGTCTGGCTCTGAACGTTAATAAATGCGAATACTTATCTTTCAATTCAACTAACCAAGAGCCGCTTATTCTCCCAACTAAGACTATCCCCCTTGTCACATCTCTTGGGTGGTTGGGCATCCACATTACTAACAGCCTCAAATCGTTCCGGTCTCAATCGGTTAATAATGCTAAAAGAAAGATTCAAGTATCATACTCGAAGATCGTTGCTAATCGTGGGAAATACAATAAAAAAGCCCTTAGTAAACTTTACAGCAGTTTTACTGACCATTCTATCTTATTTCTTTCTGGCCTCTCTTCAGTTTTAAAGAAAAAAGATCTTCATTCCCTCCGTTCTTGTTATTACCGATATGCAAAATTCCTCCTTTTCCTACCCCCCTGGTATAAAAACAGACATCTGATTTCGCGTTACAAGCTTCCGGATATATCGCTGAAACTTTCGGCCATAAGTAAAAAATTGTCCACAACGTCCCATCTCAGCTTCCCCGCACATCACGGCTTGTCCCTTCTTCTAGAGTGAATTTTAGTGTATTTTAGTGTTTTGTGTTGTTTTTCCTTGTTTGTACTCCGCTATTCTGTCTTTTCAGCGGGTTATAAAATAAATAAATAAATAAATAATTAAAATAGTCACTAAAGACTATTTTTATTTCGAACAGAGTCGCTTCTTTGGTACTTCTCGGGCGGTAAACCGCGAGAATGCAATATGTTCAAGCATTTGTGGCTTCAGTTTGATCTTTATTTTAGTTATAGGTACTGTTTCACGCGCTCTGAACTGTACATGAATATCTGCTAGGTTCGATTTTCACCAAATTCTTCGGTACCAATTCAGAGATAGGCGCTGTGCGCTGTCGTAAGAAGCATAGGCTTACCTGCCAACCCTTGCTGAAAGACGGAATGAACTGACAATAGCGTTTGAGAGCAAATGTCTGTCATCAAATGCGCGTCGGGCGGCATGCCCTTTAACTGTGCTTGAGACCCTAACTAGTAGCAAGTCCAATACGCGACAAAGACAGAGGGACGCTGCTTCCCGGAGACTAGTAAGACGACCCCCAAACTCGACTGCGTTATCTGAAATTTGCGTACCCTACTTCACCCAGCATTTTGTTTAAGATGAAAGGTCTGTTTACGTAGACGTTGACGTAGTTGTGATATTTGCGTGAATGACAATCCAGTACTAGCATGTAAAACACTTGCTTTTAGGGAAATAATGTATTGTTATCATTTGTTTACTGTATGTGACTTTTCTTTGCCTCATTTTCCCAACCCATTCTAGGACCTGGATCAGCACTTGCTCTGGCAGATTAAACTCTGCTTCTCCAAGTCCCTGCAGTTGACCGACTGTCCGCTAGCTCACGATGCGGACGGCTTCAGCAGTTGCCCTCTGCGTAAGCCAGTGTTCTATCCGACCAAAGAACTTGTCTTGAAAAAGCGGGAAATTAAGTTTAAAAAGTCACTTGAAAGAAAAATCTTCTGGTACCAGATCGCGAAAATCTTTACGGTGTGGTAACTCCTTTCTTGCCAATGCTGACTGGGTAGAAGGGATCTCGAGATGGACTGTTTTAATGTTGTCGAATATGTATAATCGAGTATCTCACCCATTCGGGGCTATAGCTGTCTTTATGGGCACCCCAACTAATAAGACATTGATGATCTGAGTGAAAACCAGAAAATAACCATTTGAAATTACTTTCAAGCGGGTTAAGGTGGCCCAGCCTTTTGCTTAGCTAAATTGGCGTTTGGCACAGGCAAACTTCACCCGAAACTCACAAAGATAATCGTTTTTATAGCTTTAACCTCTGATTTGTGTTTTCGTGGTTTAGTGTTAGGTATGTACTAGGTCCGACCCGTGGGGATATCCTCCCCCCCCCCCCAATGTATTCCTGGATACAGCCCTCATAGGGTTCCCCAGCATCTGGCGAAGCTAAACTGGCGGTTGGGTCAGGCCATCCCGATGAAAAAATGTAGACTGTGTGGTGTGCGAAAAAGTTGCAAAAATAGTTACTCACTTTGAACTTCCTCAGACTGGTAGCATCCAGTTTTGCTAGTAGTAGCATGGAGTGGCAAGTTACTACTGTATGCTACTAGAACTTACAACTTTATACAACTAATCCTCGAATATTTTTCATCGGGATTGTACTATCCACAAAACATCCATTTGTGTTAGACTTGGACAGTTAAAACTCGGTTGCCCGTAGTATCTGCATAAAAGCCAAATTTATTAACCAGAAATTAAAGTAACGTGACAAATTTCGGCCGAATTTTTAGTCTGGCCAAATGTCACAGCAGCGTATCCAGTGAGAACCTAGCTTGATTGCTTTAACCCTATGTTAGACAAGGCAAACCCTAGGTTAGCCAGCGTTGCGAGTAAGGTGACCCGGTCACCCCTTATGGAGAAGCCGAAATACTTGATTACAGGGAAGCCTTTCTCTGGTTGAATTAAATATTAATGGAAATGTCTCTGCTTCCGTTTTACTTGCGATTTTTTTTCATAATTTTTTTTTTCATCATTCTCGCGCTATTCTTGTTATGATTTTGATGTCTACCAAACGCGAAGACGAAGCATAATATTTTTCATTTTGTTTTTGACGGTCGTCTTTTTGTATTGTGCATACCTTTAAACTAATTAGTGCAAGCGTAGACAGCACTATTTGTAGCTGTTAGTGACTTTTAACGTATCGTCGTATCTCTCGACTTTCGAAATGATCACGATAAGATTTGTAAATCTTTTTTTCCAGTTTTGACGGATTGTATTGTCAGGCTAATAAATACATTGTTGAAGGAAGTTTAGTTCATGTTTCGATAAGGAACCGCTGCAACATTTACGTTCAAGGACAGTTCCCTGTTTCCTCTTCTATTTAAGGTCCTAGGTTGCCCACTATTTGAATATGGCCACGCAACAACAAGACCCTTCTATAACAAGGACGTCCTCGCCATTGAGCTCGTTCAGATAAGATCAGCAAAAACAGTCCCGCCCGTCATCTGCCTTCCGAAAACCTGACTGAAACCTACGATTACCCAGTTTCGCTTATAGATTTCTAGGTGACAACAACGGTCTCGGAGGAAAGTGCGTGGCGAAATGTCGAAAAGTGGAGATTCAAAACCGGATATTGGTGTCATCTCGCTGAAAGTGTTATAAATGTAAATCTGTCAGTCGATTTACAGCAGGTATAACCGTCACATGACTGATGTTAAATTTAGTCTGAATAGTGTGGTGTGAAATTATATTATTCTTATTGTTATTATTCACGTACGCATAGATTTTTACGGTCAAAGGCCTTCCTTCATCGAGTCTTTGCTGTATTTACGTCGTATCTCCACTATTCTCTGTATATTCAAGCGTCTGAATAGATACAGTTTAAGGGCGATCTCTTACACCATCCAGAAAGCAAAGCGACAATCCGCCGAGCACAGGAACAATCGGGAAAACGTTGCGCCTCAGTTGCACCTTTACAACTTCTCGCTGACTTGCGGAAATCACTTTCCACTCGCGAATTGGGTTCGCTTTCCAAGTGCTGGCGGAAAGCAGCGGAGTGCGAGGATAGCTCTGGAAAGCGAAGCGACTTTTAGCCGAAGTCGCAATAACAGCCGGCGCATAAGCTCGCGGATCTTTCCAGACCGCCGGAATCGCCCTTTGTATTGCAGTACTAAACCTACTTACCTCCTTCGAAACGGTGCTGTGTTCTTCAAAAATAAAGACCCGTCCCGCCTGTTTTAGCCGGCGCGGCCAAACGTGAAAAGTGCAGCGATGAGGTCTCTGACCCAAATTAGTCGGGCGCCGCATTAAAACAAATTTGGTCCGGGGATTCCCGTCCGCCTTCGAAACGGTGCTGTGTTCTTCAAAAATAAAGACCCATCCCGCCTGTTTTAGCCGGCGCGGGCCAAACGTGAAAAGTGCAGCGATGAGGTCTCTGACCCAAATTAGTCGGGCGCCGCATTAAAACAAATTTGGTCCGGGGATTCCCGTCCGCCTTCGAAACGGTGCTGTGTTCTTCAAAAATAAAGACCCATCCCGCCTGTTTTAGCCGGCGCGGCCAAACGTGAAAAGTGCAGCGATGAGGTCTCTGACCCAAATTAGTCGGGCGCCGCATTAAAACAAATTTGGTCCGGGGATTACCGTCCGCCTTCGATTTCATGGGTCGGACGCCGCTGGAAAAGTTTTTCGAGGGAAGGATCCCGGTTCATGTGAAACTTGCGGTTCATGTTAAGTTTGCAATTCCGAAATTGGTTAAAACGTGAATAGTGCAGTGATAAGGTCTCTGATCTCTTAGCTTTGAAGGAAACTGCGAGTTACTGCACTGTCTGAAGTTTTATAACAGATAACACAAGGATGCGCGGTTTCAACAGACAGCACTTGGTACGCTATCAGCTGTGATTTTGCGAACGTTTTGCATAACAAGCATTGCCAGGAAGAACCGAAAAATCGGAAAAAAGCATCTGCTGACTTTTCTGATATCATGATGAAAAAGAAAGTCAGCAGATATTTTTTCGGGCGGCGTTTCGGTTCCTATTGTATGCATAACGTCCCAATACGTAACCTTTGAAAATCATAACAGCTAACATCCTGAGTACTTGATGAAACTGAGCATCCTTCGGTTAATTATGAAACTTCTAACAGTGTAATACAAAAAAAGAGAAACATGGGAGAGTGATGTACGATATTTTGTGAATGTTCTTTACCCCTACACCGACCTCTGAACATCCTTTAAAGGACACCTGAACGATGAAACCATACTTGAACACACTCTGGAGAATGCATTTACAGACGTGGCCACGGAGAGCATTCTTCTCCTGAGGGTGACGTTATCAAACTAGGGATGTTCGTTTCTGGAGGTTTGCACATGCAGACTCCAAGACAAAAAGCGTACTTTATTCAAATCTTGTACAGCGCTGGCCGGATCGTATTGGAATTACGTTTGGGCTTAACTGGTTACAAAATATTCCAGAAGAAGAGTTGATTGGAGACATTTGTTCATTTCTAAAATTGTTCGGTACTGAAATAAGGACAGATGCAAAATGGAGCAAAAATCATAGCTTGGGAAAATTATTTGGTATTTGGAGTCGTTTTCTGCAGGCAATGTTAATGGAAGTCATACAGATATGGATGATACTTGGTATGGTTCATTCAGGTGTCCTTTAAAGATATAACACGAGGTCCATCGAATTTCCGGTTTACGCCGCCAGATTCCGTTTAATAGCATCGACTAAGCAGAAAACCCGTTGATCGACTTCACGCATCTTCTTACCCCACTATCGACACTCAACCGACTTCAGACAAAACTTTTCACAAAGGTTCGGTTTCGCCAGATTTGGGACTGACTACTTGCCAGAGGACACAATTATCTTCAGATATGGATGCAGTATGTCCACCCCAAATCTTCCCACCGCTGAATAGATTGAAATCTGACCCAGAGAAATTCTCAGTTTGAACAGGGACCCATAAATTTCCTGTAATGACTCGCCATTCAGGGGGCTTGTCAATAAGATATTTCTGATGCGCTCTTGACCGAGCGTCAGATAGTTCGAGAAATACCCACGGGGACAAAATACCCGACTATCCAGATAACTGTTGTGCTGAACTAGGAATATTTCTCTGTAATGGAAGAGTATCCTGTATCTTTTGTCCTAGCTTAGGTACCTGGTGGCATGCTGGCAATTTTGTCTATCTGAGCAAGAACGCCGAGCGGAGTTTTTGGAAACTAGGTGAGACTCGGGCAACATAGAAGCATAGGAAATGACAAGCCCCCTGAATGGCGAGTCATTGCAGGAAATTTAAGGGTCACTGGTTTGAACGTAATACATTGACTCCTTTGATAGTTATCATGCAAACAGATGGCGGGACAAACTTTACGAAGTCGTAGGTACTCCGTCACTGACATTCGGATCCCGAAAAATTAATATATTTCTTCGTCAAACATATACTATGTTCGGTTCCACTTATGTTCATACATCGTCAAACAATACAATAATTACAAAAATCAATAACTTAGCCACTCGGATTGCCTCTCTTTCTCAATCACTCACTCGTTGCCATGCCCCCACTCGCATACACCAAACTCAAGAAGACGCTGTGGAGCAACTCGTAGACAGCGAAGATGACAGATTTACGGTGGATACATTACTAAAGCTTGATGAACGCTATATCCGAATGAACGCGAATATCCGATATGAGTGTGTTTTAATAAGAGTATGAGGTGAAGACGCCACGAATGCAACAAGACCAAAGGTTTCGATGGGATCCGAAAAAGTTAATACTTACTGGACCTCATGATCCAGACAATCGAATCTTTCAGATTTTCGAGTTCTTCGCAAGACCCCCCTCAATTTTGCTGTTTTATCCATAATCAACCGCTTGATAAGCACATTTTTTTTCTTTACCGTTTTAGAGTTTTTGACAACTTGCGACAGCTGCGACCAAACAACTAATGAAATCAGAAAACCAAGTTCATCAAGCATGGTTACTCCACTATCTCATCTCTAATCGACTTCAGAAAGTTTTTTTTAGAAAATTTGTATACCAAATTCCTCGTATTTTAGCAGCATTCCCGGCGAACTGCATAGAGAGCAAAAGAGCTAGTGACATTGAGAGGAGAAACTTTCGATCCAAATTTCCAGGGTCTGGGAAATTTTGCCAGCTTATCCGTCAAGGAAATAAAGTTCAAAATGCGACTCAGCATATCTCATTACCACGATACCGAATCTCTAATCAACTTCCGAAACAAGTTTGAGCTTCAACCAAATTTCCAGTTTCGGCCGAATTCCGTGTGAATAGTTTCTTCGGCAAGGAAACGAAGTTCAGATATGGACTCAGTGGGCTTCCTTACCCCTTAGACGACATCTCATTAGTTTGTAAAACATATTTTTCACCCTTATTTCGAAACCCCCTCCTCTGCTTCTAAATATGGCGCTCATCTACGAACTTGGCTAGTACTTTGCCGGAGAATCCTCATACGAAGTTGGAAGGACATATCTCAACCCCTTCGATCCCTCGACACTACAGACTGCCATGTCTGAAGCGGGGAGGATATGTATGCAAGGTGTAAATAATCCTTGATTAAACCCAAGAAACATGCGACCGGAGTCGGTATCTCCCCGGCGTTCATAAATTAAACAAAGAGTATTTCACCGACGCGCGATGAGCTTTCGCCTGTGTGGATGAAGGTATTAGGTACGGACTGGTATAGCCACCTGTTTTTTTTCCGAAAATTGGTCGACAAACTTTATTAAATTGTTCACCAGAGAGTTGTTGGACGCATTCTGCCTTTTCGACCCAGTACATGGGTCGTTGGGACTTTGGGGATGATTAAACTGATCGCATACACTTTTTGTGTTTATCTTTAGTATATTCGAAAGCTTCATGATAAATTTCCGGATTCCGGGCGAACTACTTGTCCGGCGGGAAAATAATTTTCACATTCGGATGCAGCATGTCTCCTTACACCTGAATCGAATAATCAACTTCAGATTCAACTTCTTACAAACTTTCTGTTTTTGCCGGATTGCTCCTTACCCCTAAATTCACGCCACTTAATTTGAAACCCCACCCCTGCAGGGGCTTCCAAAGGGTTAAAATTTATCATAATTTATCAACTTGATTATTTTTAGGGAATCTACCGGATTATTGCTCAGGGAACCTACCAGAATTTTGCTCAGGGAATCTACCGAAATCGAGCTCAAGGAATCTACCGGAACTTGTCTCAGGGAATTTACTGGAGGCTGGATCAGCGGATCTACCGGACTTTGCCCCACGGAATCTACTAGAGTTTTGGAATCTACCGGAAGTTTGCTCAGAGAATCTGTCGAAATCTTTCTGAAGGAATCTATCGGAACTTGTCTCAGGGAATTAACTCGAGGCGGGATCAGGGAATCGATCGGACTTTGCTTCACGGAATCTACCAGAATTTGGCTCAGGGAATCTACAGGAATTTGCTGCTTACCGGATAAGTATATACTCACAGCTTGCCAGGATGACCTCGGCACACAATCTACCCGAGTGACTCTTGCAGACAGAAAACAGAGCTTACCGGAGCATTAATCGGTGATTCCGGTAATCTCCTAAGTTTCTGTAGCTCTCGAGAATCTACGGCAATTCCGTCATTTCCAACCTAAAATTATTTTCCTACAGGCGGAACTTCCTTCTTTAGCCCTAAAAATGCAAAATTTTTCAGATCCAGTTTGTCTTGCAAGCAGCGCACGCTATTACTAGAACCCCGGGTGGAAAAATACAAAATCCTTCAGATGTGTCAAGATATTACAGTGGATTTATTTAAATTTCAGATTTAAAAATAAGCTGCCTTTTCACTTAAACTTTAACTTTATTTTATGTAACACATAATCGAGTTCAGAACACACAAAAGTATTCTAGAGTTTCTGCAGAGATGGTCTATACGGAGAATTTCCGGTAAAACCTCGAAAAATTCCGGTAAAATTCTTACCCCACACCCCTGAATATACAGCTATGGGGCCGATCTACCAACTTGACCTGTACTTTGACCCAAAGGATCCTCACACCAAGTTTGAAAAAAAAAAATATCTCCATCCCTTCGAGAGTTATTGTGCTTACAGACAGACGGTTGGACAATTTTTACTAAGTCATATGTATCCCGTCACTTTACGTTTTGAGACCCCAATAATATGCTTTCGAGAGCGCAGGCGAGGTCGAAAAATCATGGGCACTTGCTGAAAAGTCTCCAAACAGCATAAAAGTTAACTTTAACTGTTTATTTGTCTGCAACCATACAACAAAAAATGAACAGCCTCCTTAATCGTCTCCTGCTTCCCAATATGCTCGTTCAGAAACTCGGCGACGTCTGCACTCAGAAAATCCGTATACGTAACAATGTCCATTCTTTCAACGTGTACATTGTAGTGAACGTGAATTTTTCCATCAAAGGTCGTGTAGACAAAAACGCGGGAATTTTGAATTCCATCCACGCTGTAATACCCGGCGCAGAATGAGCTGACGGGCTGGCTGAAGGAAAACCGAACTGCGCGACCTTCCGTATTAACGATATAGGTATAGCCGTCCCAAGCGCAGACTATGATTTCCTCACGACCATCACCAGTGACATCTAGCTTGTGAAGACTAAACAACTGGTGATCGACTTGAAGAGACCTGGAAAACAAATCTCCTTCCAGACTCCCAGATATCCGAGTCTTCGAGCCAACTCTTTCTGTTTTTTATTAAATAATAAAAAACAGTTTTGCTATTTTTCAATTTGTACCCTACTTTGTGTCCATTTCACGGATCTAGGCGAACCATGTTGCCCCACCCCCAGTACCAAAACCACCTTGGCGAAAAAAAACGGGTACCCCCCCCCCCCCCCCGACAGCTGAAAAACCGCCATAAAAGCACCTGTTGACTGTTATGTTTCACGATATGGGCAAATTCAGACGCTGTTTTGGAGGTTTTTCGGTTCTTCCTGGCAATGCTTGTTATGCGCAACATTTCATACACAACATTTGTCGTGACAACAGATAACATCTCAAGTGTTGTCTGTTGAAAGCGCGCCTCCTTGTGTTGTCTGTTATGAAACTTCTGACAGTATAGAATATCATTCACTCAGATACTACTGGGACGAACCCATCTGTATTAGCTCGGCTACTTACCAAAGACTTACATCCTCCTTAACTAGGCTAAGGGTCCCATCTAGCGTCGCTACTGCAAACGGCAATGCTGCTTTGTCTGTCATATCCTTGTTGTCCTTGATAAAGCCGAGAATTTCCGTTGCCACATTTGGGTTGCGCATTGTTGCCAAACCGAGAGTATGGTATGCGACAGATTTGTTTGACAGCGTCCTAAATTCGATATAAGTCAAAACGGCAACGCTGCTTTGTTCGGTAAACACGATAGTTGCGTTTTTGCAGATACCATGGTATCTGATACCACGGTCTAAAGTCGTTTTTGCAGTTATCGTGGTATCTGATACCACGGACAAAAAGGTGTATTTGCAGTTATCGTGGTATCTGGCCAGTTATCGTAGTATCTGGCCAGTTATCGTGGTATCTGAAAAAGTCATCTCACTTTCATCCATTTTCGTCAAATTGGTGGGAAAGAAGTTTGGCACTTAGTGATGTGACTGAATATCAGTTTTTCTTTTGGCATGACCTCGAAAAGCGCAATTTCGGCAATTCTCGTTTTTGCAGAGCAACCGTATGTCAGATACCACGGTAACTGCAAAAACGACTAATTGCAGATACACTTACCGTGGTAACAGTTACCACGGTATCTGCAAAAACGCAATTAATGTCGACCTTGAGGACATTTTCGCGGCGCGGCAGTGGGTCCACGTCCCATCATCATGATGGAATAGAT
Source organism: Branchinecta lynchi (assembly GCA_023053575.1). Taxonomy (NCBI): domain Eukaryota; kingdom Metazoa; phylum Arthropoda; class Branchiopoda; order Anostraca; family Branchinectidae; genus Branchinecta; species Branchinecta lynchi. The sequence continues at coordinate 12,001,932 of JAKZAP010000003.1, forward strand.
GGATGTTTTAGCGTGAATGCCACTGAATGGCCATTTTGGCGTGACAAACTCGACGGTTGACGTCACCATGCTGCTTGATGGATGTCTTTCGTTCGGCGACACTCCACGTACCGTTTTGAACGGGTAGAGGAAGATGGTATGTTCCTTCTGACCACGTCGGCAACTGAAACCAATTTGCTGCTGACAATATAGGCACAGCTATACTGCTAACTCTATAAAACGCATCTCATCCTGTGACCCACGGTTAGTTATAGCCAGTGTTGGGACAAGTACTTCAAATTTGTACTGCAAATTCATTTTATAATGTATTGTCAACTCCATTTGTGAGTTTTGATACTCTTTTTTGTTGTTCTGAAGAAAAACTCGATTTGATCTAAGCAAAATGTACTTGCGACAGTACTTGAAATTGTTCTGGTACTTGAGATATTCAAGTACATGGATATTTTACTAAGGTATCAAGTATTAAGTACTCTAGGAAAGTTGCACTTAAGTAAAACCCAAGTATTTTGATTTTGTACTTAAGTACGGTAGTACTTGAAGTACTTCCCAGCACTGGTTATAGTACGATAATCGCCACACAGAAGTATAGCGGTGGATAGACGTCATATGAAGCCATATCGGCCTCTAACTTTCTGTGTGAGGATTATCATAACACAACCTTTGGGACTTATGATGATGTGCACGGTGAATGGTTGATTATTCCTTCCAATGAGCTCATTGGTCAGAAATAAGGGTTATGCAAGTTATCTGTGTTGTACTTTCAACTATGCTGTTCTATTCACTTTTCTAGACAGTCAATCTACCGGACAGAACCAGGGAGTCGGAGAACCAGTTCATCGAGTTTCAGACATCGAGGTTGATATCGGAAAATACCAACGAGACGGCCATTGAAACAACCCAAAGGTTTCGATTGGATCCCAAAAATTCAATATCTGATCCAGACAACTGGGTCCTGTTTTAGCCAGATCCAGTCATCGCCAGACTCCTTGAACATTTTTACTATTGAATTCAGAAACAGATTAAGGCCAAATAGCTAATCATCTGAGAAAACCAAGTTCAGATACCCCTATAAGTCATATCTGTTTCGACGAAAACTTCGTGCCAATTTCCCGGTTTCGGCCGAACTCCAGAAAAAAAATAGCGAAAAAAGAAAGCTAAAACACGAACTCAGGGTATCTTCTTTCCCCAAAAATGAACATCTAATCAACTTCAAATAAAAATTTAACTTATAACAAATTTTCCGACTCGAGTCGGATTCCGGTCGAACTATATGTCCGGGTAAAATATGATTGTCACACACGAATTCAACATCTCTTCTTACCCCTAAATCGGTTATCTAATCTACTACAAATAAGACTTTAACTTCTAAAAATTTTCCGGTTTTGGCCGGATTCCGGGCGAACTACATTTCCGGGTAGAAAATTGTTTTCACATAAGTGTTCGGCATGTCTTCTTGCCCTTAATCGGACATCTGATCAACTCCAAATAAAACTTTTAATTTTAACAAACTTTCCGGTTTGTGCCGGATTCCGGGCGAACTACTTGTCCGTCGAGAAAATGGTTTTCACCATCGTCATTAGCATGTCTTCCTACCCCTAAATCGAACATCTAATCAACTTCAAATAAGACTTTACTTTTAACAAACTTTCCGGTTTTGGCCGGATTCCGGGAGAACTACTTGTCCGATGACAAAATGGTTTTCAACATCGTGTTCAGCATGTCTTCTTACCCTATAGTCGACTATCACATTAGCTGTTTCAAAATATTTTGTTTGCCCCTTAATTTGAACCCGCTCCCCCACCCCTAAATGTAGGGCTACAAAGCGCATTTACGAACTCGACTGGTCCGCCGACCCAACGAGACCTCACACCAAGTTTCATCAAAATATCTCACTCCCTTCGAGAGTCGTGCTTACAGACGGATGGACGGACAGACGGACGGACGGACAACTTTTGCGATGTCATAGGTATCCCTCCACTTACGTTTTGGGATCCCAAAAAACCTGTCCGAGCCGAAGGCGAGACAGGTTATGAAAAATATCAGCAGAGCGCAGCGAGGTTGATATTGTTAAATAGCCGTAGAGGTTGTTATACCGATATGAACCGAGATGGAGGTATGTTAACTATTATAACTTTTCAAACAGACTATTTTTATATGTAGGTCTTATTCTTCTTTTGTTGTACTTTTTCGCAAATGGGGTAGGGAATTTTATTTTAGTAAAGTAGCAACCAAGCCCACTGTAAACCTACTAAAACGACTACTGTTGGCACACAAGCCCTTCAGTTTCTACCAATACAGTTTTTTGCTTTTTTTGGCGATTCAGGCGTCATCTAGCGGTCATGAAACCTACTACAGATCTACTAAAATGACTACTCTAGGGTCGTGGAAGTAAAAAGTAAACAATAACAAACCCAATGTTGGCTTTTGAGAAACAAGATAATTCCAGAACAAAGACAGTGATCAATGCTGAATAACTATCCTTGATAAGCAAGGGACAGTAGGATGTTGTTTCAGCTGACAAGCTGTATTTTCAGTGGAAATCTGATTGTGTCAAGTTATGACCCAGGGCATAGGCTGGTTGTCTATGACAGAAAGATGTTCTGTCATTTTTTCAATGCTGAACTAGCGCTTTTGGAAAGCAAGGGATAATAGGATGTCGTTTCAATTGACAAGCTGTATTTTGAGTGGTAATTTGACTGCGACCAGGTGCGACAAGGAGATGGAACAACTCATGGTGGAACGTGATTGTTTTTATGCTTGGGGTATGCTAGACGAAGCAAAACGGCTTCGGAATAGAATAGTGACCTTGACTCGCAAAGCGCGGAAAGAGTATGGTATTTTTACTGTCGCCAAGCTTGCTAACTCGGACCCTCGCACGTTCCATAAGAAAGTGCAAGAAATAATGGGTAGACAGCAAAAACCTGTGGTTGTTTATGATCAAGCTGGGGAGCCTGTAAGTGCTGACCTTATTAATGACCATTTTTTTGCCATTTGTAGAGTCCATCCTCCCCTTAGTGTGATGCCCGATCTGCCCTCAGTGTCTGAAATCCCATTCTCGAGATCGGTGCAGTCGAAAAGAAAATCCGTAACCTTGATCCTCGGAAAGCATCCTACCCGAATGAGATTCCTACTGAGCTTATCGTGGAATGTGCGAGTGAGCTTAGCCCTGTTTTAACCGCTTGTTTCAATCAGTGTTTTATTGATGGCGTTTTTCCGGAATGTTTTAAGAGCGCTTATGTCACGCCCATACCTAAAGGGAAAAAACCGCAATCTGTAAATGACCTTCGACCGATTTCAAAAACGCCTATTTTGTCGAAGGTTTTAGAAAGTTTTATTTTTGAGTTATTGTGGGAGGATATTGAGCCTAACATTGACCCTCGCCAATTCGGTTTTCGTCCAGACCATAGTACTACACACTATCTGATCCGATTACTTGATGAAGTGCATAAGCATCTCGAAGTCGATGATGCTTATGCCGAAATTATACTAAGCGACATAGTCAAGGCCTTTGACAGTCTTGACCACGAAATCACCTTACAAGAAGCTAGAACTATGGGCGCTCGACAATTTTTAATCCGGATGATAGCTAGCTTCTTAACGGGTCGGCAACAGTGCGTTATGTTGGATAAAGATCGGGTTTCGTCCTTTCTCCAAATTTTTTGCGGCGCGCCTCAGGGGACGAAGCTTGGACCAATTCTTTTTCTTATAGTTTTTAATCGAGTTTTAAAAAGTCTGTTGAATCGTTATAAGTTCGCTGACGACCTGTCCAGTCTCGCGCTACGAATTTTATCGTCACAGTCGACCCAGCCTCCACTCTCACAGATATTTTCTACACTGACGCGTGACCTTGATGATGTTAAGTTAACAGTAAGCCTACCTAAAAGTGTTGTAATGAGAGTGTCGTTTTTAAAGCGTGAATTGCCACCTGTTGAAGATATCGGCCTCACTGTTCAGGACAAGGTTAAAATCCTTGGCGTTACAGTTGAGAGCGACCTGAAATGGCAATCCCACGTCATGGCCATAGTTCAGAAATGCGCTCTGTTATTACGGTCGTTTGCCGCGTTACGTCGATTCGCGATTCCTCCCAAGCAACTGAGGTCTATTTTCTGCACTTACATTAGGCCAAATGCGGAATACGCTTGTCCGGTGTGGCACCCTGGCCTCACCTCGACTCTGAGTGATAAGCTCGAGGGTATCCAAAAGCGAGCGTGCAAAATCATTTTAGGGGCCCAGTATGTTTCATATGAAGATAGTCTTAGTGTATTATGTCTACCGACCCTTAAAGAAAGAAGACATGCCCTGACGATGAAATTTGGGTTCAAATGTCTGTCGTCTGAAACTCACAGAGATATTTTGCCTGAATATGTGTCAGATTTACGACCGAAGTCCTGTACTAGGCAGTTTACACGGTCAATCGGTCTTCAAAAGCTAAGCCTGCCACCTGTAAATTCGACTGACCGGTACTTGTCTTCATTTGTACCTTATTTTGTACGTAACTTTAATTCCTGAGGCTGTTTTTTTTTAAGTGTGTTGTAAATAAGTATATTAACATGTAATTGACTATCCGAAGCTAGCGTGTTTCTTATGCTATTATGGAGAATAAAGGAATTATTATTATTATTATGACCTAGGGCGTAGATTGGATGTCTAAGAGAGTAAAATGTTCTGTCATTTACCAACATTTATTTTGTATTATTTTTTTATAATTTTTTAAGTATTTTTTTGTGTTTTTGACTGAAAGTATTTTTTTTTAATTTATTTTTTGAAAGTCAGCTTCTGCTTCTCAGTATTTGAGGAAAAGTATTCGATGATATCAGTATATGAGGAAAAGTGCTCGATAAACATCTGCGGATGCTGTTACGGCTTCGTATCAGCCACTCTTGGAGGCTGATACGAGACTGAAAGAACCTCCTCAAAAGTGATTGTCATAAAATAACTTCCTGTGGGACATAGGAAGATCTGCATTGCCTACCTGTTCGAGAAAGTTATTAGATAAACAGGTAAATCTGGAAAATTTATTTGGTATTTTACTAAACGTGTACATATTATAATTATTATTCGTGATTCAGGGTTAGAAAAGTCAAGACGAGACATGTGTGTCCAGGGGCGTCTCTAAGGGGGGTATGGGGTACCACCCCTCCCCCCCCCCCCCCCCTCGAAGAAAGAAAAAAGCTAAAACGGGCGCTCGCAGAGCGCCCGACCACGACAATTCAGCTCATCTGGTCGCTCACCCAGAAAAGCTAAATGGGGGGCTGGCAGTGCGCCCGGAAAAGTCAGTAAGGCTAGTTATCAAGGACGTCGGGTGTTCTGGGTTCTCGTGCGTCTGAAACTTAAGGAATTGCATTCTCAGCAGCATGTTTCGAGAGGCAGACTATTTCTAGTCGTTCAGATACGAAGAGGTTTCTTAATCATATTTTGTCAGAATGAGAAGTATGATTGGTAGATCTAAGCTTCCATGACCGACAGAAGACAAATCTTGAAATTCGTCCTGCAGCACACAGTTTTAACCTAAGTTTTACCACGATCTGTTGTCTACTAGTATCTCTCGATCAAATAAAAATCAGGCTGATTTTGCTTGTGGCGTACCTTTCCAATAATTTGTTAGTTTCATGTAAAGATCCTTTGTATTTTAGTAGAAAAGCATTTAATCATAAGAATTTTTCTCCAGTCCGACGTTAAAAAATAAATCGGCTTCGTGAGCAATGAGAGAAGATTAAATGACGGGTCTGATTATTGCAACACATTTATTTTGTGTTTGAAATCTAAATTCAGAACAAGTCAACTCCATTTCAGTTTTTTTTCTGGATGATCAGTACTTCTTTTTTGGAAAGGCTCGAACCCTAGCACATTATCCAACTTCCAGCTAAGTGTCTCGCATTTTCTGGAACCGTCGTGAACAAAGACAGACGGGCAGATCCTGCTAAGTGGCCCTTATCTTCATTCGGGATCCTAAAAGGCGGTATGATCATACAGGATTTCACAGAATTTGCCTGCGGCGCCTTTCATAGTAGGCTCTATTTACTGGAAAGTTGCGTCATTTCAGTCGGATTTTAGGCTTGGAATTTCGGCTTGGGCCGCATTAAAAGCTATACAGATATGTTGCGGGGTAGTAGAGTTTTGCCCGAAAAAGTCATGGCCTACTTAAAAAATTTCGCCTGTGGCGCTCATTTTCGTTCTGTCTCATATACAGTTTTGCGGATATACTACTGTATTTTTTGGCTATTGTTTCTAACTGGTATGACTCTTGGGCCTTCCGGACATCTGCCAGTCGTATATTTTAAGATACTCACCTCCCACGCCCAAGCCCTTTAAACCGCTTCTGAGCTCGGAGATACAACTTAGGCTTCTAATCTTCAGTCTTCAACGCTAGCAGTTATCACGAAAACTAGAAACGGGCGGCAGGGCGCGCAGGGCGCCCTGCCACCCCCCACCCCCCCCTCAAGTTTTGGCTAGCGATGCCCCTGTGTGTGTCATAAGTGAGTGAGAGTTGTGCCCTCCCGCACAGGCCACGTTTGTGCCCTTGGAGCGCTCTGTATGTCGTTTTAATGAATTAATGTCCAAGTCTTTTGTGGTATTGATGTTCTTAGAGTAACTATACTTCCTTACAGGTTACCCTCTGGGCATCGAAGATTCATTTTTTTTATAATAAACCATTGATTCTCTCTCTAAAAAAATGAATTTATGATAAAATTAAAACGAACTAAAAATCCATATACACGTAATCAATAGCTGCGTTTTCGATCCGAATTCTCCTCGCGATTCCCCTCCGAATTCTCCTATTTCGCTTTTTGGACTATTCAGAAGAAGTGAATTCTTCTTTTCTTGCGTTTTTGTCAGAATCGAAAACAGGGAATGCCTCACGATTCTGCAGAACGAGAAGTTGCTCCGATTGTGAATTCTCGATTTTCCTTTCTGCGTTCTCCTCCCTGATTCGTGAACAGAGTACTCACTATGCATAAATACATATACCGGGTTACGGACGAGCTGCAAAATTAGTGTTTTTGTCAAAAGCGAGAACGGAGAAGTCAGAGGAGCAAAAACGGTTATTTGTACGAGAATCGTGAATTCAGAAGCGACAATTCGGAACGGAGAATAACGCAACTAATGTACTTACTCGCTTGTTTCCGGGACCATCTCGCCGTCTCCCCTTCCTAACTTCAACCGAATGTAAGTCCCCCCAGGATGTGAAACCAACAGGGTTGGTGTGCCATCTGCCATCATATTTCTTGTAATATTTCCAATCTGATTGGCAAATTCCCATTTGTTGAAGGCCATAAGTTTACCAGATATGTAAGATGGCAGCACTGACTTACGATGTGGGAACTCGTTCTGGACCCATTTGTAGGAACGGACGACTCGATCCGTTAAGACTGGAAAAGAAAAGGCGCTTTGACTTGCCTCCATGCTATGAGAGTTGCGTCTTCGCAGATACCATGATATCTGATACCACGGTCAAGTGGTTTTTGCAGTCACTTTGATATGAAGTCATACCTACCTCCAGAGAGGTTGATATTAAGTCATATCCACCTCTAACATTCTGTGTGACGATCATCCTAATATAAGTCATATAAATCTACAGCCTACTGCCAAATATTACTCTGTTTTTGTTTTATTCATACACCAGATAAATGTTTTTGGGATCCCAAAACATAAGCGGAGGGATACCTATGACTTCATAAAAGTTGTCCGTCTGTCTGTCCGTCTGTGAGCACAATGACTCTCGAACCGAATGAGATATTTTGATGAAACTTTGTGTGAGGATTCTTTGGATCAAGAGACAGGTCGCGTTCGTAGATGGGCCCTGTAGCCCTACATTTAGGGGTGGAGGAGGGGATTTAAATTAAGAGGCGAATAAAATATTCTTTAAAAGCTAATGAGATAGTTGATTTAGGGGTAATAAAACATGTTGAACACGAACATGAAACAACTTTCTCGCCGGACAAGTAGTTTGCCAGGAATCTGGCCAAAACCTGAAGATTTATTAAGGTTTTATCTGAAGTTGATTGTAGGGGTAAGGAGATAGACTGAATTCGTGTTTGAGCTTTAGTTTTTGCCGTACAAGTAGTTCGCCCGGAGTCCGATCGCGGAGATTTGGCAGAAGTAAGGCAGGAAGTTTTGATCAATTTCGTCAAAGCAGATATGGCGTATAACCATAACCTAGGGGTAAATTCACACGTGCTGAATGCATATCTGAACTTGGTTTTCAGACGATTAGCCATTGGCCTTATTCTGCTTCTAAATCTTGGTAGTAAAATGTTCAAAGAGTCTGGATGAAATATTAAATTTTTGGGATCCCATCGAAAGCTTTGGTCTTGTTCTTTGTGTCTGATTTTCTTGTTGTAGCACAACTCTTACTAGAAATGATCTTTTTACGATGAAATGGCTCAGAAGTACCCTTTTCTAACAACACCAGTACTTTCTACATGGAATTAGCAATTTTCTTCTTAGCGCCGGCCAACGCTATCCAGCCTCCCCTCTCCCAGACGCTAGATGCATAATATTTGAAAACTGAACGAGCCGTGGTTAAAAAATGAGAAAACCAAGCAAAATAAAAGAATTCCAAAACAGAAAACAGACCTGATGCTCTACCATGTCTTCCAAAATGAATAAGACCAGAGGTTTCGATGGGATCCCAGATGGGGGACTATTTGTAGATCTTCTTGACACAGATAATCAGATCTTGCAGATGTCAAATCTTTGCCGAACCCGTGGACATCTGATATCAATATAACAGACCACTGAACAACATCCACTAAGTCATAATTTCCAGTTAAAAGCAGATCAAACAATCAGGCTCATTCGAAAAAATCATATTTTGACTAAATTCCGACAGCACTATCCATCCGAGGCGAGAATAAAAAGCATTTCCTGATTCCCCTTGTCTTTTTCGGGTACACCTACCTCCTCCAGCCAAATTTTACTTCTTCGAAATTTCCAGTTTTGGCCGAACTCCGGTCAAGCTCTTGTCCGGTGAGAAAATAAAGCTCAGATTTGGATTCAACATATATTGTTAGGTTAGCCCCATATCCATGTTCCGATAGACTAAAACAATTGTTTTACTTCTATCAAATTTAAGTACTTCTCACTAATTATCCCACTAAACTTCAGGTTCACACATGGATTCAGCTTGTATTTGCTCCTATAAGGATGTTCCGATCGACTTCACAATAAAATTACTCCTACCAACTTTCCGGGTTTCGCCAGGTTCCGGTCGTCTACTTGTCCGGCTGAAACATAACGTTCAAACTTAGATTCACGATGTATTCTTACCTCCAAATCGACGCTCTAATTGACCAACGTGTAACCTCTAATCAACTTCGGTTAATACTTTCACTCTTACCAACTTTGAGGTTTTCGCCGGATTGGGATCCCAAAACGTAAGTGGAGGGATACCTATGACATCGCAAAAGTTGTCCGTCTGTCCGTCCGTCCGTCTGTAAGCACGATAACTCTCGAAGGGAATGAGATATTTTGATGAAACTTGGTGAGAAGGTTCGTTGGGTCGTCGGACCAGTCAAGTTCGTAGATGGGCTTTGTAGCTCTACATTTAGGGGTGGGGGAGGGGATTGAAATTAAGGGACAAACAAAATATTTTGAAACAGCTAATGTGATAGTCGATTATGGGGTAAGAAGACATGCTGAAGACGATGGTGAAAACCATTTTGTCATCGGACAAGTAGTTCGCCCGGAATCCGGCCAAAACCGGAAAGTTTGTTGAAAGTAAAAGTTTTATTTGAAGTTGATTAGATGTTCGATTTAGGGGTAGAAAGACATGCTGAAGACGATGGTGAAAATTATTTTCTCGACGGACAAGTATTTCGCCCGGAATCCGGCCCAAACCGGAAAGTTTGTTGAAAGTAAAAGTTTTATTTGAAATTGATTAGATGTTCGATTTAGGGGTAGGAAGACATGCTGAAGACGATGGTGAAAACTATTTTCTCGATGGACAAGTATTTCGCCCGGAATCCGGCCCAAACCGGAAAGTTTGTTGAAAGTAAAAGTTTTATTTGAAATTGATTAGATGTTCGATTTAGGGGTAGGAAGACATGCTGAAGACGATGGTGAAAACTATTTTCTCGATGGACAAGTATTTCGCCCGGAATCCGGCCCAAACCGGAAAGTTTGTTGAAAGTAAAAGTTTTATTTGAAGTTGATTAAATGTTCGATTTAGAGGTAGGGAGACATGCTGAAGACGATGGTGAAAACTATTTTCTCGACGGACAAGTATTTCGACCGGAATCCGGCCCAAACCGGAAAGTTTGTCAAAATTAAAAGTTTAATTTGGAGTTGATTGGATGTTCGATTTAGGGCAAGAAGACATGCTGAACACTTATGTGAAAACAAGTTTCTACCCGGACATGTAGTTCGTCCGGAATCCGGCCAAAACCGGAAAACTGTTGGAAGTCAAAGTTTTATTTCTAGTTGATTAGATAAGCGATTTAGGGGTAAGAAGAGATGCTTAGTCCCTGTGTGACAATCGTATTTTACCCGGACATATAGTTCGACCGGAATCTATTTGAAGTTGATTAGATGTTCATTACTGGGGAAAGAAGATACCCTGATTTCGTCTTTGAGCTTTCTTTTTTCGCCGGACAAGTAGTTCTGGAGTTCGGCCGGAACCGGGAAATTGGCAGAAGTGGCAGGAAGTTTTCGTCAAAACAGATATGACTTATAGGGGTAAACACACATGCTGAATCCAAATCTGAACTTGGTTTTCTCAGGTGATTAGCTATTTGGCCTTAATCTGTTTCTGAATTTTAATTGTAAAAATGTTCAAGGAGTCTGGCTAAGACAAGACCCAGTTGTCTGGATCAGATATTGAATTTTTGGGATCCCATCGAAACCTTTGGTCTTGTTTTTCCAGATTTCGAGCGAACTATTCGTCCGGTTAGAAAATGAAGTTCAGTTCTGGATTCAGCCTGTCTCCTTACCCCTGAATCGACTATCACATCACCCTGGACATATATTTTCTTCATCCCTTAATTTAAAACCCCTCGTCCGCCCCCGAATAAGGGTACAGGGTTCGTCTACGAACTTGACCTGTACTTCTACCCAGGGGATCTTCACACCAAGTCTGAACAAAATACCTCAACCCTTCGAGAGTTAGCGTGCTGACAGACAGATGGACAGACGGACAACTTTTAAGGAGGCATAGGTATCCCCCCACTTACATATTGGGATCCCAAAAACAATACTTTGTAGCTTCTCATATCCTTATGTGGGAAAGAGTTGTCAGCGGACCTTGAAGCTTGCTGCTTGGCTCGACTGAAAAAACGTTAAAAAGCCGCAGGTACAAAAAGAAACAATGGCGGAGAGGCGGGCATTTCAGGCGCTAATAATTCCAGAAGGGACCTAGAGATAATACGAAAGACAGAAAACCAAGAGGGGTCCTTTAAAGGCACAGAAAACTTGACTATGCAACTTTCGGCCATCAAATCAACCTGGGGGGATTAGATAAAGATACAGGGACTTATTGTCGACAGGACCCCTCTTCTTTGTTATCTCGAAACCCCTCCTTAGTGTTCCCAAGCTAGCTGGCAGGCCCTTGCCCGTTATGCACTGTAATTATGGACTTATGCACTGTAAAAGTTCACCTTTGGCCGTGTTTCGGCCATAGTATCGGGGTAGTAGTCAAGAGGTCGTGCGTTCGATTCCTACTCCCGGCACACACACCTTTTGCTTTTTTTTCTACTAACTCAAAAGTCGAATGCAATGGTCGTAACGAGAATTTTTCTTACTCTTAATATCGACTCAGGGTACATTCTTGATATGTCAGCTAGCTCCCCGAGTCAAGTTTGAGTCAAGTTTTCTGTTCCTTTAAGGTCTACTTTGAGACCTACCAAGGGACCTTCAAACTGCGACACTAGATGATCCCACGGTCGTACCGAGTCCTGCTTGAACAACTCCACTTATACACATCCTTACGGTACCGTGATAATAGCTGTGATGACGGTATTGCTGGATTTTATACGTCTATCTAACACAACTGAGGTAGGTTAAAATGGCAGAGAAACTGTAACTACTCTAGAATAATAACTAGCATTATCTCACCTATCACCAGTTCAACTTCTCCATCGTCATTTACATCATCCAAAATAACAGCTTTTACGTTTGGAGGCAGCCTCTGAGAGTGTACTGGCTCAATTACTTCACCTTCACAGCTTTTATGATTCAGATCAAAAATGTGGATACACCCATCCCCATTAATCACAACTAGCGAGTTTCGTTTCAGGTTGAAAACATCACCAATAGCTATGGCCGTTATCATGCCAAGGCCTGAGGCTTTTTTCCACGGTTTGGCTGTATGGCAGCCTTTAAAAATAGCTAGATCACCATTTTGATTTCCAACAACGAGCTCATTCAACAAGTCATTGTCAAGGTCGCCTAGGTCGATGGCACTTTTGAAAATGTTGCCATCAAAGTCGTACTGAACACTGTCGACTAGAGTAATGCACCTCATTTTCGGTCCGTATCACTTTCAGGCATACAGAATTTATCTGTCTGGTAGTTTTTCATCGTGTAGAACTAATCATCCACATATTCATCATTATCGAAGTCAGAACGGATCCTCTCACTCAGTGGGAGTCTACTTTCAGAGACAACAGAGTCAATTTTTTGCCAGCGATCTGGTGGCCAAATTACAGAACTCGCTTTTGCTTTGATCAGTCCAAGCGAGATTGGGCCATATGTGTTTGAGTCGAGAGTAGAGTGGCTATTGTCACCTTCCACCCAGCAGTGCCCTTCTGGGACTGTTACAAAGTTCTTTTTATATTTCCTTGTGCGAATAAGGTCACCATGTAGTCCAATGATGCGCTTGATATGAAATTCGTCTCTATTCTTTGGGGAGCGAAACACGACAACGTCTCCTCGTTTGAAATTGTTCGACCGTGCAGCCCAGCAGTTTAGCCATAACCAGTCAGACTCGTAGTTTGGATTTAAGGTTGGCTGCATTGAGACGCCATCGACATGAACAACAGTCCCAACGCAGTCACGAAATACTACTCCCACTGGAAAAGTCAGGATTGTGTATTTGGCAAGCGTCTTCCATCTCATCTACATTAAAGAAACATTCATAATTATTTTCTCTAGAGATAATAATAGTAATAAACAACAGGAAACAAATAACAGAAATAATAATAGAAATAGCCAGATAAGCAAATAAAGCACAGCAGAAAGAACCACAATTTGACATTTATTCATCAGATTCTTAGCACTTGCACCCATTTTACCCAAAAGACTTATCCCAGAAATACTCCCAAACATGGGAACATCCATCGACAATCAACGGAAATGTGAATGCACAACAGAACCAGGGTTGCATGTTTATGTTAACTAGTTTGAGCTCAAGCATAGGAATTTGTTGATTCCAAATAATTTAGTTCAATCAGGTTGATGTAAAACAACCACGTTATGGAAAAATAAAAGTTGATCAAATCTGTTCCACTGACTGTCTCATACATTAGAAACCTACGAAACATAGTCTAAGGCCGAATATGACAGCACATGTTTTGGACCCGCAAGAAGCTAGAGACTCAGGATTAACAAAATGTAATCACTTGGTTTATCATCAAATACAATTCTAATCCTCTACCTGTTCCGCTTTTTTTTTCAACTAGGTGCCATGGAGTCTCTAACAAGATCAAAAGTTTCGATGGGATCCCAAAAATCTTATATTTATTGGACTTCTTGAACCAGTCAATCGGGTCTTGTAAATTTCCTGTCTTCGCCGAATCCTGTGAACATGTTGGTTTTCCCCAGCTCAGATATCTCAGAGGTCCGATTACGACCGTAATTCCGATCCAACATGTTCTTTATGTACCTATACATCACCTTGTAAATTTTATGAGAGGATTTTGTTAATTCTGACTATTTACGATTCTGATCGTCCCACTTGCCCGATAGTAAGACGAAGCAAGTAGATCGATTCAGTCCTATTATCTTTATACCAACATAGAGAGATTTATTAGAAATGTAAAAGAGTAAAAGTGCTGTTTTTTCACTGATTAGGGCTAAACATGCCTGTCATGATATCAAAGCTCTGGACAACTTCAGAATTAACTTACGCTTTTATGGAATTTCAAGACTGCAGAATTCCGGACGAGTTCCTTGTTTAATAAAATAAATAAAGTTCAGACAGGGATTCGTCTTTCAACTTTACTCTTAAATCCAATGTCGAATGATTACGAAAGAATTTTGTTACAGTAAAAAACCTTTTATTTGACGGGAATTCCGGTTTTGGCCGGATGCCAGGCGAGCAGCTTATCCGTCAAGGAAACAAAGTTCAAAAATGGCATGTCTCCTTACCGCTGCATCGAATCCTCAGCCTAATCGTTCAGAAAATAACTTTTAATTCCACAAAATTTCCGGTTCTGGCCGGATTCCGGATGAACTACTGTAAAGCAAGAAAATATTGTTCAAAACTGGATTCAGCATGTCCCCTTATCCCAATGTCAAATGTCCAATCGACTTCAGAAACAACTTTTTAACTTCTACCAAATTTCCGGCTTTTGATGGCTCCTGGGTAAACTATTTGTCTGTCAGAAAAAGAAAGTTCAGATATGGATTCAGCATGTCACCTTACCCCTAAAATCACTATGTCATTAGCTTCAAAACATATTTTATTTCATCCCTTAATCTGAAACTCTTCCCACACCCCTAAATATAGGGCTACAGGACTCACCTATGAACTTGACCAGTACTTTGGCCCAATGGATCCCAATAACAAGTTCGAAGAAAAAGTTAAAAGTGAGAGTTACTGTGCTCACAGATGGACAGACTTTGTGGACAAGTTTTAAGGTCATAAGTAGGTATCCTATCACTTATATTTTGGGATCCCCAAAGCAGAAATGGTATGAGAAAATATCCATTGGCAGTGGCGGGTGGCGGTACTTCAGTTGAATGTCTTCAGTTGAATCTAGCCTTTGGCAACAGTGGGGCAAAACAGCTGGGTAGAAGATAGAAATCACTGGAAAAAACAAAGCGACCTGGAGCCCACAAACATGTCATTTATGGGACCACTTGGTATTTATATCATGTTTTCAATCTAGTGACAACATTCTCATACTTTGAATGTTCCTGTGATACTTCACAGTTGTCCAAAAATGATAGAAATGTCTTGAAAGAAAGATGTACTCTTCTTCTTTTTTTTTTCCCATATTTGTCCTTCTGAGTTCTTTTGACAGCAGGCAGTTTAGTAAAATACAATAACAAACCCCAAACTTGGGCTGAGACATATTTTCATCTATTCCAAGTCAGCTTGGGCTCAAAGAATATTTATATTTCCATCATGTCAGATATTCTTATTCATAATTCTGATTTCCTGTTAAGAATAGGCTACCCTATTCTATTGGCGACTAAAAAATTCTTCGGGGACGTTTTTGCATTGATGGCTGTAGCCTAGAGCTGAATGGATGATACCGTCCACGCAAAAATGAGAAGACTGATCAGGCATTCAACGGCTGATGAAGATAGGTTCCGTCCAGGCGAAAGTGCCCATTCAGGTGGATGGGAGCATATGAGTGGAAGGTCCAAATTTTTTGTGTCATCAATCTGTTTTCAGCCAAAGTCAACAAACGTTCAAATAAGCATACCTTTACTGCAGACAAACTCGTTAATGCACTAGTGTTCTAGACCGGTTAGCCATCCTCAGCTGGAATAGGAACCCAGGACCTTTGGCTTTCTAGTCCCTGGGTAACAAATACATATTTTTAGGCATATTACAGTAGAGGTACAGGAGGGGTGCTTGACCTCGTTTTTACACTACCTCGAATGTTGGCGCGAAAATGTTAAAATGAAATGTAATGCTGTCCTGACAGTCAAAAGGCAAAATGTGACTTTTTTCAACAGTCACGTGTCCAAATACATTCAAATTCTGTGCCTTTTCTTTGTTTGAAACTGCTTTGAAAAGGGATTTCCTAGCTATTTTTCATAATTTTGTAAGTCAGAGCAAGGAATTCGAGCTAAGGTTAGAATCAGGTTATCTTGTTTGAAAAGAAAAATATGTTTAACGAGAAATATTGACGCAGTAATTATTTATCCAATATGTAAACCCATCCAATTAGCTTCGATCTAGTATGTTTGTCATATTTGATGGTTCCTTTTTGAGCCAGATAGTTGACTTCTGTAGAAATTTGAAACCTTGTCTGAGGTTGGATACCCTTCCTGTATGTTTATTTGAACAGTGTTAATGTGAACAGTAGGCTAAAGTTTTCGGCTAAATGGTAGAATGAAGATCCAAAATACCTATACAGGTAGGGTAGTCACAAAAAGCCCTACCGGCAGTAGTGCCGATTTGCCAATTTTTCTGTAGTTAAAAATGTTTTTAAATTTTTTTTCAGTCTAAAACAGCTGATACAAATATTTCAAATACAACACTGTATTCTGGAAAAAATCATTGATTTAATAACAGAATAAGGCCTGCGTATTATCATTGAATAATTGCATGTAATCTCAGGTATAAAAAAAAATACCTGAACGTCTCTAGAAGAATTTATTGATACCTAGGACCAGAGGCGCTACTAACCAAAATGTTTGGGGGAGGGACGAGGAATTTACCAACTGGCTGGTAATTTTTACCGACTTTTTCTGCAAAAAAAAAGACTGTTTTCGACAACAAAAATAACATTTTTTTAAAAAATTGACTAATTTTCAGAAAAATCCACTGATTTCCAAGAAACCGACTATTTCTGACGAAAAGTTGACCAATTTTCAGAAAAACTGACTATTTTCTTGAAAAAAATCAACTGCTTTGATGAAAAATTGCGGTAATTTGCACTGACTGGGTTATGTTTTACCGACTGGTCGACAGCATTGGGGGGAGCCCCTTCCTAGGACCGAATATCCATGGCTGGCTATACCAGTAAATAGCTGGTTCTTAGAAACTTGAGCATCACATTCCCAATTTTTCTTATAATCCATGGTCATCTGCTCCCAATGAAACAAACTAACACCCGGTTTTAATAAAAATTAAAGACAAAATGGCGGCACCATGCATTTGTACCAACATCGCTGCATGACGTCATCATTCTCAAAATGTTTTTAATGCCAAATTACACAATTTTTCAACACGTCCCATTATTAGTGTTTTTCTAATCAAGAATTGGGATACTTAGCAGCAAGTTAGTGAGGTATTATTAAGCTCAAACCAGCTCAAACCAAAGTTAAAGTTCAGGAGAATCCTGGGAGAATCATACAGTAGAGGTATGCTTATGTGAACGTTTGTTGACATCGGATTTCGCCGAAGAAAACAATTAAACCATACCAGGCAACTTTTTGGGCTTTCTACTTATCAGAAACATTGAATTTACATCTAGATTAACCAGATTTCATCACAAGTTTGAATCTTTTGGCTTTGTTTTACTCTGATTCTTCTTATAAGATCCAGACAGTCCGAAAAATGGCACCTAGCGTTCCGAAATTAAGCGCATTTTTAGCAGCAGGTGCGCTAGGCTAGATCAAGCAGACCGAACGAGAGCGAACGGCAGGTGCCTCCCGCTATGTTCCCGTGATGTGAATGGGGTTTCCGTGTGATTGTGAACAGCAGTTATAAACTCGAAAAAATGGGCTGACAAAGAAAAAACAACTAAAAAGGACAATTTAGCACGGGAACGTTTTCGCGTGGATGGCTGTACAGCTGAACGGGTGATCTCGTGCACGCGAAAATGAGAAAACGGATAGGGCCTTGAACGGCTGAGGAAGATGGGCTCCGTCCACACAAAAATACCCATATAGCTGGATGCCAGCATATGAGTGGAAGGTCTACACAATATCCCTGTTCAGCTAAACGCTGCCCTCGGAGCGGTGTTGAACTGGAGGCATCCGTCGAGCTGGATTGCCCGTTCACCTGTTCATCTGTTCACGCGAAACAAAAAGATCGACAACATCCCAGCAGCATCCACTCGAAAATGTTTGTCAAGCTCGACGGGAGGGCGACGGGACCAGAGCCAGCCACGCGAAAACGTCCCCCAACCCAAAAAAACAACCAAACCCCAACCCAAAACGTCCCCAAACGTCCCCCACTCATTCGCAAGAATTTTGTTTACACAAAAAACGTCCTGTAACAACGGGCACGCATGTAAATATGCTCATATTCAAGCAGTTCTTCGCAGCAAAATACGAAACTAGTCAGTACCTTGACCGCTGCTCTTCCCCAACTGATAAAGCTAATTGTGTTCATTCACACAGTTATGTAAAACTAATTAATCACACACAGATACACAAAAAAACATAACGCAATAAAAAACCATTAGCCACCACGAATTGCATGACATCTGACCGAGATAGCGGCGCGTAATTTCACTGTGAGAGTAGCAAGTCCGAACCAACAGATGGCTCTATCCGAAGCTATTTCCTTTGCTAATGATGAATCCAAACCAACAAAAGGAAGAAGGAGAAGTTTTTAAATAGGAAACTTAATTTCAATAAAAATATTTTAGTTGTTCTTTAATGCCAGAAGGATTGCTGAAACAGTTAGCTGTTCAATGATATAAAGTTTTTTATTTTTCCTTTCTCTTTGGCTGTTTTAGAAGCCAGAAACAAAGACAAGGTATGGAAAGAGGTGTTCACATAAGCATACCTCTACTGTATTCTTATGATCAAAAGATCAGAATTTGAAAGTTATTGTTTTAATAATGTGTTTTCGAAGATCCTTAGTCACAGCAAGTACATGAGAATAGCAAAGTCCAAGGTCTACCTCTCTCTAGGCCTACTCAGTCTATACTGCCTGTATACTGTAGCATACTAAACATCAGGGCATGCCCTAATGTACAAATCCGGTAGATTCTAAGTGCTACTTAACCATAAAAAACAGTCTCACTTAAGTACTAAGTTAACCATAAAACAGTCTCACCTGTATCCTTCAAGAACTTCCAAGCAAAACAAGAAGCAAATTAACTAGCTTACCGAAAAGCACGCTGGCTATAAATTTTGAAATATTCGCCTGTAGCAGTGTTGCCAGAAGTGTTGCCAGCACTTCGAAAGAAAAGGAACCAAAAACGCCCGAAAAATGTACCGACTGACCAAAAAAATGTACCAAGTCCAAAATTTTTCCAGCGCGTTGCGCTTCGCGCAACACGCGGATCGTTTCCGATGAATAGTAGCCAAAACCATAAGACTTTTTTTTTTTTACCGATTTCTTTCCTGAAAATACTTATCAGACTCTTCTTTCCCTAGCCGAGGTCAGGTTGGGTTCAGCCCCAAAATTAGCACAATATGGGACGCATTTTTTAATTTTCTGTAAAATACCGCTCCACGGGGTAATCCAGCCAATCACGTTACAGATATCCGTAGTTACCACGCTTACTACGCTTCCGAACATGGTAAGCAAATAGTTAGGCCAATACTGGGAACGCTCAACGCAGTAACTAAAGTATTTTCAGGCAAACTATACAACGAAAGAGACAAAAAATAGTGCACTAAAGGTTATCATCCGATTGACAAAGAAGGGCGGCTCGAAGTTGCAGATTTTCGAAACCTTCTTCAAGTATTTCGCCAGTTATGGTGTGTCACCATGCTCATGGGGACATAGGTGGGTCGAAGTGCTTGGGCATGGAGGAGGAGGGGTGACAACCTCGAAACTTGCGACAGGCTAATGCCCGGCGAATATACTGATTATAAGCAGTACTAGCTGATAGCAACTGCCCCAACCACCCCAGAAGAGCACTAGGGTTAGTAAAGCCGAGTTTATTACATATATAATCTGATCTTCCGCAAAATAATTAATGCAGCGTTTACAAGTACAGGAAAACTTGAGCAGAATCCGATCTTGGTGACAAGATTTTGTTTACACGCAGAGGGAAAACAATTAAGTCTTCAGACCAGAAAATCTGACATAAATACATTCACTATCCAATAAAAAAAAAATTGAGCGCATTTATGACATCAGTTCTGATGATTGCTGCTCTCAAAAGCTAGCTAGCCTTTTTTTTTTTACTTTTTACCAGCGCCGCCGTCAAGATTCCTTTCAAGTGGACCGGAATTCCTTTCATCATGAAAGGATTGCCTTCCCGCTAGACTTTTTTTCTACTCGTCTTCACGAACGGAATCCTTTCCAGTCGACCAGAATTCCTTTCTACTCGACGGGATTTCTTGTCCGTGTAAACGCTACGTAAACTCTTCAGCGTATCTAACGGAGATGGAATTTAAAATGCACCCCAAAACGCCTTGATCGAAACAGTTACTATATGCAGACTATATGCATTATACAAAAAATACAGACAAATCAATCTTTGCTTGCTCGGTCAGTAAGTTTTCCTCGACATATACAAACAAAAAATGTCATTATACCATTTTGTACCAACTTCGGAAAATGTACCAAAAAAAGTGTGATTGTGCCATGTCGCACCAGCCGAGTTGAAATATACCAAAATGGTACAATTGTACCGCAGTTGGCAACACAGGCCTGTCGGAGTGATCGGAGTCGGACATTTGGAGCGTGTTCCACCCTTCTACAAATAGTAACTATTAGCAAGAAATTAGTTACTATTTCCGTTCCACCCACCCTCACCAAAAGTTACTACGCTGACCGTTCCAACCTTCTCAAAATAGTAACTAATAAGTGACTATTTGCTTACCACGCTCGGGAGCATAGTAAGCGTAGTAACTACGGATCTCTGTAACGTGATTGGTCAGATTCGCCCGCGGAATGACATTCTGCTGGAAAATAGAAAAATCGCTCCAGCCTTGACGTCAAAAAGTCAGAATTCGTGACGTCATGCGTAGTAACTACGGTAAGTAGGATGGAACACGCTCTTGAATGCTGCCAAATACCTGACACAATCGCGGTGAAGGGCGCGATTTTCCTTTTTTGGATGAAAATGGATGGCGATGCCCCCCCCCCCCTCCCCCAGCTAGTCCCCGAAGCCGAACCGAACTTAATTTCGGCGGTGGTGGAGAGAATTTGGGTCGGCGGTGGCGCGCCGCTATGGAATATCAAATAGGACAAAATATTCCGAACGAAATAATCATAGATACAAACCAAAATATCACATGGAAATACAAATAAAATAGATATTGTTGAAGATGGAAAGAAATCAAGTGTAGAATTCACTAGGAGAAATCATGGGGAATATTCATTGGGAAAAATCACGGGTAAAATTCACGCAACTTCGATCAAATATCACGGGGAGAAATCAACATACCAGAAACAAATCTTTAATTATTGCGTGAAATTTGCCTCTGATATTTTCTGGTGAACCTTACTTGTGATATTTCCAAGTGAAAAGTGAATTTTCTCTTCCATATTTCACTATGGATTTTACCTGTTATATTTCCCATCGAATTCTACCACTGATTTCTCTTTTTTAAGCTAGCGGAGCGGTAAAGTGAAATTTCCCTTTGATATTTCCCCGTGAATTTTCCTGTTCATTTCTCCTCTTGAAATTTGTTCGAAATTGCGTGAATTTTCCCCTTGATTATTCCCAACGAATTTTCCCCATGATATTCTCTAGTAGATTTAACCCTTGATAGTTAATTTTAAATATGAGGGCAGATAGCTTGCCACTTGGTGAAAGAAGAAAGTATTTGGGAAGTGTTAGGGAGAAATCTGGTCCTTATTTTTGTCTAATGTGCGGTGAGGGAAATGAGAATCTAATTCATTTTATGTCTGGTTGTGATGAAATTGAGGATCTGAGGGAGGAAATTTTTAAGGGAGGGATTCATGGGAGGGAGTGGTTGGTAAATATTATGCGGAGTAGAGATTTTCTTAGTATAAGAAACCTGGCGAGGTTCCTCAGAGTGGCCAGTCGGCACAGGGAAAAGTGTTTGAGTGGGGTTTAGTGTAGTAGTGTGACCGTTTATTTTGTATTTAAATTTTGTTATTTATGTGTGTTTGTTATGGCCTTTGGGCTCTAAAGACAAATAAATATCATATCATATCATATCAGTGAATTTTACCATTGATTATATTTAAATTAGCGGCAACGTGAAATTCCCCTTATTTCCCCGTGAATTTTACTGTTGATTTCTCCTCGTGAAATTTGATCAAAATTGCGTTAATTTTCCCCTTGATTTTTCCTAATGAATTTTTCCCATTATTTTGTCTACTGAATTTGACCATTGATTTCTTTCCATCTTCAGTCAATATCTATTTTATTTGTATTTCGCTGTGATATTGACTCCTGATTTTTACCTATGATTTTTTAGTTCGGAATATTTTGTCCTATTTGGTATTCCATACGCCGCTAGAAACTTATCGTCTGCACGACGAAAATTTATCGACGTTTGCTTTACTTTTATCATTTGTAAGGTATTTTTGCAATCTTCAGGCAAATTTCTTCAATTTTTCTACAAAAATCTTCAGCGTTGTTATGTTGTTATTTTATTATGGCATTAGCCTTCGGATAAAGTGCCATATTGCGATCGTATTGGTGGTCCCTCTGCCTCATTTTTGCTAGTTCGGGCATTTCCTCGTAAGCTTAGGCGATGAAACAATAAGCTTCTGAAGGACTCGGCTGAATGCCAAGCGAAACCATTCGCGGATTAATCCGATCATCCGTGTGGGGGTTGAGGGAGGGGGAAAGTGGAAACTTGCGACCTACTTGACCCGAGTCGAAATAAGCAAAAAGATACGACGAACACGGTGGTGGTGGGAGGTGGACTTTTGGAACATACACGGGACCAAAGGAGTGTAGGGATTGAGATGAAACTTGGACGATACAAAGATCATGGGTCCCGGGTGTGTGATTGGTCCAGACCGGCTGCTATGCGGGGAGTTGGAAGGGGCGTAGGTTAAATTTTTCCGTAAGTACTCCGATTCGAGGGAAGCTTGGTGTCTTACAGAAATACAATATAAGTTGAGACATTTAATTTTTCCAAAACTTCCAGAGTGAAGGGGGAGGCCCGGTCTTCTTGCACATGCGCAGGTACCAACTGTATCGTTCAAAGGTCATGGGTTCTAGAGATTTTATTTTCCGGTTCAGACCTGATCCGGTCTCAGCGGGGAGAGTTGGGTGTCACCTAAATTTTCCGGATGTTCTCCGATTCAACGGAAACTTGTTCGGTATAGTAAGTGAAGCAGATGCAAAATTCGCGGGTCCATCCGATTACGTCGGAGGGATGGAAGGGGAGGCTTGGTATCCTACATAGGGAACAAAGAGGTGGAGGGAATTTGATGAAACTCGGTCATGCGTCCAAGATCCGGAAGTGCTTCCACTCGGTGGTTGATAGCAGCAAGTGCCCTAGATGTGATATTTATGTGTCCAAATCGCATGTGGATACGGTGGGGGGGGGGTCCAGATTTTGTTGTTACGCATAGGGACCAAAAGGAGAAAGTGATGAAACTTGGACGGTACAAAAGTCATGGCGGGATGTGCCATTTGGGTCTGGGCCGGATACGCTCAAATACTACGTAGATTGAAACGGAATACAATCCAAGTGACTTTACCACGAGAAATCAGCTGGTTTATTTATCACGGTACTTGTCCTTGTATAAAATTACATTTACATAATAAATATCTAGTGTGTTTAGATACATTTGTCTTCGGCGGGTCCGCTTCTTTGGGACTAATATATCTCTTCCCTGGTATCTTAAAGTCGACAAATAAAAGTGTAATTCGTGAGGTAGTTTCTTTCGTTTTGAATGCAATGAAAAGAAGAAAATAGTTTGTGTTTCATTATTAGTGTTATAAATTGTTGTTGGCGCTTCAGGAATCTGTTGTATGGCCGTATTAGGCTTTTTCCAATAAATTATTATTATTATTATACTCGTTCGCGAGCTCTATTCAGGAGCCCCGCTGTACCTCAGAGGCAGAGCAGTGGCCGTGAAAGTCGGAGGTCCTGGGTTCAAATCCCGGCCGAAGATGATTTCTTATAAATGGAAACGACCTCTTCGGGATAAATGAAAGTCGGCTGAAATTTTTCGGAAGTTTTCATGAAACTTGATGGGTTTTAGATCTAACATTTATGTGTCTTTCGCGGATAGAAACCCATTGGAGGATTTTGGCGAGGGGTACCGGAAGAGCTGCAAGACCATATAGCCCTTGCAAGGGAATGTATCATATATCTTAGCTCAGGGTTGTATACTGTCCTCCATACAAATAGAACACGCCAGCTGGCAAGTTCCTCCTGATCGGAGATTGGACACGAGTTCCGAGATTTAGACATGTCACAAATGAGAAGACATACAGGAACCCCCTCAAACTCCCCCAACAAAGCAGGATTCCGTCATGGCCCCAGAATTACATATCTAGGACCCATGGTCTTGTACCGCTCGCGATATACGCGGGTCAAGATCAAAGATTGCTCACCCCCCACGCGAATGGTCGAATCCGGAAAAGAAGGATTTGTTGATTATCGGTTGTGTCCTTTATATGCATTCCAAATTTCACGGTCTTAACTTGAATGGAAGTGCCAAAACTAGCGAAGTGAAACAAAGGGACAGACGAGCCAACGGAGAGACATAATGATCGCTGTACGGACTTGAGTCAGAGGCTACAAGTACGAAGCGGCAAAAGGGGACAATTAAAAGCAAGTGCAATACGATCCTGGGCTACCTGTTACTTTACTATAAATACAATTATTCAAATATGTAATCGAGGGGAGTTCAAGAGGATTAAAAGTTTTCCGACGTTCGGTGAAATGGCGCTACTGTCCGCAAAGAATGGCAAGTTTCACCAAGCTAGCTTGTCCGGACGTAATTGAACTAGCAAACTTCCGACAGAGGGCGGACCTATTGTCGCTGTATTGGTCACTTTGTTTACGCGGTGTGGAGCTAACAAACAATTTTGATAATAAATAATAGGCCTGAACCAAAGACAGTAAAAGTGGGAAAGACTGGAAACTCCCGTAAGCCCCATGAGTCACAACAATCAGCACCGTTTAGCGGATGTTCTTTCGTTAAAACATCGCTCTGTTGACAATTTCTTCCATCGCTTTCCGCAGAATCATCATCAAAGCACGTTTTGTTTATGACGAACATTTCTCTCTCCATTCAGATTTCCTCTTTAATTGGAGTAAAAAACAAGTAGGAAAAGACTAAATCGCTTTTTTATGGAAAAAATGTTAAATTCACGATTTCTAATCAGTTAATGTTGACAGACATTGCCTACCCGCGCCCTCGTTCTTTGATTGTATTAATCATCTACCGCTGGAATTGGACAAAGTCCAAACCCTAGGCGGCGTTCCAATCAATTTTCAGAGACCCGATTTTAGCGAAGTCACCGGTCTTTCCTACTATTATTGTCTTTGGCCTGAACTGCCACCACAACCGATTACTCTTTCTGCTTACTTGCTGATGGCAAAAATAGAACAACAACCTAGAACCTTTGGAAGATAAAGCTCAATAGAAAAAGAACTTGAAACATTTCACCTAAATAGATTCGGCGGCATAATTTTTACCGACGGGCCACTAACCCCAACGGCGGCGAGCCGAGATATTTTCGGCGGCGGCCCAGTGAGTTATTTTGGACGGCGCGCCGCCAACTGTCGGCGCGGCCTTGGGGACTATCCCCAGTCCCTAGGTTTGTAAGTAAGCGGAGGGGGTCGGGGGTTGAGCCCAAACTGACTAGGAAACATAACATTTAGTGCATAACGTTTCCCGAATGTTGTTGAAACTGCGCATTCTTGTTTTATGCATACGCAGGAATGGAACGATGGGAGGGCAGAGCTGCTAAGCTGCGAGTCCGTGAAAGACCAGTCCGAATCCTTGAAAAAGGCGTCTCAAGACGAGTCCGAGTCCACCAGCTCTGTGGGAGGGGGAGCTTGTTACAGTTCAGTGAACAACTGCGTAGACATGTCGTTCTTTATTTTGTTGTGCGAATTGCGTGACATGAATATTCTTGATGACAAACGATTTGGGCCGATAAGAATCGCCGTGTGCCTAGCCACGAGCCAAGAACATCAACACAACCTGACCACAACGAACGTTGTTGATTGGTTTACATTGGATTTGTGTGTGTGACCTGTCTCCTTCTTCACGAGGTTCACTCGAGGATTCGCTATCATATTTCAGACTTCGAAATATAGAGGATAACACATCCTCGCAAGCAGTGCTACTGATCGACACCTGGTTGTGTTTGTTCATAAACTATTCTGCTCTACTATACTACTATACGACAACGTTATTAAAACGGTGGTAGATTATGTGAGTGGGAATTTAAATAGAAGATAGTTTATGTATGTGTCCTAGGATCATTGTGTTGTCAATGCATTTATATATTTGTATGCCGTGTTTATAAGAATCTGTGTATGGCCCACTAAGGCTAAATAAACACTATTCTATTCTATTTTAGCCGAAATTTGTCACTGTCTATTGATTTCTTTTTTACTCGCTATCTTTGGCGGAAATAAAATATTGATTGATTGATTGATTATACCATGAGGCAAGTCTATGGATTCGAAACAACATTTTGCGGGGTCTATCAAAGGAAAATAAGCTGTAACGGTAATAATCGATGGATTTTATTAACTCCGAATTTAGCCGTCTTCATTCGCTCGAAAACAGAAAACAAAAATCACTTCACTCCGAAACCGAAACAAGAATCGTATGAATGCAGTATAACAGACAAAGTCCGAGCCGAACGGAAACAATGAAAACAACCGAGAATCCAGAATAATCCGAAAACAGCACAAAAACAATTTCTACGGGTAACGAGAGCAATAACCATGAGAAGCAAACATTAATACCGGCTTGCAGAGAATATCGGGGAGGGTTTCGTCGTGACTGAAGTGAATACCGGAAAAGAGATGCCGGATAATACGGTCCTGAAAATGCAAACGGTGGGGGGGTGGGCTATATCTCGAAGAACTTAGAATCGGTAAGAAAAAAAAAAAAAATTCCGACCGTTTCTGACAGTTCTGACTCGCGAAAAAATTGTACGATACTAGCAGGCACAACAGCAACATCCCACATACGACTATGGGGCATCCGCGACACACTCTTATAGCGTCGATAACATCTGTGGTTTAGAGCAGGTCATCAGCACAGCAAAATAACACTAAAGGAGTAGCGCCAAGACTTGAAGAAAGTGACAAACACTCGAATATTAGCGATACTAGCACCACCAGCGATAGAGAACGTCCCTACTGGAACTCAATCAGTCGTGCACCAGCACTGGCTTCAATAACTTTATTTTCCGAACACAGCAACAACCTCCCCTGTTTCAACGATGTGTGCGGACCGCATCTTAGCTTTACCAGAAATTTCTAAGCCAGCAAGTTTGTCTCGCTTGAAATACCGCAAGCGTAATGGATGGCGCTACTATTATTGCCTGTTTGCGAACCATGGGAAAAACGGGTCTTGGCGCTACTCCCTACTGCTATTTCCATCTGGTCATCATGCATGCACACAGCAAGGCAAGGAAACCGAGAAAACAGGGACACAAAGTAAGACCGTTGATATTTACATAAAGACACTGGCGAATCCCAGTCTGGATTCGAGGTGTTTGCTCATATTCAAACCCATTTCTTTTAAGTCGGATGCGGGTTCGATGGGTCCGAAATCGCGAATCCTCTCGGTCGTGGTTTTCTCTATTAGGCTGCAACGGCACTTCAAGTGTAGCATCAACTCCCCTCATGCGGTCGCGATGACGGAATTCGACTTCGATTGTTTGGGTTGTCCTTCCCCCTCCCCACATTCCCAACCGCATAAGGCCACAGAGAATGGCAGCACAACCAGTTCCTAAGATCCAACCCATTCAGGCAATTCATACGCGGTACGCAAGAAGTTTTGTTCCCTCCTTTGTGAGTTTTTTCAACGCGAAATTTTAAATTCTTTTCCTCTTTTTTATGTTAATTATTGAAGTTTTAGCGCTTTAACTTGTTGCAATTCTTGTTCTTGTGTAATTATTGAATATTTGACTATGTAAAAGCGCAATTGTATATAGTTATGTTTGACGAGAGAACAAATATTCGGTTTTTTGTTATTACCGTAAGGAATGTTTTTCGAATGATAAAGATTGATTGACTGATTGTCTATCTGAATACTTTGTTTGCAATCCTTTTCAAATGATGGTGACTTAGAATTGCGGAATCGTGAATTTTGGTGAAAAACCATCCTTGGATTCTCCAGTCTCTGATTACCGAGAAGAGGAGAGTATTTTTTCTCAACCCTGTTCGTTATGCTCCCAACTTCAGTCCTTCCTTTGAAAAGAGGCGATCGAAAGGATGGTGCACGAACTTCCGCAGAATACCCCCAAAAATTCACATATCAATCTACACCGGGAACTCGAGAGCGTTACAAGGAATGGACTGTCAGAAGTTTCAGATGACACAAGGATGCGCGAATTCACAGATAACACTTACGATGTTCAAACGTTACGCACTTAAACGTTATGCATAACTGGCATTGCAAGGAAGAGCGAAAACCCGCGGAAAAAGCATTTTAATGCGTAACCTTTAAGAACTATAGCAGCTAACATCCTAAGCGTTATCTGCCGAAACCACGCATCCTAGTGTAATTTGTTATGGAACTTCGGACAGTGTAGGAACTTTCGTGAGAAGCACAGCTTACCAGATCCCTTCATGCTTCAGATTAGCTTTTTTCTAACTTATCAGAAAAACCTAATCAGCCCCGGATACTGGAAGAGGTTCTTGTTCTATTGTGTTTCTCTGTTCTCTTTTCTTTTAGCTTTTACCGTTGTTAGTTACTATCTAGTTAATTGGTTCGAAGAGGGCTTGATTCTTTTTTCTTTCTTAACTACGCTCCCTCTTTGATTTGAGTGTAGGCCTATAATGGGTAAAAGTAAACCATCCCTACTATTATTTTTACCGCTACTATAAGACCGACAGGGCTCTGCGAACTCGTATATCGGAAATTATAGAAACAAGCCCGAAAGCCCAAAGGCGTCAATATCCTAAAGCGGACTTTACTATTTCTTAACCACGCCCTCTGTTTGATTTCTGGAGTCTGTAAAAGTAAAACTATCGCTACAATTATTATTAGTGCTACTGCGGCACACGTGCTGAAAATCAATAAGGACCAACGCATAACGGTCAGGCATTCCAGGTGAGAAAAAAAAGAGGCATCAACGACTTGTGCAGACCCCGGGAAGCGCATGTTCACAGAGCTTTTGGATGAAACCGCCAGGTGCGCTGCGAACTCGTACACCGTCAATCACAGATATTAACAAAAACGATTCGAAAGCTCAAAGGCGTGCAAATCCTCAAGCGGGTAAAGTAAGTAACTCAGAAAGAGAGTGGTGGCGCTAGTGTTCATGTGCAGATGAGATCACTGACATGCGACGAGGCACTTTTCTTACAAACTAAATCTGAAAGGCAGGCTTTTTTGGTAGTGAGCTAAGACGACCTGGGCTTAACTGTCGTCCACTATCTTCACCAAATCAAGAAAACTCATATCCGGGTCTGTCTCTCCTCCACTTGGGGTGTAGTAACCAAGCGGGCTGTTGCCGCTGCAGGTGGAAATCCTGGCTGGCGGACGACCGACAGGGCGACGTTTACCTAAAAACGAATCCATGTCACAAAGTGGTGCTAGTCCTTTTTAGCCCCTCCCCGGGTGTGGACCCTCTACTTTCTACAGTAGAGGCATGCTTATGTGAACATCACAGAACAGTGAAAGCTTTGGCAAGTTTTGCTACAAAATGCTTGCCAAAAACAGTTAACCCGTTTATATTTTTAAAATATGCCACTCTTTATTTGAAAACTTGCTATTACTTTGCTGTCAACTGCCATCTGGTATTCCTTTTATTTTTCTAAGCGGAATGTAACTTGACCAATTAGCGTTCAAATCTGCAAAATCTTAAAAGAAGATAAAGAAGCACACTTAAAAATTCATAATAAAATATTTTGGACTCAAAGTTTGCGCCTAGATGGGCAGGGACCACCCTGAAACACTTGGCTATTAACAAGTCTGTTATTTCTCCTTTCCACTCTTTTGTAAGGAAATGGAAAAAACAGGGTAGTGAAACTGTCAGAAAAGGGTTCAAACAAGCATACCTCTACTGTAGGTGAATGTGAGGTTTATACTCCACTTTATCCGTGACAAATAAAACAGATTATAAAACAGATGAAGAAAAAACATTTTTCGAATTATAGTAGTCAAAGACGCCAATACCGAAGCCTCATAGAAGTCCAGGGCTCTAACGGCAGAGCCTCATTGAGAATTCCTAACAAAAGCTTGCACTGCACATAGCGTAATGAAAGCTATTGGACTCCTCGGGGAGTTGAGGGGAGCCAGTAGGATACAGGGAGTCACTTCCTGAGGACTCCCCAGACGGAAAACAACGAGAACATGGGGAATGCCTGCGAATGGCTTTGTTCGAAAACTCGCAGGTGGGATTCCTTGCCAACTTATTCAGGTGAAGAAATTAGTCTGCAAAGCTTGTGATCCACTTCAATTATTTATTTTGAGATTTATGCTTATTGTGTTGCGAGAGCAACACTTTAGTTTTGTCCTGGTTTTTTTTTTTTTTTTTTTTTTCCTATGCCGCCGATTTCATTTTATTCCTGGTAACTGGGAAGGGTCTAACCTGTGCGGTTTTTACGGAAAGTGTGGACCTTAGGCCGGATTGATGAATATGACATTACATTTTGGAAAGCTCCGTAGAACTCTTGCCTGGGGCCAATAAGGATGGTTTTTGCTTGTCCTCGAGCCAGAGCCTACGGTGTGCGAAGTGAAGTGGAGTTGTATAGCCTATGTCAGAGAGGACTATCTGAAGTTGTGTAGCGAACCTTTCGTTTCATCAAACCATGTTTCTGCTTTCGAGTGGAAAGCTCCGTTCTAGCACGCAAGCAGGCAGGTACCAGTTTCAAATTGAAGATGGACTAAAATCTATAAGTGTTAAATATACGCGGCAGTTACCCCGCCCCACAGCCAACATATCTTCTTTGAGTGATAAATAGAAAAATCTACTGAGACAAAAAAGTGACTTTTTCCCACGGGTCCGAAAGTGCTGCCATCTATTGTTTCTGTCCATGTCTGCGACGATTTCAGCTGAGTTTATCATTTTTTTTTTTGCACTTGGGTTGCGGTAGAGTAACGGTATCACATGTGTATCTTAAACTTTAAAAGTTCTCTCATTGCTAAAAGAACTAGAGCTTATCCTTTGCTCCTTTCTAAGTCATGACGTTAGAAAGTTGGCCTACGGCAAAAAAGTCAACTTTTGAACTAAGACAGGTAGAATTTTCTTTTTGACGGCAATCGATAGCCATTGATGAGCTGATCAAAGTATATGTCATCCATTTTTTGGTCGAAAAATTCCTTCATGAGATACACCAGTTTGAAAATTTCAAAGGGGTTGACAACTTCATTAGTAAGGTACATTGAAACCAAAAATAGGCGATACCAGTTT
Source organism: Branchinecta lynchi (assembly GCA_023053575.1). NCBI lineage: Eukaryota > Metazoa > Arthropoda > Branchiopoda > Anostraca > Branchinectidae > Branchinecta > Branchinecta lynchi. Next base: position 12,033,173 of record JAKZAP010000003.1, read on the forward strand.
TGAGACATGTAGGGACTTTTAAGCAACAATCGATTGTTAGCTCATAATCATCTTCGGTAATGAGGAGTTTGCAGCTTTTGCTAGTTGGTGTACCTGTTATTTGTTTCCGGTGTATTCGATGGTAAGAACAATTTGGTTCCCAATGGTAGTAAGATATGTAAGGGACTTGTAAGTAATAATCGGCTGTTATGCTACAATCATCTTCTGCGATCATGGGTTTGCAACTTTTGCAAGCTGGTGTACCCATTATTTGTTTTCTGTTAACTTAAATCACGGGAGAGGGACTTGTAAGTAGGAATCGGTTCACGAGGGGCTAGGAATTTTTGCAAATGGGTGCACATTGTATTCGATTTCTATAAATCTGACGGTAAGAAAGTTTGTGTCGATGGTCTATCACTGTAACCTAGGATAACTGTTTACAGAACGGATACAAACGAAAATGTAAAGCAATGAGGTAGTTTCATAATAATTAATAGTGTCATCTATGGTATTTTAATCCTGAATAGTTACGGATAGCTTTCTAATACCAGCTAGATTATATAAGATATTGTTCCAAGTTTTCATCCGTCACGATGTCTACGATTGAAAATGATAAAGTTCAACTGACTGCAAAGTTAATTTAGTCCCTTCTTCCTATATTATTTTGTTGTTGTTTTTACAACGCTGAAGAATACCTTTTGATCATATGATTAATTTTTTTAGAACATCCCATTTAAAAAGCTTATGCTATAATCATCTTCAGCGATGAGGGGCTTGCAACTTTTGCTAGCTGGTGTATCCATTATTTGTTTCCGGTGAATTTGATGTCAATCACGGGAGAGGGACTTGTAATGAAGAATCGGTTCACGAGGGGCTAGAAATTTTTGAAAACTGGTGCACATTGTATTCGATTTCCGTAAATATGACGGTAAGAAAGTTTGTATCGACGGTCTATCGCTATAACCTAGGATTAACTGTTAACGCAACGGGTACAAACGATACGGCAATGTAAAACAATAAGGTAGTTTTGTAATAATTAATAGTGTCATCTATGGTATTTTAATCCTGAAAAGTTACGGATAGCTTTATAATATCAACTAGATTATATAAGATATTGTTCCAAGTTTTCATCCGTCACGATATCTACGATTGAAAAGGATAAAGTTCAACTGACCGCAAAGTCAATTTGGTCCCTTCTTCCGATATTGTTTTGTTGTTGGTTTTACAACGCTAAAGAACAGCTTTTGATCATGTGATTATTCTTTTTAGAACATACCATTTTAAAAGCTTCGATAAGTTGATAATTTCAGCACTTAACCGACAGCGAAGAAACAAAACCAAAGTGTTGCTCTCGCAACACTTTAGTCGGCGAAGCCGGACAAAGGTTGCCGCAACACTTCACGTTGCCCGGGCAACGTAGGTCTAGTTTACAATTATATTAGTAACGCAAAAATCATAATCACAATAAAATGGACCCGATTTTATCAAGATAAGTCTTATTCCACAATTACACTGAAAATTATCTCAGAACTTCCTTTTAATCATCCCCAACATAAGTTTCCAAAAACCAACAACAACAGTAACTCCCTAAATCGACTCCCCACCGAATTTGAAGGTGAGTCCCTTTTTAATGATGGCGAGGATAACGGAGCATTCTCCGTCCGTGGGGACTCGCCAACATACGAGAAGTGAAACCCTGAAAATCTTACGCTTCTTCTTGGATTGGCCTATCCCCTGGGCCTTTTTCCTTGCCCTCTCCTCACGGCGCAGCTCCATCATTTTCGCCGCGCTCATTGGACGGATGAGCAGTTTCTTCATTGGTGTCTGGCCTTCTCCATCTGACGAATCGGATTGGTTGAAAACGTCTTCCAGCGACATAATCCGGCCAGTACAGATCTGCTTTGACGCTCGTCCACGGCGAGCTAGAGCAAAGGCATATTTTAGTTTTACTTGTCTTATGTCGACCTATAATAACTGTGCAACCTACTTTTGGAATCGCTCCATATATGTTCTTGTATTTATCATGCTCCCGAAGATTGCTTGCGAGAAGCCGTGTTTTTGCTAGAAGTCAACGAGCCTGGCGAAAGGCTTAAAACAGCCAAAGCCGCGAGGTTTGCATAAAAAGCAGAGCCTAGTTTTAGGCTTACTAGTTTATAATATTGGAACATGAACAGTAGATAGGACGAGGGATCCTTTATATCGGCGTCTTTGCCTGAATTTCACAATTGAAATGTCTCCAAGCAGTGTGTTCAGCATGTCTTCTTGCCCTAAATCGAACATCTAATCAACTCCAAATACAAATTTTAACTTTGACATACTTTCCGGTTTGGGCCGGATTCCGGTCGAAATACTTGTCCGTCGAGAAAATAGTTTTCACTATCGTCTTCAGCATGTCTTCCTACCTCTAAATCGAACATCTAATCAACTTCAAATAAAACTTTTTTTCAACAAACTTTCCGGTTTGGGACGGATTTCGGGCGAAATACTTGTCCGTCGAGAAAATATTTTTCACCATCGTCTTCAGCATGTCTTCCTACCCCCAAACGAACATCTAATCAACTTCAAATAAAACTTTTACTTTCAACAAACTTTCCGGTTTTGGCCAGATTCCGGGCGAACTACTTGTCAGATGACAAAATGGTTTTCACGATCGTGTTCAGCATGTCTTCTTACCCCATAATCGACTATCACATTAGCTGGTTTCAAAATATTTTGTTTGCCCCTTAATTTGAACCCCCTCCCCCACTCCTAAATGAAGGGCTACAAAGCCCATCTACGAACTTGACTGGTCCGACGACCCAACGAATCCTCACACCAAGTTTCGTCAACATATCTCATTCCCTTCGAGAGTTATCGTGCTTACAGACGGACGGACAGACGGACGGACGGACGGACAGACGGACGGACGGACAGACGGACGGACGGACAGACGGACGGACGGACAGACGGACAACTTTTGCGATTTCATAGGTATCCCTCCAGTTACGTTTTGGGATCCCAAAAACTAGTAATAGCAAGAACAAATAATCTGATAGAACCTCCGTCTCCCTAACTCTGTAATACGACCATGCGGAGACGAATATTTCCCGATACCCTTCCCGATGCAAAGAAGCGTTGGTTAGGAGCTACGCGGCACATCACGTTTTGTTACCTCTATAAATAGCTGTATCGCTGTGAAGCCACGAAGAAGAAACTTTCAAAGTAAAAGCCGATTAGTTCTCTGGACACGCTCCAGCGCGGGTCAGCGTGCCACCTGCTCTTATTCCTCTGCTATGAGGAACGGCAAAGACTAGTAGACGGGTATCAACTCAAAGCTAGAGCAAGTACCTATAGGTTAGCTCAGCTCAGTTTTTGTCGGGGTATCCATAGTTGTTGCATGGGACCAAAGACGGAGGTTCTATCAGCTTATTTGTTCTTGGTTCTAGTGAATAAACGTATCAAAGAGGATTCCAAAGTAACATACGTGTACTCCCAGCTCGCGAGGCGGGGATACGTCCTGGTCTCCCACTCTTCTTAGCTGTGGGTTCAGAGAAATGAGCTGGGATCGCTGGCTGGGCTTTCAGAGGAGCCGCTCTGCGGACATAATCTATCACTGAACCTGGCGCCAACACTTCGATGCCACCGTGGGTAGATGGAAAGAAAGATTTTGGTAAGAAGGACTTGGGCGCTGTAGGACGCATCGGCATCGTAGACCGAGTCTTTGAAGCAGTCACGTTCCCTCGATAAGGCATCACTCCTCGGACAGAATGATGAACCTCTGGAGACGACGGTGCAACCATCTGGTTGTCACCGAGCGATAAGGGAGAGCCAGTTCGAGGCAAACCTTCTGCTGCAGTAGGAACGCGCGTTGGGGGTTGCTCAACCGTGAGAGCTGGGATGGAAGTCTTGCTACTCTGCGTTTTCTTCGTGTGGTGTGACTGGCTGGCACTGGCATTGGTAGTGAAACTAGGAGTGAGGGTTTCCATAAGTGGGCGTTTCTTCTCAAACTGCCGAAGACCGAAGTCCGTCTGCTTGGGCCTTTGAACAGACGGCCCAGGAAGCTGCGAGTCATAAAAGGCCTGACTGGAAGTCAATACAGAGGATGACTTTGCCGGAACTCTGGAGGAAGGAGGATCAACATTCACGTCTTGTTTGTTCGAACGAGGTTCGACCGGGGGAGCAATGTGAAACTGAGCGAAAGACGGCTTGAGGCATCTGGTTAGCCAGTGCTGCGATGTTGGCCTCTGAGAGAACGACTCCGTTTGGGACACAAACCTAGAAAAATATAAGGTTGTAATCAATGAGACTCAAGTGCGGCACCCTCCTTCTCCGTGTTGTCAGATGTTCTTCGACAAATGTTTAGCAGCGACGGGGCCTTCACTTTGTGCCGCGGAGACGGGCAAAGCGGCTCGTTTAAGTCAAAGGGAAAGATCGCTATATTTTGAAACCTTCACAGCATAATTAAATTCAGTCAAACACTATAATGCCTCATTGTATACTGAGGCGAAAAAAAAGCATAAACGGTTTTTCGGATCGATTTGTTCGGACTTAGATTGAAGTTTATTTTTGTTTTTCAGTGATCGATGGTTTTTGGGATTCCAAAACGTAAGTAGAGGGATATCTATGACATCGCAAAAGTTGTCAGTCTGTCCGTCCGTCCTCTGTGAGCACGGTAACTCTTGAAGGGAATGAGATATTTTAGTGAAACTTAGTGTGAGGATCCTTTGGGTCAAAGGAAAGGTCGAGTTCGTAGATGGGCTCTGTAGCCCTAGATTTAGGCGTGGGGGAGGGGGTTTAAATTAAGGGGCAAACAAAATATTTTTAAACAGCTAATGAGATAATCTATTAAGGGGTAAGAAAACATGATGAACACGACTGTGGGGCCAAAACCGGAAAGTTTGTTTTGTGCTATTGAAAACAAAATGTTACTTTTCACTAAAACTGTTCTACTACTACTAAAAGTTTTATTTGATGTTGATTAGATGTTGGGTTAAGGGGAAAGAAGACACGCTGATCACTGATGTTAAAATCATTTTCTACCCGGACAAGTAGTTCGCCTGGAATCTGGCCAAACCAGAAAATTTGTTAAGAGCAAAAGCTGTATTTGTAGTTGATTAGATGTCCAATTTAGGGGTAAGAAGAGGGGCTGAACCCGTATATGACAATAATTTTTTCCCGGACGTATAGTGCGCCCGGAATCCGGCTGAAACCGAAAAATTTGTTATAAATTATTTTTATTTGAAGTTGATTAGATGTTTGAAATAGGGTAAGGAGAAACGCTGAATTCATTTTTAGCGTTATTTTTTCGCCGGACAAGTATTTCCGGAATTTCTCCGAAACTGGAACGGAGACTGGATCTGGTGAAGACGAGACCCAATCGTCTGGATCAAATGTTGAACTTTTGGGATCCCATCGAAACCTTTGGTCTTGTTTTGCTGGACAAGTAGTTCGCTCGGAATTCGGCCGAAACCGGAAATTTGGAAGAAGTAAAGCAGGAAGTTTCGATCAGTGTTGAATCTGTAGTTAGTATTTGATTTCCATAATATTTTTGTACCATGGCCCGTCGGGCTTTCCATGTACAATACATACATACATACATATCGTCAAAATAGATACGGCTTATAGAGGTATATCTGAACATGGTTGTCTCAGAAGACTAGCTATTTGCTAAATTAATCTGTTTCCAAATTTCAATAGTAAAAACGTAAAGACTGGATCTGGGGAAGCAATTGTCTGGATCAAATATTAAATTTTTGAGATCCCATCGAAACCTTTGGTCTTGTTACTGGCGGGGTCAGACTTACCAAACTGCATTATTAGTTGTTCTAGCGCGCTTTTAGTGGTGGTAAATTCAGTTTCGCAAGGGTTTTTTCGTCATCTTTTTCGTCACAAATTTCCACCTTATTCTTATGTGTACTCCTTATTCTTATCCTTTCATTACAGATTTCCCTCTGTGTCTCACATTTGTATCTCCAAATGTCAATTTTGAAAACATGCGTTTAGGACCGTGAATACAGCCTCAATGACAAACTAGTGCTCAGTAGTTGGCGTTGAACACAATAGTTGCGTTTTGGCAGATACCATGGTATCTGAAACCCACGGTCAGAAAGGGGTTTGACACTTGTGATGTGAGTGGATATCGGTTTTTCTTTTGGGATGACTTTTAACAGCGCAGATTCAGCAACCTTCGTTTTTGCAAAGCAACCGTAGTATCAGATTCCGAGGTAAATACAAAACGACAAATGCAGATCCAGTTACAGTGGTATCATATACCATGGTATCTGCAAAAGCGCAACTAACGATAACTCAGTCGATAGTTGTCATTGACTTCTGGGTGGAATGCACGAACGTAGCTTGGTCAGTCGAAGCGTAATTTGTGCCAAATGAGCACGGCACACTCTACGCGGACTACCACATCACGCGGCGTCTACGCAGTGATAAGTCGTAACAATTATACCCTAGCAATGTTTATTTTTCTCTCCTTTATGTTATTCTATTTCCCTATATCAAGTGAACACATCTGCAACCTGGTGTAGATACGTGCTTTGAGGCGTTGGACTTTTAACTAAGTCGAGGGGGACCCGAGCTCGAATCCTCGCCGGTGCGAGAACAGTGGTGTTTGTAAGACCAGCCGCAGATGACTCTGCTGTAAAACGGACCAATGGGTACCTTCTTTTTCTTCTTTAAAAGTGTTTAAAACATCATATCTGATAGTGCAAAACGGATACGCCAGCTGAATTTGTTTAGAGCTTTATTTCGGCCCTTCTCGGCAAGGATCCTTTCCAGGCTCAAAACCGCTCACGTTGGAAAAATAAACTTGTGGGAAAACACGGTAAAGCACGATTGAGGCAGTCTGAGCAATGAATTCCAGGTCACTGAATAATTTCCTAGGGTCATTCCCTTAGAATTTTACTGCCAAAAGTCATTTAGCGGTAATACTTGGCGATTATTTTGTAAAGACATTGGAAGGTGGGGTTTAAAAAATTGAGTGGTGGACAGTTGTAATCATCTTCCTGAAACCACGTGTCGACCGTCACCTGTCAGTCATTCAGTTTAATGGCGAATCTGGCTATCTCGAAAGATCCGCTGGCTTATCCGTCGTGTGTTCTTGCGATGCGGCTAAAACTCGCTTCGCTTTTCGATGCTGTTTTTGCGCTACACTGGTTTTCGAAAGTGATGTGGGAAGTGAAACCACTATGTATGTAGAAAGTCGATCTAGGCTAGTGAGCGAGAAGTTGTAAACGCGGAACGTCTTTCCGTTTGTTCTTGCGCCTGCCGGATTCGGTTTGCTTCTTAGACGGCTGATCCTAAAAACGTCAGAATCACCCGTAGCACTAACAACGTCCTGCGAAATTTGTAGAGGCGAATGCCTGTTTACTGCATTTACACTACTGTTACTATTATTATGACTTCTTTTATTCTATCCAAATGTTTTGGTATGCGAGCGTGCGTGGGACGGGGCGACGGAAGGCTTCGCTTACCTATCAATTGCCTCTCCTCCAACGCCATCCTTCACTGCTTTCTCAGAGGAAGTTTTTCTCTTCTCCTTACGCGCCTGTCCCAGCGCTTCCCCTCCATTTTCTTGTACTGGCACAGCACTGATGACGCCTGAATCGACAGGCCTTCCATTTAGCGGTACCGGGATCCTAGATCTTCTATCTGGACTGCTATCTCCTTCAAATTCAGCTATGGTCTCATAGGACGAGGATCTACGCAGGTTTCGGCTTCTGCCGAGAACAGGGGACGCTGTCCGGCGAAGAGGAGATCGCTCTTCTCGTGAGTCTGTAAGGACTTCAAAGCTCTCGCGAACATACAAAAAGGATCCAGTGTCACTGCCGAGCGGTGAGACATCTAGGAAGGCCGTACTACGTCTCTGAAAAATGAACGCGTTTAAAGTACCCAAGACAGGATTAATTATCCTTCTTTCACTTTATCAAAGATTTCAAGTTATTTTAAAACACACCGGAAACCATCAGTTCTCAGTATTGCACCGAATCATCTGCAGTTAAGTGCTACGGATTGTGTCAGTACGCACAGCCAAGACAATTAAGAAGGTAAAAACAATATTTCGAAAATGGGACAAAGTTTCAAATCGCTACATGTGTAAGAGTATCCTATACAAATAAGAGTAGCATCCACTTCGCGGTTTTTGATATGACACACACGAAGAGCTTTGACGCAAGTAGAGCCTTCCTTGAAGGTGGAAAGGACTGGCGCGAGGCAGAACGGTTTTGAGACTCGAAGGGACAACAAGTCGATAAGTGCGACAAATAGCCTGAGTTGCGTTTTATTTGAAGTTCATAGTACAGCGGACTGTTCGTTGTCGTTTTATTCGCCAGCGGGCCGTACGCTGGGAAGGAACGGGGTGCGCGAAGTCATTTTATTTGCCAGCGGGCCGCCCACTGAGTGCCAGCGGACCCGCTAGTTTGTACGCTGGATGGGGCAGAGGACAGTTCAGCGTACCTTCTGACGTGCCATAAATAAAACGAATATTTACAGTTCGCCGCCCGCTCCCGCTGTACTATGAACTTCAAATAAAACGCAACTCTGTCCTCAACTCAAAACGAACTAAGACTAAGCACTACATAACACGTCTCCGAAAAAGACACGCTACCGAAGCCAACCTGAATGAAATGCGAACTGAAAGGACCTTGGTTTCAGCTCGCACCGCTGGTCCCGCCATCAATTAAGGCAGTAGCACATAAGATAAAACCCGTCGTCTTAAAAGGCGCTTGGGGATCTAGGCGCAAGCTATGTCTAACCTTGACAGAATAAATGAAACGAGTGAGTGAAAAGTGAAATTATAGCGATAACTGGGTAAAACTGGTCTAGCGTGACAAAGTCCCTTTCATTATTAGCTAGAAGCTACTTAGCAGTCAACTAAATACGAAGGCGGACTATATATAGAGAAGGACCATATATCAAGAGAAGTCTTAAATTGGAAATTTATACATAATAGTTGAACGTTAAGTGTATCCGTTGTATATATTCATGTTACACTGCATTTTGATTCCTTTTTCTTTTTTTCTCATACTCTGCCCCCTACTAACAGGGGCGTCCCGAGGGGTGGTGGGGGTGTAGGGGGGATGCTACCCCCCCCCCCCCCAGAAGGTCTGTGGAAAAAAAAATCCGGTAAATTGAAGCCGCGCCAGTCAAAAATTTGTTACCTTCACCTGAACTTGATGATTTTTATGGAGTTCACCGGATTATTGTTCAGGGAACCTAACAGAATTTTGCTCAGGGCGTCTACCGAAATCTTGAACAAGGCATCTACCGGGACTAGACTACTAGGTAATTTACTGAATGCTGGATCAAGGGATCTACCGGACTTTCCCCCACGGAATCTACTTCAATTTTGGAATCACCGGAATTTTGCTCAGGGAATCTACCTGAATTTGCTCAGAGAATCTACCGGAATTATGCTCAGGGAATCTACCGGAATTTTGCTCGGGGAACCCTGGAACTTTGGTCAGGGCATCTACCGAAATCTTGCTCAAGAAATCTATAGGAACTAGATTTGGGGAATTTACTGGAGGCTTAATCAGGGGATCTACCGGACTTTGCCCTACGGAATCTACTACAATTTTGGAATCTACCGGAATTTTGCTCAGGGAATCTACCGGAATTTTCTACCGGAATTTTGCTCGGGGGGAATCATTTTGCTCAGGGAATCTACGGTAGTCTTTCCCAAGGAATCTATCGGAACTTGTCTCGGGGAATTTACTAGAGGTTCGACCAGGGAATCTACCGGAATTTTGCTCAAGGAACATAACGGAATTTTGCCCAGGGAATATACCGGAATTTTTCTCAGGGAATCTATCGAAGTCTTTCCCAAGGAATCTATAGGAACTTGTCTTGAGGATTTTACTAGAGGTTGGATCAGGGAATCAACCAGACTTTGCTCCATGGAATCAACCAGAATCTGGCTCAGGGAATCTACCGGATTTGTATTGATTACCGGATAAGTATAGACTCGCATCTTACTTGGATGACCCCGGCACACAACTTACCATAGTGATTCTTGCAGACAGACACCATATCGTACCGTAACATTCATCCGGTAATTCCGGTGATCTCCTAAGTTTCTGTACCTTTCAAGGATTAGGCAACCTACTAAAATCCGTCAATTCCAACAACAAATACTGTTCCAGGAATAGTTTCACGGTACCGTCTACTCCAGTTTCGACAGCTTTCTCGACTCCTCCCCGGTACCAAGCAGAGAAGAGTCCAAAGTTAGCCTTATTCTGACATGATGTCAAAAGTCGCCAGGAGAGCCTCGAAACAAACAAAAAGAAAATATTTGAAGTTTTTCGTGAATTGAAAGATGTCTTACCACTAGTATGGAAAGCGTTCAAGCTGGCCAAGACAATCTATGTTACCTCAGCAAAAGGGGAAAGACTTTTTAGCAAGATGAGTGTTGTTTAAGGCCACTTTGCGTTCAACATTGGCTGACCAACGTCTGTTACTAATCGCTTATTATCTAATCGTAATAAATATATCATAGTTTCTTTGTTTACTCTTTACTGAAGGGCTTTGGAAAAAGGTGTTCGTCGGTGAATTCCGGGATTCTGGAAACTAAATGGAGCTTTGCAGTGGCCAGGAATGTTTGAGGGCTGCACAGTAAAAAAAAATTCCGGTATTGGCTAATGGGATTAATCTTGTCTCTACTGAGATAAGATTATCTCTAATTCAGTCCTATCCAGTAGAGACAAGATTAATCCCAGTAGCGAATACTGCAGTTAACTTTAATCCTTACTCGGAGAAACTTCTTACAGTGTGGTAAGCAATCAGGACATATATACCATCGGACATCGATACTTCACCGAAACCCACCACAGCAGAAGCAGCGTCATCTAACGACGTGGTCATCCTAGTGACCCAGCCGCGACCCAGCCGCGGCCTTTCCTATTTGTTACATCAGGGGGGTCAAGGGTTTTGGAAAGAAAGTGAAAACCATCACTGAAAATACTCCAAATGAGCTCCGTCTTTGAGGCGTATAATCGTGCGGATCGATGATTAGGGTATCACGGTCTTGGACTGGAATTCCCAAGGAATTCGAACCAGAGGCGTCATGACTGGGGGGAGGGGACGCCCCCCCCCCCAAAGCCGTCGGCAAGTCGGTAAAAAAATACCGAGTTTTTCGTCAAAACATTTGATTTTTTTTTCATGAAAAGAGTCGGTTTTTCTGAAAACTGGTTGATGTTTCATCAAAATAGTCGGTTTTTCTGAAAATCCGTGGATTTTTCGGAAAATCAGTCGATTTTTTTCAAAAATGTAATTTTTACTGTTGAAAACAGTCGTTTTTTCTGCAGAAAAAGTCGGTAAAAATTACCAGCCAGTTGGTAAATCCCTCGTCCCCCCCCCCAAACATTTTGGCTAGTAACGCCTCTGATTCCAACACCATCATCATTCCGCCGGGAAAAATTGAGACTTTTTCACACTTAATATTTTTACTTTCCCAGCTGGAACTGATAAAAATGGACATATCCAGACAATTTTCCAAACCGAACATGTGACGCAAATAATTTAGTTTATGTAGGTTTAGTGGCCGGTTTTAGGCTAGCCGCGGAATGCACAGCCGCACCCGGACAAACCTGGGGAAAGTAGGGTGTAAAACTAGAGTTGCATTCCTGGCACTGGCATACGGTATCATCGATCGGCAACTGCAGCTGTGCACAATAATCGTACTTACGGGCGATTTCCTTCCTTGTTAATCGAAAGCATACCTCATCAAGTAGATTTCCAAGAGGCCCTAATGGCGTGCTGTGTCTTAATCCATACAAGAGCTGGCGTCCCGCACGGTTTGCAGAATCCCTTCTAGCGGTAGTCCTAATAGGGGAATGTTCGACCGCAGGACGATTTTCACTTCCCTTGCTTGGCCTCCTAAAATAGAATTAAAATGGCATTATGCTCCCGACGAATGTTCGCGTCTCATACTAATGATGCGTAAAAACGGTTATCTGAATTTGACCGAGATTTTGCTAGAGTCAATGCGCCTGGCCATGAAAAGGCCGTGGGTAATTTGTCAAAAGTAGAGCCTAGCTTACAGTATTCAAATAGCTTTGAATGCTGAAACATAAACAGTAATTAGTGCAAAGTGTACTGTAATGGACTTCTCGAAACATTACCTGGGCCCAGCTGATTCAGAGCTTGCAAGAGACACACGTCGCTTCGGGGTGCTTAGATCTACGCGCAGATCTTCTACGGATACATTGGGATCCATCTTAGATCCAAGCAGCTACAGTAGGTGACCGACAGCAGTAGGGGGGAGGCTAGGGGATCCGTGTCGCTACAAGAAGGGTCAGGTTTGATTTTTCTAAATGGATTAGCTCAAAAGTACTTACCAAAGTAGAAGCAAATCTGTTTCGAGGCCCGCTCCAATAGTCTGCCACTCATCAAGTAAAATACCAGGCTTCGGATTCACATTCCAGATGTCTGGGATAAAGCCATCCATTCCGGATATAGATAAATGGCGATAGATAATTTTGCAATTCTTCAAAATTCCCAGATAAACGTACGGTTCACCTTCCAGTCACTCTCCTTTTTGGGATCCCAAAATGTAAGTGGAGGGATACCCAGGGGCGTCACAAGGGGGGGGGGTGCAGCCCCCCCCCCTCCTTGAGATTCGGTAAACATTTGGGCCGGAGGCCCAAAATTTTACTAAAATTGTTCGGTATTTTTTCGATTTACGGGGATTCGATAGTTATACAGAATCCTAAAGAGGCTATCTGTACAAATCTCTTCGGTATAATGATCGGGATTCGGTATAATTGCCCGTATTCGGTAGTTATCACGAATTTGGTGAGAGAATTTACTGAAATCATTTCGTAAGTTTCCGGTGCCGGAACTATTCGGTATATTTATGGAGATTCCGTAGTTACACAGACTCCCGAATAAGGTATTGGTTCGAAATTATTCGGTATCATGATTCGGATTCGGTAATTTATTCAGTATGATTTCCAGGATTAAGAAGTTAACCACGAATCCAGACTTTGTTCCAGTCTCGACGAAAGTATACCGAATATGAGTATTGTTCGGCAAAAGCAAAACAATTCGGTATAGTAACCGGGATACGGTAGTTATACAGAATCCCGAACGCGCTATCGGTCTAAACTTATTCGGTATAACAACTGGGATTCGGTAACTTATTCGTTGTAATTGCCAGAATTCGGAAGTTACCACGAACCTGGAAACTCAGAAGAGGTCGAGTGAAGCACTGGTCGCAGACAAAAAGGGATGATCTCTGATATCATCGATAGTCCTTACTTTTATTTGGATCCCAAAAAGAATATCTAATCACATTTATTTAGAAAATTCCGCCTGCAGCACTTTTCGTAATATTCTCTATTTTGTGAAAGGGCGCGTCATTTGACGGGGATTTTAAGCCAGTTTTAGGATTGAGGTTTCGAAACATTAAAAGCTAGAATTTGGATGGAAATTAAATTTGGCAGGAAAAAGCAAAACAAAAACTTCGCCTGCGGCGCTCACTTTATGTGATCATAGGTAGTATATTGACTAGACCACAGTTGCAGCTGCCGGAGCGTCGCTCCATCCGTTTTCTGAAACTTCTTAGAGTCTCGGTCTTTCATCAACGGTAAATGATAGAATTTGTAAGAGAAGCAGTTAAATTTTAGCCGAAAAAAAAAAAGGATTTCGAAAATTTTCACCTGCGGCGCTCGATTTAGTTTTCTACTGGCTATAATAGATAGTAGCTGTTACTGCAATCATGCCAGGAATATATTCTCCACGTGGGCTTCGCAAAAACGCCGCCTAATAGTTGGCGTATCGTCGTTCATGCTGCCTTTTATTGTTACTCTTCCTGCGTAATCGTTTCTGTTCTACAATTTAAAGCTCGAATTCTTAGTTCTAGGATTCGGTAAAATTTTTGAAAGATTCGGTAAAATTTTGGCTCTGGTCAAGGGAGAGGTCGATTTCGAGGATGTGCTCTAAACCTCAAAATTTAGGGGTGGGGGTTCAAACTAAGGGGCAAACATATCTTCGTTTTAACAGACAATGAGAAAGTTGATTCAGGTGTAATAATCCATGCTGAACACGTATATTAAAACCATTTTTTGGCCGGACAAGTAGTTCGCCCGGAATCCGGCCAGAACGGGAAAGTTCCTTAAATCAAAGTTTTATTTGAAGTTGACTAGATGTTCGATTATGGGTAAGAAGACATGCTGAACATTTATATGAAAATTTCTCGTCGGACAAGTAGTTCGCGCGGAATCCGACCGATACCGGAAAACTTGTTAAAAGTAAAAGTTTTATCTGAAGTTGATTCGATGTCCGATTTAGGGGTAAGAAAGAAGACATGCTGAATCCGCTTTTCAACTATCATTTTCTACCGGGACATATAGTTCGCCAGGGATCCGGCAGAAACCGGAAAATTTGTTAAAAGTTCAAATTTTATTGTTCTACACAGGGGTAAGGAGATATGCTAAATTCGTTTTTGAACTTTAGTTTTTGCAAGACAAGTAGTTCGCTCGGAATCCAGCCGAAACCGGAGATTTGGCAGACGTAAGGCAGGAAGATTTGATCAATTTCGTAAATATACACATGATGAATCAATATCTGAACTTGGTTTTCTCGCATTAGCCATTGGCCTTCTTCTGTTTCTACATCTTAATAGTAAAAATGTTCAAGGAGTCTGGAGAAGAACAGATATCTACCAGACCCATTTATCTCGATCAGATATTAAATTTTTGGGATCCCATCGAAACCTTTGGTCTTTTTCTTCTACCCAATTCACTGACACATTTATTGTGTCTCAATAATGTGTTGCCACTACGACACCTTTCAGATATTGTAATCTGGGATGTCCAACAACCCGGCCTTCCAGACGTTTTCGGACTGGCTTCAACTTCCAGATCCGTCTCGATAGAAACGGTTGTCTGGAATCCTGAAGAACAAGACCAAAGGTTTCGATGGGATTCCAGAAATATAATATTCGATAATTGGGTTTTGTCTTTGCCAGATCCAGTCTTCACCAGACTTGAATATTTTTACTATTAAAATTTTTAAACAGATTAAAGCAAAATAGCTGATCATCTGAGAAAACCAAGTTCAGATATGGGTTCAGCATGCGTGTTTACCCATGTAAGACATATCTATTTTGACGAAACTGATCGAAACTTCCTGAATTATTTCTGACAAATTTCAGGGTTTCGGCCGAATTTCGGGTGAACTACTTGTCCGGGTAGAAAATGGTTTTCACATGACTCTTCAGCATGTCTTCTTACCCCTGAATCGAACATCTAATCAACTTCAATAAAACTTTTATTTTTAACAAACTTTCCGGTTTTGGCCGGATTCCGGGTGAACTAATTGTCCGGCGAGAAAATGGTTCTCATAACCGTGTTCACCATGTCTTCTTACTCCTTAATCGACTATCTCACTAGCTGTTTAAAAATATTTTGTCTTACCCTTAATTTGAACCCCCACCCCTAAATCTACGGCTATAGTGCCCATCTACGAACTCGACCTTTTTCTTGAACCAAAAGATCCTCATACCAAGTTTCATCAAAATATCTAATTCGCTTGGAGAGTTATCGTGCGGACAGACGGACGGACAACTTTCGCGATGTCATGGGTATCCCCCCACTCACGTTTGGGGATCCCAAAAATCAGGAGATGAAGCATTGAAACGTTTTAACAGGAAGAAAGGTGTCTGGCGAAGACACAACTTCTCCCCTCTTAGCAAGTTTGGGAGAAGAATTTGACCCACTTCTTCCTCCACTATCAGGCGGTTTCGCATCTGAGGGATAAATTTGTTCGGAATCGGTTGGTTTCACTCCTTGTATTCTGAAACCCACTAACCCCAACCTTATCGTAGAAATCTCGAAATTTGTATGAAAATGCTCAATTTCGTTTAGAAAAATTAGATTACAAAATCGTTTACTTTGTTTTGTCATGAATGTTCTCTGTGTTGCTCTCGACTAAATAAACATTATTAGTAATATTGTTATTGATGCAAGAACACTATTTACTGCACCTACAGTTCTGATATTAAAAAACACTCTCTTATTATCGGTCGCTAAAACGACCGATTCTACATCAAATTACCGAAGGCCCGATTTGTTCATTAGCTTACTCGTCGTCTTCCTTTTTCAATTGTTATCGCTATCCAATGTTTTACTGAGCAATTACGGACATCACGTAGGGTGGGGGAAGGGGGAGGTCCCCCAGTATTGTAGCGCAGTCCGTTAAAAATTCGTAAAAACAGTAGGTTTTTCTGAAAATCAGTCGATTTTCGAAACATACGTTCTTTAAAAACAGTCGGAAGAAATGACCAGCCAGTCTTTAAATACCTCCCTCCCCCCCGAAACATTTTGCCTTTTAGCGCCAGAGGCGTTACTAGCCAAAATGTTAGGGGGGGGGGGGGCAAGGCATTGTTTTTAAAGAACGCACGAACCAGTCACAGACAACATTGTCAAAATATAGTTGGGATACTGCTGACAGACGGTAAGATTTTAAGCCTATCTTATGAAATATGATTCTCTCCATTCTTATCAGGTCCAATGGGAAGGTGGGAAAATCTCAGATCTCTCGTACGAAACTGATGATTTTGCTTAAAATCCTGACAGGAATTCCAGTCCGCGACGGCCAGACTCTAATGCTGCAGACTCGGGATTTTCAGCAGGATTTTCTGATTTTTCGCCACGACATTGAAAAAAAATCTCTTTAAAACCGTATAGAATTGATGAAATTCTTGTCAGGAATTCCGGTCTCGACCACCAATCTTGATAGTCTGTTAAAGGCATGGCCGTCTGTTCCTACACTTCCTAGTTCCTACCCATCATAACCAGTGCCATTTTTCGCCATTTTTCTGATGGAACCTGTTACATTTGGCAGCAAAAATCTGCGAAATTCTGGAACTTACGAAACTATTTTTTGTTTTGTTTTTGCTTTTTACCAATTATCAAAGAGAAATCTCGCCTTTTCAGCTTCATAATAATACACTTTTGCTTTTGTACGGTATTGCCGGTCGCACAATTTCGGTGTCGAAAACCTATTACAAATCGATTAATTCTGCGACCAGTGGCAAGACTAGTCTTAACGTACAGTAGCGTAAACAGTGGAACCGGGTCAAGAGACGAGATTTATTTTCTCTACCAGGATTTTTTAAAAGTAACATGCTAGACAAACCATTAACCAACGTCGTGAAGACAGGTCAATCTCTTTGCGTGAACAGCACCTCAGATAACAGAGGATGGTTGGGCTCAGTCGGACCTGTCGATGTTACAAGACAAACCCTCGAGGAAACTAGTAACACTGACTAAGACTTAAACTGATTCATCTACTGAAACAGTAGAGGAATGTATGCCAATTAAGGAGTACGGATTGCTAATCTGAGTTTCTAGATCGGTACTGGATAGATAGACATTGGTAGCGCTAACTGAAGGGATATGGGTGGCTAACTATCGACCCAGTCAGGACTAGAGTAAAAGTGCGAACACACGATCAGGGTCGGGCGCTTGAAATTTTTTCAACTTTTGCATTTGGAAGTAATGATGGTGCGGAAAATTCGGGCAGGAATTCTACACCGGGAGCGCCCGACCCTGATCGTGTGTCCGCACTATAACTAAAGATGGGAATGGCTAACTAAGTGGGCGTGTGAGAATTTACCTAGGGGTCGTCTACATTACTAATAATGAGCTCGAAACTTTTAATGTCGAAAACAAATCCCTACAATTATGTTACCGTATGCAGAAATCGACACTGATCGTCTGGGCACGGGCATCCATCTGGATGATTCGCAAAGAACCAGCAATTTTTTTTCTTCAGTACTACTTCTTTCTTTCTTCTTTTGACCCCTTTACTCTCTCTATATTCACTCACGCTCATTTCTGAAGGAGACCTGAGCCTTACTGTTCCCTCAAGGACCACAAAAATGTGTGAGTGGTTCCTCAAGAGAGTCTGCAACCCCCCACATTCATTTTTCATCGCGGATAGGTCTTCCTTTGAAACTGCACTCACAATCTCCGAGATCATTAGAGTTTTCCCTGCGTTCCACTTTCTTCCATTTAGTTCCAGAAAATTCTCTGACTTATCCAAGAGTTTGGAGACGATCAAATTGACGACACGAATCTTAACTATTGGGTCGATCCGTGTGCAGTTGCGGACAGGTTCGACGGCGTCCCTGGCTGTAAAGTATGTGTCCCAGTTGATAATGTCTGGTCTCTGACCTTCTGGAACCTGCGACTGAATAAACGCATTGATGGAGTCCATCGAAACTTCTACTCTTCGGTCAGTTCCGACATAGCAAATCCTTTTCGTTGATGGTATCTTAAGTCGATCTTTACTCACCTCAAATCCACAAGTTACGCCTATCTTTTCAACAAATGCCAGATAGTTCTGATATTTACTGTCTTCTACTGCATTCTTTGGTCTTTGGAACTTTCCAAAGAAATTAAACTGACAGCAAGGGAGGACAAAATAGTTGCTGTTAAACTTCGCTGCAAACACGGGCATCCAGGGGGTTAGTTCGTCTGAGTGATTGCCTATTAGCCAGTCAGCTGCAAGGTCACTTGAGTCTGGTCGAACTGTGCCGACTTCAAGTTTAACAAACTTGGGGTAAAGGGACCATATTTTTCTGCTTCTTATATCGATTCCCTTCCCTGGGTGTCCCTCACAAGCCAAAATATACACCAAAAGTCCGTTACCACAACCAATGTCCAAGAATGACTGCATAGTGGTATTTCCTGACTTCTTCCTTTCTGCCTTCAAAATTAGAAGCAAATAAGAGGCGATAGCCAAGTCTTCATACACAAACTTCGCTGGATCTGTGCACTCAGGCCAAATGTTCACCATTTCTTGACCATACTTTGACTTGAGACTCTGGTAAAGAATTTGGTACTCCTCGTCATCAACTAATTGATTAGATTTCATACCAGATTGCTCATATGTTGTTGCATACCACTGCTTCATTTTAGGAAGATATACACTGCTAAGCCAGTGAAACTCCCTGGTCTCTGGCAAACCAGTCCAAAGTTCAATATTATCTGAGCTCTCAAAAATCTGGAACAATACTTTGAAATGAGGGTTATTGATAGGTATGTATGTAACTTTTGAGTGAGAAAAGCAGATCACTTCAAGCTCCATGTTACTCTCTCTTTGACCTTTTGAAAATAGCTTCCTCAAGTTGTACATCACCTGAACTCCACTAAACTCATCATCATCAACAGATTCCCAGGAAAAGGCATTGTCCTCTAACTTGGTCCAATGATTCAAACCATTCAAGGTCTCCAGCAGAGAATCTGAGTTCACGACAGTGCTTAGCGTAGACAGGAAACCAGCTGTGGATAATTTATCACAAAAAGAGCATTCATGCATACTGATCGCTGAGCTAAGAATTTTCATACCGCTCACTCTTTTGTTTATGATATGAGGGCTAGCACTGTTGATAGAGACTGTCTTCCAAAATTTAGACAGCATTGTTGAGCCTGGAATAATTAGCTCTTTTATTCGGAGAGATAGAAAATAACAGTCATTCCCAGAGAAGGTGAGATTAGTGAATCAAGCTTTATCTTGAAACCCAAATCTGTCAAAGTATCTGGAAAAAAATTTGGCTTCACTGTTTTTGTTGAGTATTCATCATAACTCTTCTTGAGCTTTAACAGGTATTAAATTTGTAGGTCCTGGAGTCTAGATCGCCTTTCAGTGGTCCCAGTCCCGACACCCTCCTGGTTCAAAGGCAATTAGGACATATCTACTTGAATCTGCTTTACAGTACTTCTCCTGTCTGTCTATGCTACAAGCTACAAGTGCTACAACTGGGCCAAAAGGCTATGCGTAGATCCACTGGATAACGCAGTGGCCGGAACGGAATTTTATTTAGCTGGGTCGCTTTTCGTGAGAATGCTTGGCAGGGCTCGCTCTGCCTTGTTTTGTTCGAAGTTTAGTTGTACTTAGAATAAGCTGAATAGGAGAATAAACTGTGGTGATACGGAGGAATGGTCACTTGAAACTCTTGATAGGGAAAAAGACTCCTGCTATTTGGCACTATTTTTACGCGGTGTCGAGCTAAAACTGAATGTTTGGTAACAAAAGTCAGTTTTGCACTGCCGCCACAACTAGCAAGACCAAAGGTTTCGATGGGATCCCAAAAAATGGAAGATTCACTGGACCGCTTGATCTAGACAATCGGGTCCTCCTGCAGATTTCCGATTTCCGCCAGATCCTGCAAGCATATTACGCTTTGCACCTAATAACCGCTAAGAAATGTAAGGGAAATAACACCAAACGGTGGTTTTTGACAAATCGTCCAAGCGGCTAACTGGATCTGGACCCGATATACATGTTTAAACCTCTATATATCTCTAAGAGCAAGAAAATAAACTTCAGAAAAGGATTTTCCATGTGTTCTAACCCCTCACGCAAAACTCTAATCGACTTGACAATGAACTTGTATTTTCACAAAAATTCCGTGTTTTGGCCGGATTCCTAGCGAACTACTTGTTCAACGAGAAAACAAGTTCGAGATGTAGATTCAGAATGTCCGTTTACCCTCGCATCGAAAGTCCAAACGACTTCAGAATAAATAATTTTAGCCTACTTACGAACTTTCCGGTTTTGACCGGATTCCTGACGAACTAGTTGTCGGGCAAGAGAATAAGTTTCAGAAACGGATTTAGCATGTCTCTTCACCAGTATATCGAACCTCTAATAAAGTTAAGATAAAAAAAAATTTGTCAAATTTTCAGATTTTTGCCGGATTTCGGACAAACTAGCTGTCCGGATATTCTGCACGTCTCCTTACCCCTAACTCGACTATCTCATTGGCGTTTAAAACAAAATTTGTCCTGAAAAACGAAAGGAAAAACTATTTTTTTCCATCCCTTAAGTATACAGCTATGGGTCCTATCTACGAACTTGACCTACCTATACTTTTGACCCAAAGGACCCTAGGACCAAATTTGAACAACGAACCCCTTTGAGAGTTACCATACTAACATACAGAGGGACAGACGACTTTACGAAGTCACAGGTATCCCATCGCTTACATTTTGGGTTCCCAAAACCTCTTTCTGCTAGTAGCCTACACTCATCGATGGTGAAAACAAAACAAATCGAGATTATGTCACTATCTTTGAGAACAACAACCTACAGCCTTTAGAAGAGAGGTCTCAACAGAAAGAAAATTTGAAACATTTCACGTAAAAACAAATTAAAAAACACTGGTCGGCAGAGTTAAAAAAGAGAACAAAGAACAAAATACCAAAGAAATACTTTTCGTTTTTAATCAGTGTTTTATTCTTTATGAATCAGAAAAACCGTGAGCAATCCCTCCAGTTAGCCACGTAAACAGAAAAATAGACACGACTATCACTGGTCTTTGGCACGTCACTTATTTTCTAAAAATACAGACTCTATAATATAAAAAATACTATCCTATTAACTAATCTGAAATTAAATCTTAAACTAATCTGAACATGTATTAGACTAGAATTTACTTTTCTGCTGGTACTGATCGTATGCATAACCACTCCTAACAATTTGCAATTAGTTCCACTGCTTAGCCACCCAGCCACAATGCATTCGTCATTCTCATATTACACTTGCATTTTTACTTGCTGCGAGTTCATGTTTCGTACTGCAGCATTGCAGAGTTCCACAAATACTGTTTATTTTTTTGCACGGTTGTGGCTCCCATCTTCCGCCCACTCTCCCAAAAAAAAATCGAGCTTGCTTAACTGTCTGGGTTGTTACACTGTGGACAGCGTAGAGGATGGGACTGGAACCAAGAATAAATAAGGGAAGAATTGAGAAGACTTGAATCAAACAGAGTAGTTTTTTTTTGCAATTCTCATTTACTGGGGGTGCTGCCTACATGTCACCTGTCCCGATCACAGAGTAATTATTAGTTTTTTGTCTCCGGTTCGTGTTCTGTGTTCGCAGTTGTCTGGTTTGGATAAAAAATGTTTTTTTGCTTACGCTGTTCCATGTTTCATATTCTGTTGATGTTCTGACAAAACACAAATTTTGGTTCCTGAGCCTGTCTTATGGCGGGAAATCTGTTACATTGCAAATTAAATTCCAAAACGACCATACTTTAGGGTCCATCTTTATCCTCTAAACTTTTGCAATTCTTTCTTTTCCATCTGGGAATCACTCTGCAATTTTCTATTTGTTATACAAAACATTTATTAAATTTCTGTGGCCGACTTTTAAGGCATTTTTCTGTGCTCCCACAAATAGTGTGTGGGTTGACTGTGGCTTGAAAAGAGTGTTTCTGCAGTCTTTTGTGTGGCCACAAGTGTGTTTCCACGACCAACAAGTTTTCCGTGGCTCGCTTTGTGGCTCAAATTTGGGAAACAACGGTTGTTTAGCAACAAGCAAACAACTGGCGAGATGATTGTTTCATTTTGTGGTTCAATTCTGGTGGGAAATTCAAATTAAGCAGCAAAATAGCGTCTAAACAATAAAGTTAACTATTTTTTCAAGCATATAGACTTAAAAATGAGGACTATTTTACATTACAGTACAGATAAGATATTTTAGTATCAATAGAATGATTATCATCAATATCCCCTTATTTATTCTTATAAATATTCCTTCAGCCCAAGCTGACTGTGAATCATATTTGACGGAGAAAAACGGATAAGTCAGCTACATTTTATTAGAACTATATTTCGGCCCTTCTTGGCAAGGGTCCTCTTCAGGCTCAAGCCGCTCAAGCTGGAAAATGAACTTGTGGAAAAACAGATAAAGATTCTTCCTTAATTATCTGATTTTGTGAACTTCTTCTCTGAAAATTGGTTGGAGTTAAAGCTGGTGTTGTGATTAGATTCTGGAAACGGTTGCTGTTTTTGCTGTTGACTCCAAAATCAGAATGCAGAAGAATCTCTACCCTTTCGACGACCCAATCGAACAGCAAAAACAGCAACCGTTTCAGAATGAAATCACAACACCAGCTTTAACTCCAACCAATTTTCAGAGAAGAAGTTCACAAAATCAGATATTTAAGGAAGAATCTTTAACTATTTTTCCAAAAGTTCATTTTCCAGCTTGAGCCCAAAGAGGACCCTTGCCAAGAAGGGCCGAATATAGCTCTAATAAGATGTAGCTGACTTATCCTTTTTGCTCTGTCAAATATTATTTATTCTTGCCGGAGCAAAGGGAACAAACCTTGCTAAGGGTCAGCTTTCTTCCTTCCTTAAAATGACTGGCACTTGGGTTCCACTCAGGTTCCACTCTGGATCCCTTTCACCAAAGATAATAGGACGATCTTTGGTTTTCACATGCTCTATAGCAATTTCAAATTTTCCGCCGTACTGTTCTATACTTTCTTACGTCGTCAGCGCCATCTAAAGCTGGTAAAAGATCGAAGACAAGGGGAAAAAAGAAAGCTTTTTCACAGTTATTTTCTTCAACCAAACAAAGTAAAAATAAAAATTACACCAAATCTTTCTTCAACCAAGGCTATTCAGGAAAAACTTCGTTAGTAACTCGTGTATTTCGTAAGAAGTGATGTTTATTCAGAGTTTATTTATCCCTGTAGATATTTTCAGATGGCGCGAATGTTGCACATTCCTTCAGTCAAACAAAGGGGGAAACGCGGGAAAGAACAAGACCCAAAGGTCTCGATGGTATCCCAAAAGGGAATATTTGTTGATCTTTCTAATATCGACAGACGGTTCTTGTAAATTCTCTGTCTTTGCCGAACCCTATATGTGAACATTTGATAGTATCATAACATAATAGACCACTGAACTAGATCCAGGCAATATTTCCTAGCAATAAGCAGAAGCATGTCAAAGGGGTTGTGGGACAAACGCCCCCGTGGGCCGTGGCTATACGTCCCCAACCAAAACGTCATCACGGTGAAACGTCTCCGACTAAAATAAACCAGGAACAAAAATATAATACAATTCTTTGGTCGGGGGTTCAAGAATGTTATCAGACCTGACATTCTTTCAAAGCGGACTATAGCATAAGAGGTTAAAATCGCTTAGGAAAACTAATGGTTCAAGATCTTTAACTTCCCATGCCATTTCTGTCCACCAGGACGGCACTACGCTGATTTTGCATTATCCTTGTTTGACTGTCTGAGCCAGATCAGGATTCCGATTGTTTCCTCCGAGGAGCTTTTTGTTCAAAATTACCGGTCAAAACTAGCCTACTACAGAATTTTTGCCACGAGAGTGTTTTACCGTGGGGACGTCTCGCCATGGACGTTTCGTCGGTGAGCCTACCAAACATTCGGGATCATTCGTCATATCCGTTTTGTTCAGATTCTGACCGGACGATCCGTCCGAGGCGAGAAACAAATAATAACATTACTTCCCGACTCACCGTGTCTTTTTCGGATGCGACAAGTTTTTCCGGACTTTTCCGACATCAGCAAAAAACAAGAGGTACGAGCTCATATGGCACTTGTTACGAGTAGGTGGTGCAGGTAAGTAGAAGAGAACGTCACGAAATACCCTCTTCAACCACCCTAGGATCGGACCTAGAAATAGGATAGATAGTTTCACTCGAGTTTGAACATTTCTAGCATCGCCTCGAACTTTCTAGTGCAAATG
Source organism: Branchinecta lynchi (assembly GCA_023053575.1). Classification (NCBI taxonomy): domain Eukaryota; kingdom Metazoa; phylum Arthropoda; class Branchiopoda; order Anostraca; family Branchinectidae; genus Branchinecta; species Branchinecta lynchi. The sequence continues at coordinate 12,057,658 of JAKZAP010000003.1, forward strand.
ACGTGTTTACCTTCCAAGTCGCCCACTCGTTTGATCCCTAGACGTGCCACACTATTCCCCCACCCCGCCTTTTGACGCGGCCGAATCTGGTTTGGACGCATAGATGGATTTTCATACAAAGTATATTCTCTTACCACCGTTCGCAACCTACGGAAGTCATTAATTTTTCAGCTCCCCCAAAAATGGTCAGATCCAGAAACAGAAGTTTTCAAAGAGCATCGCGTTCGGTCCTTAAATCTACTTCATCGGGTCCCTAATATGGCTGCCAAGTTTCATCATTCTAGTACATTAGGAAGTACCGAACTTTCGGGTTCGCCGGATTCCGGCTCCCCTGCAGCTCCCCCTACAGTGCCCGAATCTGGGCCGGTTACGTTAGTGATATATCTATGACTTGTGGTTGTTCTCCTCACCAAGTTTCATCCCAACCCCTCGACTCTAAGCGTTTCCAAAGATTTCCGGTTCCCTCTCCAACTCCCCAAAAAGTCACAAAATCCGGTCCGGATTTGAAGTGGTCTACTGACAAACGAGATCTTTCCAAATATCAAGTTTCATGAAGATCCGATCACCCCTTCAAAAGTTATAGATGCCTCAAGGTTCCGAATTTCGCCTCCCTCCACTCCCCCACGATGGTCGGATCGAAGAAATTACTATTTTCAAATTAATCTTTTTCGGGTCCCTGATACGCCTGCCAAGTTTCTCCGTTTTGCCTTATGTGAAAGTGTCCGAGCTAGTAAAATCCGGGCCGACGGACAGTGCGACATACTGATTGACTGAAAGACCGACGGACGGACAGAAAACGAATGTTTACTTCAACTAGATTTCCTGTTTTGTCCAGATGCCCATCAAACTAGGTGTCCGGTGAGAAATTGAATTCATTTACGGATTCAGAATTTTTAAACCAAATATCGCTCAACCATTCCACTCCAGAAAAATATTTCCTTCTACCAAATGTATGGTTCTGCGGGACTGCGGGCGAACTAGTTCTCCAGCAGGAATCTTTTCCAGAAAAAAACCCCTAGTAAGCTACTCCCTCCCCCGAAATATGCGAAAACAATCGCTTCTTGCAGGTTTAACCCCTGATTTAGGTTTTTAATGCCGTATAGCGGTCACAATTTATGTCCGTCCGTCTGCCTGTGCGTCCGTCGGTAGGTCGGTCCAGGTTTGTTAGTTCGGGAACCTCCACATAACCCGAGCATCGTGGGGAAGTGCAGGGAGGGGGAACCCGGAATCTTGAGGTATTTATAACTTCTGAACTGGTTATCGGATCTTAAGGAAACTGGATATTTGGAAAGACCCTGCGTCTCAGAGACCCATTTCAAATCCGGACCGGAGTCGGTGACTTTGGGAGGAGCTTGGGGGGGATCCTGGGAAACGCTTTGAGTGCAGGGATCGGGAGAAACTTGGTGGGAAGAACAATCACAAGTCCTGATGGATACATCTTTCACATAACCGGACCGGATTCGGGCACTGTGGGGGAGATGGGGGGGTCCGGAAGCGAGTTCGTTCCTTCCTGATGTGCTAGGACGATGAAACTTCGAAGGCGTCTCAGGGACCCGAATAGACTGACTTGAGTACAGTCGTTTCCCTGATCCACCCATCATGGGGGGAGTCGAGGGATGGGGAACCCTGATTCTAGTGGCATTCATAACTTTTGAACGGGTGATCAGAATTGAATGAAACTTGGCAAGTCGACAGAGCTGTCGTCTCCGATGTCCCATCTCAAGTCCTGATCGAATCCAACCCTTGTGGGGGAATTAAAGGGGGGACCAGGAAATCTCGTGAAACGCTTAGAGCCCCCCCCCCCTCCGTCGTGACGCCCCTGGTCTTGTAGACCTGGGTCACGAGTGTCAGCCAACCGAAGTTTGAAGACTTCATTTTTATGGCACTTGCCCTTCGGCCAAGTGCCATATAGCGATCGCAATTTCTGTCCGTCGTCGGTCTGTCGGTCTGTCCAGGTTTTGTTAGTTTGGGCACTTCCACATAAGCTAGGACGATGAAACTTGGCAGGCGTATCAGGGACCCCAAAAGATTAAGTTGGAAATAATCACTTCACCGATCTGAGCACCGTGAGGGGAGTGGAGGGGGGGGGGAATCCGGAAAATAGAGGTATTTAAAACTTTTGAACGGGTGATCGGATCTTAGTGAAACTTGATATTTGGAGACACCCATGTTTCAGACGATCCGATTAAAATACGGACCGGATCCGGTGACTTTGGGGGGAGCTGGAGGGAGAAACTGGAAATCTTGCAAAACCCTTAGAGTAGAGGGATCGGGATGAAACTCGGTGGTTAGAACAAGCACAAGTCTTAGATACATTGCTGACATAACCGGACTGGATTCGGGCACGGTGGGGGGTCGAGGGGGGGGGGCGGAATTCCGGTGATCCCGCTAGTTATACTTCCGGATATGCAAGGACAATGAAACTTGGCAGGCATACCACGGACCTTAAATGATTAAGCTGGAAATAGTCACTTCCCCGATCCGAGCATCATGGGGGGGGAGGAGGGAGGGGGAATCCGGAATCTTGAGGTATTTATAACTTTCGAACGGGTGGTCGGATAGCAATGAAATTGGATATTTGGAGAGACCTTGTGCCTCAGACGACCCACTTAAAATCCGGACAAGATCCGGTAACTTTGGGGGGGGGCTGGAGGCGAAAACCGGAAATCTTGGGAAACGCTTAGAGCGGAGGGATTGGGACGAAACTTGATGGGAAGAACTTGCTCAGGTCTTAGAGACATTGTTGACATAACCGGGCCGGATTGAGGCACTGTAGGGGGAGTTGGGGGGGGGGGGAATTCGGTGATTCCGCGGGTTTGGTACTAGGACGGTGAAATTTGGTAGGCATATCAGGGACTCGAACAGACTGCCTTGAGAATAGTTGTTTCCCCGATCCTACCATCGTGGGGGGCGTGGGGGGCGTGGAGGGATGGGGAATCCAGAATCTAGTGGCATGCCTAACTTTGAACGGGTGATCGGATTTGAATGAAACTTGACAAGTGGAAAGAGCAATCGTCTCAGTTGTTCCACGCGAACTCCGGACCGGATCCGATACTTGTGGGGGGAGTTAGAGGGGGCCACCGGAAATCTCGCGAAAAACGCTTAGAGTCGAGGGATCGGGGATAGAATTAGATAGGAAAAACAAGCATAAGCCCTGTAGACACATTCTTGACAGAACCAGATCTTACCGGGGCTCTTTGGGAGAAGTTGAACGAGGTTTCCCGGAATTCCAATGATCGCGAGTTATGACAATTTCAGATGTCCCAAGGACGATAAGACTTGGCGGGCATATCCCTGACCCAACCAAATAGATTTAAGAACCCGACATGATGCCCTAACAAAACTTCCATTCCTGGATCCGACCGTTTTTAGGGAGCTAAGGGAGTGGGAATCCGGAAGTTACTGACTTCTCTATAGGTTGCGAACAGGTGGTCCGATTCGAGTGAAACTTTATGGGTGATAAGATCCGATGACCTAGATATGCAAGACAGCTAGATATCCTATTTCTTGGTCTGAACCTAGTGAGGTTGACGGTGGTATTTTGTGACATTCTCATCTACTTTCTTGCATCACCTACTCGTAACAAGTGCCATATGAGCTCGTAGCTCTTGTCTTTTTAAACAATTATCTTCATGACTTTCGATTACTTCGTCATTCTCGAGACGTGTAGAGACGACAATACATCCGTCGAAAAAGAACCACGGACAAAAAGAACGGGAAAACTTCTAAAAATTCAACATTGTCTGGACTGTTTCATATTGATTCCGCCAATCCAAAGAACAATGACTTAATTTTTAATTTTGTTACGAGGGGAAAAGACTAAAAAAACGGAGTGAAAGGGAATACGAATGAGAATTCTTCTCAAGTACAGGACAAAGGACGTAACAACTCCTGCTAGATTTCTCTAGCTCTATGTATCGTTCCCCTCTTCTTCTTTGAGCTGACGGTTTTCCGCCGAATTTACAAGTTCCTCTTCAGGAACTTTACAGTTATCACTTTGCTTTCTGCTGTCGTCAAGTGAACATCAAGTTAAGGTAAGAAGTGCGGAATTTGAGTTTACTTCTAGAAGTTTTCCACTGTGAAATGAGAGCTGAATAGCTGATGCAAGTGGAAGTACAGTAGAGGTATGCTTATATGAACAGTTACTTTAATGTGAACAGTGCAGTTTCCGACCAAATGGTAGAATGAAGGTCGAAAATAACTTCACAGGTTTTTTCAGATGCCCTTAATTTACCTACTTTAGCCAACTGATAGTTAGCTTTAGACACAGCAAGTGCATGAAAATGAAGTCCACTTTCAACAAACGTTCACATAAGCATACCTCTAGCCTACTGTATTAGCCCAGTCTACCACAAACCACTCATTTTAGTAGAGCCTGTGTCAAACGCTGGGTATGTAGCATTTGGTATACCCTTTGACTGATGCTGGAGACACTATGCCAAATGCTGGATACTTGAACCCAGTAAATTAATTATGATTTTTAGCAAAGTTCAGAAACCAACCAATCAGAATCCATCTATAGTGGGTTTGATCAGGGTTTGGGGTACTAAGACCTATCCAGGGTCTGGCATAGGGTATCCTGAGTTAGCCTTTCTGCAATTAAGCTTAAGTGAAATCAAGCTTAAGGATTGATAAAGTCACCAATGCCTTCTACTATCCTTGTAATTTGAATTTGTCACACATATTTGCCTCAAAGATTTTTATAAAAAAGTAAGCTTTATGCCTCCCTATCTTTCAAGGTTAGCTTGTAAAATATATTATACAAGAGGTTGTCTTTCTTCTCCAGGATTTGCATATTAGGTCGGGGCATATTTGAAAAATATCTGAGGTATACTTCGAAAGTTAAATCTGAAGGTTTGCAGCCTATAGTGCTTGGGTCGAAGATAAGATATGAAAATGATGACTTCTAGAACGGGCGGTCAGAATTTCACTGTTGAACGTTCTTAACTGATTCATTCTTACTTCCATAATCTTGTTTGCTAGGCTTGCCGGTAGTGCACAAATCCTCAGTTTTAGAGCATTGTGTCCCAACGTCTGGGCATGCATGAATGTATGGGCATGGGCATGGTAGCCCTGTGGAACTTGGTTAAACTGACTGTTTATATACCTAAATAGAGTTTACTACCTGTCCTAGAACAAAAGATACTGGATTTTACTTTCTTTCTCTTCTCTTTTTTGAATTTTAAAATGTTACAGCACTTCAAAGATACAATTTTCTAGAGGCCACTTTTCTAGTGGGTTTACTCTATCCATTTTCAGAAAATTGCTGCTGGGTAGCATGGATCAGGCAAGCTTTTCCACCTGTTAACTCGAGCAAATATTCCTTTAGATTGTTTGCTTTTATTGTATTTTTGAGCAATATATGGTTTTGACTAAACTCAATACAATAAAGATAAACAATAAAAATAAATTTGGAAGGAAAGGAAATTTAATTTCTAAATTACAAGTTTACCTCATCCACTCTAAATAATAGTGACTATAGTAGTGACCTTAAAAATTACTTTAAATCACAGTTGAGAGTGAAATAAGGACTGGTGATCCTGTTGAATCACTCCTGGTGATGACAGTTGCATCTGCGATTGGATAGATTGTGAAGGATGGATTAACTTAGCAGCTCCAAACTAGACAAAAGACTAGAAAAATGCATCTTGGAAGTGCTCTTAAATTTTGAAAATTGGAAAATGAGGTTGGATAGAAAGTTAAATTAAGTATCTCTTGAGCTAGGACAGGAAGACGATCCTTCTGTCTCAGTTTAACCAAATTTCAAAAGTGTACCATGCCCATGCTCTAGGTCATGGTGTAAAAGGGGTACATGGAACATTTTACAGGGTTCAGGCATGCCCAGACGTTGGGGCACCATGCCAAAAAATTGAGGACTGGTCTCTTTTTTGTTTCACTTGTTTTGATTGTGGTCTTTGTTAGGATGGAGTGTGGACTGCCTCACGAATATTCGACTGTTCCACGTCAGCTATCAGCGGATGAAGTTGATATGCTGGAGAAACAGAGCTCCTCCACAGTTTCAGCATTTAAAGCTGGGAAGTTTTCATCTGAGGCCAAGAAACACTGGGACTTGTTTTATAAACGCAATGAAGATCGTTTTTTCCGGGATAGGAACTGGACTTTGAGAGAGTTCCACGAATTGTGTGATGATGGAATCCAGGAAAATTTGCTAGAGGTGGGCTGTGGTGTTGGGAACTTCCTTTTCCCGCTCGTGAAGGAAGGTGTGGTGAAGTTTATCTTAGCATGTGATATAAGCTCCAAAGCTGTTGAACTGGTTAAGCAAAATGAATTCTTTGATTCTTCCAAGATGTCTGTATTCCAGCATGATATTTCTTTGTCGAGGTAAAAGCTGAATTCTTGGTTTACTTTCCCCTCTTTATTTACTGTTGATTTGATGTTTCCAGCCCTGCCTAGAGTGTGACAGTAGAAGAAACTTGCTCTAGCCTATAAAAGTTGTCATATTCTTTTAAGAAGAAAAAATCGATCGAAAGTAAACACTATAAAACCATTGGTTGAGTAGTTAGAAGTACAGGTTTTGTCTTGTCAGATGTCTCTCGAATGCTTATTGCAGAACTAAGGTCCAGGCCCTCAGAAGACTTAAAGACCAGCTTAAATGTAGGTGATGAAGACTTGAATGAGCTTAGATTCTCTGTAGCTTACACTTAATTTCTTCATGAATTATATATTGCTATTATTTGAACAAGCTCTTCTCTTGGTAGGTTGTCTTTGGTGGTTCCTCCTGGTTCAGTCGGTGTTGCAAGTATGATCTTCGTTCTGTCTGCTGTCAAACCAGAGTTGCACCCTTTTGTCCTAGAGAATCTTCATGAGGTACTTTCTGTTGGCGGCCTTCTTTTATTCAGAGACTATGGGCTTCATGACATGGCTCAGATTCGATTTGGACGTGGGACTAAGATAGCTGAAAATTATTATTTGAGGCATGATGGAACCCAGTAAGTTTCGTCTGTTCCTCACAGTCTTATAAGTTTACCAGATAGCGGTTTTGTCACTGTTGGAAAGCAGAAACCTTCTTTAAATTTTTTTTATCTTGGGTTAGCCTTCTTGTAGAAAAGTCGTAGCCTAGTTTTATATAGAACTGAGCTTGATTTTTCTGTATCTAGCAGTTGCGGCATCAGGTGCAAGTAGTAACACAGCTGAAAGCTCATTTACGAACGGCAAGTTTTGAAGAGTTTTCATAAATAATATTTCATTATGATGATATCCTTTTTGACCCTCCTGATTATCTGATGGTTTGATTCCCTTTCCCTGATGGAATTTTAGCAGGCTCACTCATTTTCCGGGTCCGTTATTCCAGTGACTTTTATATAATTTTTTCAGGTCATATTTCTTCAGCATTGAATACTTAACCACAATGGCCGAGAAGGCTGGTTTCCTCGTTGAATCATGTGTCTACGTTAACAGAAGAACAGTAAACCAGAAGGAAGGGATTGACCAACCAAGAACGTTCCTTCAGGCCAAGCTGAGAAAAATTTAGGTAAGGAAATCTCGACGAATAGAGCTCAGATTATGATCAACATATCCTTGGTTTGCACAGACACTTCTTTTTTTTTTGTAAGATAAAACAAGATAGGTAATTTATGTACAAATGTCGGATCTTAAGCACATATCGTACTATTCACTGTCGGTGTCCCAAAACCAGTCAAGTACGTACAGCTAGGCTCTAGTTAAAAAAAAAAATCACAGCGTTTGGTGCTCCCCCACCCTTCCCAGGGCCATCGACTTCTAGCAAGAACTCGGCAAAATTCAGAGAACTGGTTTTAATAATAAAAATAGTGGAACGCTCAACATACTGTTGATATATCCGGCTAGAATGTAACATGAAATTCGTGTCTCTAGGCTTAAGAATTAATAGATATAATTAAGGAAGTAGGTTGCACTGGAACTCTGCCTGCAGTTTCTTTCTGTAACAATCTTTCCAATAAGTGTCACCAATTTGACATCTCATATCATCAATAGCAAAGGTACATCTAATGTCGTGTTTGAATAAATTCATCCAGCCCAAGCTGACTGCAAAACATTGGGCAGTGGTAAACGGATACACCAGCTACATTTAGAGCATATATCGAAGTTAGTTTTCCATTTTGGGCGGCTTGAGCCTGAAAAGGTCTTAAAAGAAAGATGTAAAAAATGTCACTGCAAATCTTGGAAACAAAAAAAAGTGAATTAAATTTTATCTCGAAAAGGGCATGGTAGAACGGGGGGGGGGGTTTAAGGTATTTCAGATGATGGTTCAGTTCTGCTTCTGATACTATTGATGTATAACTTATTTAATTGCTGATGTTATTTTCATTCCATGTAACGTGTAAGGACTTTCCCGAATTTTCGTTAAAAGTGGATTTTTTTTCCAGGGCAATATGGGCCTACCGCCAAAATGACGAGCTTCAGTTGAGTTCGTGCCCCGAGGTAATTATATCTTATCTTTTGTGCGTGTTGTGCTTGTGTTGATTGAAGCTGCAACAGCTTTCGTCGAAGACTGCTGATATTGGGACTAAGATGACAGAATCTCGTTTCTACAACAGTTCTCCACCTCAGTTGATCTTGCAATATCCTTTCGCGTTTTTTTATATCGAGATGAAGCAACTTCAAGATAACGGGGAAAGCGCGGTTCTGCGTCAAAAGCGAGAACGGAGAAGTAAGAATAGCGAAAGTTGTGGGAATAAACAACGTGTTTACTGTATTATGTGTATCAACTTCGCTGCGCATCTAGTCCTGTTCCGTTTTACCATGAGTTAGTATGATGATCTAATCCTCTTGATCTGCTATGATTTTAAAAATATTAATGTCCGAACCTCTGATTTTTCTTATTTTCAGTACACCTACCCTGGCTCAAAGACATTAGATCTAATGATATGTGTTTTACAGGTTTCATTTATCTGTCAGCTCTGCCGCACAACAGTCTTTTCTCTACGCGCGACCGGTATACTTCACAAGCCTTTAATCAGTCACTTCCAAGAGGGAAAGAATAATCAGCACAGTAACACCTGAGGTATGTTTTCCAGCGTTAATCTATGTTGCTCTTCTCTCTTACAATTGACCATATTCCTGTTAAGCGCTTTCAAGCGGACTAGTTTCTGTTAATCCTGCCATGCGTCACCATCAGCACTTGGATCAGACAGTAAAATAGATCAACACGTTAGTGACGGGAAAACCTGTCAGTTAGTGTCCCAGGTAATGGAGGTTTTGCAAATGTTTAAGAAGCAGAAAGTAAAAGTGACACACTGCCCTATGGACCCGACTTTCTACTATGTCTACACAAGTGTTGGTTATGAGGCAATGGGGGACTAATAGTCCACTCCGAGCGCTGAACTGTTAAAGGCCAATTATTCCATCGAGTATTCTTCGGACTTCACATTTTTGAACTGGTTTTTGAACTGGTAAGTAAAGCAGATGTGACGATTATATACTCTTAACCAAGATCTTCCCTAGCGGAACACAGTAACCGCTGTTGTCTGTACAACCGTTATTGATTACCTGGATAGGGCTTGAATCGTCGCGGATAGACTAGGAATATTTATGCGAGCTGTTTGATCATTAGGTCGTTTTTACTTGTTAAAATGATGATATTCATAAATAAATAATCTGACACCTCTTCTGAACAACCATTGTTGAGACTATTACCTGAGATATTCTTAACAGTAGGAAAGCAGCCTGGTTCTTCCTCCGTCGCTTACCTGCCTTTTTTTTATAGGGCATATCAGACCATTCGTCGTGAGTGACATCGAGTCGACATAAGTTTCGTCCTCAGCTCCTGTATGACATGAAAGGTAAGAAAGCACTTTCTCGAAAGTCACATTTAAAAGAGTTGGGAGATCTTTTGTGCCAAATTCTCCTTGCTGCATAATTTTATAATTGACATAACAAACGAAATGTCAGCTGAATTATATTCAGAGCCCACAAATTTGTTTTCCAGTTGTGGGCCTGAAGAGGAACTTTGCCTCGGAATGGACAAATGTGACAATGCCTGTAAAGACTTGAACAAGATTGATTCAATACCTTGTGTGGCAATTAAACCATTACCTTGAAGCTTATTTTTTCCACTGAGAGATTCCGACGGCTTGTTTAAAAGTTGCATTTTTATCTCGACTCTTGCAATGTCTTAATTCTCCCTGTTACATCCAGCTCTTCTTTTTTTGAGCTTTTTTGGGAACCGAGAGCGGTGAAATCTCTTCATTCGGCAGAACCGTTAAGTTGTCTGGTCTATTCTCGTATTGTCTTCCCTTTTAACCGATAGGCCAGCAATAGCAGATGTTCAATCCTGTAAGCATGTCGGAATGTTTTTGTCAAAAGTGAGAGTGGAGAAGCGCAAATGATTTTACGAAAATTGAGATGGAGAACTGAGAATAAATAGAAATGTAACTAATATAAAGATTAATTTATGACGAGAGGAGAGAAATCTGAATGATGAGAAATTCTTTGCCATGGGGTAAAACCTCATATGATCGAGCATGCCAAAAGGATACTGAAAACATAACATTTACTCCGTGACATATTTTTTATATCGGGAGCTGCAGTTATAGTATTACATTTTTAGGCGGAAGACCTGGTAACATGTTGACATCTTCAACGTCGAACGCGACGGAACTCGCGCTGTACTTTCTGCGTCGTCACACTGGTGAGAGTTTAAATATTCCTTATATTGATCTCGCTCTAGTTCTGTAGGGCTTGCGAAGCGAGACGCCATTTTTTTATTTGTTCGGATATTTCCAGCGATCATTAATTAGGTCAGCCCGATCTACAGAGTTTTTCGTTTTCTGAGCCTCGATTTTTGGACGCTGCATGTGTTTTTATTTTTCTGTGTGTATAAACTGAGCTGTACCCCCTCAACTACCGGAGATAGCCCCGCTGAAGATTTCACCTCCCTTTAACCCTCTCATCTAAGATTTTCCTCCCTATCCAACTACCCGAAACCCTAAGCCATATTACGACGGCTCTGTCTGGTCGTAGGTTTGACGACCAGTCACGTTTGTGTGCGAATGAACATAGTAACAGCCTGCGACAAGCTAGTTTATAGTGCGCCCGTGCGTGTAGAAGATAGCAGTTATTATGTGCAAGTTCAATGGGCACATCTAACTACTACCCCAATCCCACTCACAACAACCTAGGAGTAATGCTTACCCCCTAGATCAGCAGCTTTCAACAGTTTCCTCAGTGATATTTCAGAGAGTAATTTTTTGGGCCAGTACAGCTTAATTCTTGCTTGGACAAAGGTAGAAGGGATGATTCTTATAATACTTGGTACATCTTTATTTTATGCATAAATCAACTTGTATAATCCAGATTTGAATAGGTTATATGTTTTTGAATGATTGGTGTAGGTATGTTATTTTTTATAAGCTTATTGTATATTCTGTTACATTTTATAAAGCAAGCTTGGAACTTCTCTTGAAACATTACAACAATCACGTAAACTGCATCTGCATCTAAATATATCCTTTTCTATAAGCATTGCTGGGATTTTTTTAATTTCCTGCCACGTTACATATTTGGATCGTCGAAATGACGGAATAAGAGGTAAAGACGAGGGATAACAAGAAAATGGCCAGTTTCGTAGCGCCTCTAAAGGAAGTCGGAAATGTTTATTTGGGAAGCATTTAATACAAAGTTAAGCATTAGAAGTGTCAATTGTTCTTTAGAGAACGTGGAAAATCTATGTTTAGACATGATATAGTGCCGGAAGTCTACCTCTGGTGCGTTTTAATGATGATAAAAAGTTATACTACTGATCTCGGTGACGAATAACAACTCAGCTCACTCTGAAGTAACTTAAAACTGCAACCTCTGTGGTTACACCTATTTTTTTTTAGTAACAGTAGCGTCTTATTTCAGGGCAAGAACCGTGAGGCTTGGCTTGTATCTGAAAGGGAGGAGAGCATCGGATATCAATGTGAGTATTTTCACAACTTTTTGTTTTGGCTTTAAGGAATCGTGCTGTACCATGTACGCAGTACACGTTGTGACATATTCGGTAAATTTGTTTTCCATTTATCTTAAGGAAATAAGCTAATGATGCTGTGCCTGGAGGTGGGTCAAACAATAATTATGTTCTATACCTATAAGTGTGAATTAAATACAACTAGGTTTTTTGTCCTGTGTGCTGCTCAGTTAGTCGTGTTTGCCTACGGTGTCGGAACCATAAATCTTATTCAGCCATATCTTAGCTTGTCAGATGTCCGTGCCATGATGCTACCCCTGTATTTGCTACTCTTGAAACAAAGTGACGAAAACTAAACCACATTTTCGTCTGAGCATAAAATTTTTCGCTATTTTCGATACCTGTTTCTGTAATAGAGTCGCTAAACAATTTATTTTCAGGCTCCCTGCTGTTATTCAAGTAAAAAAACGCCGTTTGTGGGATGACGAGCAATTGCATCGACGAGAAGGTCATCATTACTAAGGTTTGTTTGATTTATCCGTCTTATCATAGCCCTCCCATACTAGTTGATGTTGGTTTTCCTCTTAATATCTGCACTATCATGGTCGCTGCTAATTGACAGGACCCTATCCCTAAATAGGAGCAATACGCCGTATGTTTTTATTGTTTCACATAACGTGTTGTGAAACTTCAGATCAATAAGATTCGGGAAAATGAAACGCAGAACACTTAAACTTTCATCATTCACTACATCTTGTTTGGTTCGATATTCCTTTAGAAGTGATGTTTGCATAGGTCAACTGAAACTAATGCTGTTACTTTTCACAAATTACTGATCTTATTATCCCACGATTTTGTGCTAGGCATGGTTGTCGAAACAAATTAACAACTACCCTAATTTCAGATTGATGAAATCCAGACATAGACTGATTCATGGAATCAACAAATCCAGTTGGTTGTCTCGACAGTAGCCAATTCCAGTGCAGCGCCTTCTTTTTTATTGGTAAGTTGAATAGACTACTGCTTACTGTGATGTTGCGCCATCTCCCTGACCTTGGTAAAAGGGAAGTTTGAATGACCCACACATGAATGACTCACACATCTTATGCCCGGGCCACAGTCAGTCACATCTGTACGTAATTTGGCTCGTTCATTTGGTTATTACTCGTGTGTAAACAACAAACTGCCAGTGGCTGGTCTACGTCTCAAGATGGCTTGGACGGATTTATCACTATATTTTACGTTTTAAACGTCATTACTCTCGAATTTCTGCTTTATTACCAGGTGTGACTAGTGCCTGGCATTTTTTCGAGAAGGTTAGAAAAGTCTTTGAACCTCGTAAGAAGTTACTAGGCAGACCGTTCCAACCTTCTTGAAAGAGTAACGTATAGCAGCTATTTGCTTGCCATGCTCGGTAGCGTAGCAAAGCCTCGCTATGTGTAGTAACTACGGTAAGCAGGGTTGAACACGTCAAGTAAGTCGTGAACAAAAAAGTGAGCTAACAGTAAAAAAGTATTTCCAGATGGCTTATCGCTTAAACCATTGAATCACCGCAAACGTAGCCTTGTAGGTAACGCAGTGACTTTCTGATGTCTTTGAGACAAATCCCTGTTTAGATTTTTACTAAACACACCCACCTACTACCGTTGACCGAAAACTTGACAAAACCTGGGTCCGTATTAGTTTACCTAACGAATCAGGATGAGTCATACTTCTTAGCTACAATGCTGATATAATACTGCTTGCGTTCGTCTTCTGAAATTCGTCTCAAAACACGAAAACGTTTATCTTTTTCGTCTTTCCACTTACCTGCTTTATCCCATAGAATGTCATCATGGTCATCCAGCTGTAAGGTGAGCAGTTATACTGATTCGGCATGGAGCTCAAAAACAAGAACTGGTATGTATTAATGATTTTTGTCTTGGTTCTGATGACCGGGTCTATCTGCTAGGGTCAGAGCCAAACCAAAGCTCTACTCAAAAGTGGCGCTCTGTTCATGTCTTGAGATTTCTACTGAGAATGATATAAGGTGGAGGATTCATGTGACTCCTGTGCTACCGAATTTAGTTATTCGTTTGCTGCCTTAGTGAAAACTTCCGAAATCCCCTAGTCATACTCGGTTTGTTTTTGCTAGCCACGTTTCTTTGATGGAAGTCCAACGCTGGTCAACGTCAATGGCTACAAAGGTTACGAGAACGATTTCATTATTGCTTCTTGGACTCAATTTAGAACTTTGTTAGTTACGTAGCAGGTCTCGGAAGTGGCCTGGTTTATCCCATCGAAACTTAAAAGAAATAATCGGGCATAAACTCGGACCACGACACCAACTCCCTTCTGAATTTAAGTTCCTGGATATGGACTATGAGTGCTGGTATTGGTATATATGATGACAAATTTCGCCCCTATATGAATACCCATGTTTATTTACATTAGTCTATCTGACTCTTCTCGGCTACACTGGAATTTGTTTCATGAAAGTGCAAAGTCTGACGTTCATATTTTTTGTTTAGCTTACTTGGAAAGTCCAATGGCTGCTGCGGCTTTGACCTAGTTGGTTACAAAAGCGATTACCTACCATCGTCTCATCCTTGCCTTCTTCATTCCTGTTAACCGGTAAGTTGAGAATCTCGCTAGCACTTCTGTGTTTGGTGTGGTCCAAATATGACCTTGGTTAACGTTCTAGGAGGGCCTTTGCCAAGACGGGCTGAAATATACGTCAGTGTTCTGCTGACGTAACCGTTTTGCACAGTCGATTTAGCTTGGGCTGAAGGAATATTCATAGATTAAGGACTTGAAAGAAAAATATGTTTGTTATACTGCTACTTATGATGAAAATTTGGAGTTACCGTTTGATTTTGCTGAAAACAAACCCTTCTGCTGCTTTCCTTCTGAGGTTACTGGAAGATCAAACCTTATTCTATGAACCATTACGTTTCCGTTAAAACTACTACTGTTCTAGGTCCTGTTGCGGCTTCGTTTGGCTACGATTGGCCGATCAGCTTCAAGTTGCCTCATCTATGTAAGCATACTTTTTCCTTAAAACTCGGTAAAAACTTGATAGTACCGTCAACCTTGTATCTGACCAGAAATGGGCTGGTGTGTTGCCGCATTGGTAAAATAACGTAATCATTTTAAGGGTAACGGTTGGAGGAAATAAGTTATACATGACGGAAGAAATTCAATGTTCGGCTTCGTCCGTGAGCGAATTGTTGAATCTCCGTACAGTTTGTTCCTCTTAGTTTTACAGGAAAAACTTTAACTTTTGGAACGAACCTGACAGCATCGAAAGCATCTTTTATTTCTTCTATATATAAAGAACCAGATATGCCGACGAGAACAACCAGGGCCCGACCAAAGCATACAGATTTCTATCTGTTTTGTTTTTTTTACCGAATAACGTTTGCTAACTCTTGCGTGTGAAAGGAAACCAGTGTGCCGAGGCCCCACAAGCCTACAACACTTACTTAAATAATAAATGCCGGCCGAGATCTTGTACTAATTATTTGTTATTTCAATATACTGCCGCGAAAGGAAATAAGTTCTGGTATTTGCACATGCAAAGATTTTTGCCCGGCAAGGATCAAATGAATTTTCTCACTCCTAAGCTGTCTTACCCGTTTTGTATTACCTGATGAATTTAACTTTTGGTCTGTGTTTCTGAAGGGGCATTGATATGAGCTTGTTGCTGAAATTTCAAACCCAGTGGCTCTCTAATTGGAATAGAAACTGAAAGTTTCTAAATGAAATTTTTTTCTCCAGCTTAATCACCCGTTTCACTACGTTCATCTGTATCGACCACCTACATCGAGCCATGTGTCATCATTGGGCATTTGTTCATCATAAGGTGAGTTTTTTGAAATTTCAGTGCATTTCCGATTGTAGAAACAGATTGCGTCAAACAATTGCGGAAGAGTTCACTATTAGCTGTGTTGTAGTTTGAGCCGCCCAAGATCGTAAACTTGATTTTGGAATCCTGAAAGAAATGGAAGTGTCTCGTCCTTGTCCTTCTCGAGCCAAAAACAAAACTAAAATAAAATCGGTTTTGACAAGGCAGTCTAAAAGTAACGAAAAAAATAAGGTACACTGCCCCGAATGTA
Organism: Branchinecta lynchi; assembly: GCA_023053575.1. Classification (NCBI taxonomy): domain Eukaryota; kingdom Metazoa; phylum Arthropoda; class Branchiopoda; order Anostraca; family Branchinectidae; genus Branchinecta; species Branchinecta lynchi. The sequence goes on from JAKZAP010000003.1 coordinate 12,073,645, forward strand.
ACGTTCTTGTTAATTAAAATACTCGTTTACTGATTTATTGTTTTCACAACTTCTCACGAGTTATCAATGATTTCTGTCGCTTTAATATATGCCTCTGCCGATGATGATACCAGGAGTTACCGTTTGAAACTAATGAAACATAACTCTGTGCTGCTAATTTTTCTGAGGCCATTTCCTTACGTTTTCACTTTTTATCTGCCCCTTTCCCAGTATGTCAAACGTTAAAATCTTTTCAGGTCGGTCTCTTACATCACTGCGATGACAATTTCAACCAATGTCGACTATTCACAAGGTTAGTAGTTAAATTTTGTTTACGTGTTTGTTTGGTAATTTAGCGTACTCTTTTATGTAATCCAAGGATGTGTCTAAGGATCTGTCGTTATCTTAAACATAAAAAATTGGCACGGGGAAAGTGGAATGACAACGTGTAATGTGTTCATTTAACTATTTTCTCGATGGACAAGTATTTCGCCCGGAATCCGGCCCAAACCGGAAAGTTTGTTGAAAGTGAAAGTTTTATTTGAAGTTGATTAAATGTTCGATTTAGAGGTAGGGAGACATGCTGAAGACGATGGTGAAAACTATTTTCTCGACGGACAAGTATTTCGACCGGAATCCGGCCCAAACCGGAAAGTTTGTCAAAATTAAAAGTTTAATTTGGAGTTGATTGGATGTTCGATTTAGGGCAAGAAGACATGCTGAACACATATGTGAAAACAAGTTTCTACCCGGACATGTAGTTCGTCCGGAATCCGGCCAAAACCGGAAAACTGTTGGAAGTCAAAGTTTTATTTCTAGTTGATTAGATAAGCGATTTAGGGGTAAGAAGAGATGCTGAGTGATGACAATCGTATTTTACCCGGACATATAGTTCGACCGGAATCGGGCTGGAATCGGAATATTTGTTATAAGCTAAATTTCTATTTGAAGTTGAATTAGATGTTCATTACTGGGGAAAGAAGATACCCTGATTTCTTCTTTGAGCTTTCTTTTTTCGCCGGACAAGTAGTTCTGGAGTTCGGCCGGAACCGGGAAATTGGCAGAAGTGGCAGGAAGTTTTCGTCAAAACAGATATGACTTATAGGGGTAAACACACATGCTGAATCCAAATGTGAACTTGGTTTTCTCAGGTGATTAGCTATTTGGCCTTAATCTGTTTCTGAATTTTAATTGTAAAAATGTTCAAGGAGTCTGGCGAAGACAGGATCTGGCTAAGACAAGACCCAGTTGTCTGGATCAGATATTGAATTTTTGGGATCCCAACGAAACCTTTGGTCTTGTTTCATTATGTGTAGGTCCGAAATGGCAATCAAGTGTCTTGCGGTTGGTAACAATAATACGAAATTTAATGAAAATCCGTTTGATTTGTGTCTTCCTATGATGATACCAGGAGTTACCGTTTGAAACTCGTGAAACACAACTCTGTGCTGCTAATTCTTCTGAGGTCATTTCCTTATATAAACAGTATCCGTTCGTCTTACCGGTTGGACTAACATTAAAATCTTTTTCAGGTCGCTCTTCCGTCTAGTTGCCATCTTGCTCGTGGTACAACATATGTCAGTCGTCATTTCATCATCAATCTTCGCAAGGTTAGCAAATAAATTTTGTTCATTTTGTTTGTTGATAAGCTTCTTGCTAAGGAACTCGTGCCTCATGGTCGAGTCTAAGTATGTTTCATTTCGGTTCCTGTCTTCCTTAAAAAATAAGTGTCACGCGGAAAGTAAATTTACCGTCAGTTTTAACGTCTGTAATGTAAATAAACGTATAACGTTTCCTTCTTTCGATTTGCAAATCGGAAAATACCTTGTTCGGGAGCTGGTACGTCTTTGTTTTGGGAGAGCTGTGCAAAATGATGACAGAATAGAGGCTGTTGCTGAAAACCTGATTATTTCTATGGATCCAATTTCTGAATTAACTTGCTCTAATTGTCAATGCTATTGGGAAAAAAACAGGTTTTAATTTTTTTTATTTATTACAGAACTGCTGATCGATCAATTCAGTAGCTTGGCTGAAGGATCTCAGTGTACTACTTTTGAATGGTAAGTGGCTCCCAGTTTGATTCTTTTTTGACGCCTCTTTATCATGCTTGATTGGTTCGCCAGATAAGAAATAAGTAAAAAGCCTTAGATTCCGACTCGAATCCTCAGCATGAAATGGTGCATTAGGAGTTGGATAAGTACCTAGCTCTGGTTGCGGATTCGAATCCTTTGATGATTGCACTCGCCGTTCTCCAACCTTGACTTCTTGTTTTCCCAATATGAAGAATGAACCCTGATCTCGAGTACTTTTAGACGACAGGGTCTTCATTTTTTCAAATCACGCTCAACATGCGAAGACTAACTAAGGATTATAGTGACCATTTGTTAAGTTATCATGAAATTTATCATCTGAGAAATTTACGGCGTAATAGCACTGTACGCATTCTTACCTACTCAGGTCAAATAGTTTGCCGTTAAGCTAAAAAGCTTAAAATTTAAGGGGGTTTCTCTTCTACTTCAAATTTTGTGAAAATTCAAATAAATATGTGAGCGTAGCATATTTCCTATTACTCTATTATTTCCTACTTCCAACTTGTGCTTTCTGGATTGTTGTGATGACTAGGAACCGCCCCCGTCTGATTCTTGATGAGTGGTCTCAGCTGATATGATTTGCCTAAACGCCCTTAGGGTTCAAAATCTTTCTTCGTTTAACCTAGAATCCTTTCCAGGTGAATCACGCCAAATCGACGATGGACTGTATTCTGGTTAAGAGCGTTAAGCACGAGTTTTCATGGTTGAAACCACCGGCATGGTGCGAAGTAGGAAAACAAATGGTTCATGTTAGCGCCTATCTTCGCTGTCAGACTTACAGGTAGGCTTGGTTTATTAATCTTCGCTACCAACTGGAGTATGCTCAGTGCCATCATGAACACTTAAACAGAAAGAACCTCCGTCTCCCTATCTCTGTGATATTACTATGTGCAGTCGAATATATTCTGATGCAAATGAGCGGAATTTAGGAGCTACACGGAACATGAGGTTTCATGGCCTCTACTGATACATTGCCGTGAATCTTCGAAGCCAAAGCTGATGGGTTCTCTAGACGCTCTCCTTTGCTCTTCGTTCCCGCTCAGTTTGGTCGGGGTATCCATGACACATGACAGCATGTAGTTCTGTCTTATATTTGTTATTGATTATAGATTGGACAAGTGGTACTTTTTGTGTTTACTGGGTGGTTTAAACTGATGACCAAATAGAGGCTGTTGCTGAAAACCTGATTATTTCTATGGATCCAATTTCTGATGATACATTTGGCACTAGTTGGTGTTAGCAAATTGTCGTCGGTTAACTAACAACATTTATTTCGTCCTTAGGGTCTTCATGAATGTCCCTTCTTGTCATTAAAGCTTGGACGACCCAGGAAGATTATCTTGATATAGGTGAGTACTTACTATTTACTTGACAATCATTCATTATTTTAATAGCTTCATTGACAAAAGAAATTGGCTATTTGAAATGTGCAGTTGCTTAGCGTCGGAGTACTCCAGCGGTCATGTGCTTTTATGGAAGCCCGTTTTGTGCGAAGCCCCTTTTATTTTTATTTTTATCATTTTTACGCCAAATTTATGTGATGAAATTCCCACTTAAAACGAACTAGAGTCTCTGAAACCTAATGGTGAGAAGTTCTTCTGATACTACCTTAGAAATTAATATAAATTTTTCTTTATGAGCTTTACTGATCGTTTTTATTCTCTAGTCGTATCTGGCTTTGAGGGATGAGTGATTCTCCTTTTCGAGCAACGCTGCTGCCTGCCTGTGGTTGACGCCAACGCTCATCATGACGTATTGGTAAGCAATATTCTTTCTTGTTGGGGTGAGCTATCTCTGCTGCTGCGCTTTGGTGCGTTTCTTCTCAGTTACCAAATCTTAATACCCTGTTACAAAATTATAAATCCTCTGTAGCTCAGATAGTAGTGCAGTCGTAGACTTGGGTCGTTGGGGGTTATAGACGGGTTTTTTTTGCCACCTGCCCTCCATAGTAGTATGTCTCGGTTGAAATATTGAGATAAATATTTGTGCTTTATCTGTGCTTTCAATAATAATCAGCGGTTTCTGTCCGTTTTAAGATTTCCGAGACCCGTTAACTTGTAGCGAAGATAAAAAAGTTCACGCAGACAACCGTCGGCAGCATGACACATACCGAAGGTATAAAAACACGGCAAATTTGATTTACGGTATAAAATGTACCGTAAGAAATTGGTGTTTCCGTGTATGAATGTACGGAGGGATTATGGAAGTAGGAAGTAGGCTGCGCTAGTGTTATAAGTAAGACAGGTCCTTAAACTTGCGTTGAGACTGATATTGATATAATGATTAAAACATAACAAAATACTTGAAGAACCATGAGAGTATTCCACAATGCCAATGAAAATGCCTAATACTAGCTTTACAGCAACAGTTTTGCATTCTTTTCGTTCAACTTCTGTTTCTCCTAGGAACGTATCTACGTTCGAGCTGCTGTTCGATGAGGAAGACGGAAGTTATCCACCTCACTTTTTGAAGGTACGACTTTTATTGAGATTGATTTCTGGTGGGGTTTTTTTTTTTTACCGAAACCTTGTGTCGTCAGAATTTAAATTGATCTTGTGACATGTAAACGCAGGAGCTCGTCTGTCTTTCCCAAACCTACCTGATATACGAGTGTCTTGGGGTTTAAGAGAATTCGTTTCTGCCATAGGCCGCAGTGCCTCTTAAGCCAATGTAACACTATCGACTTCCTCTGTTATACCTGTGTAGTGATTAAAACATAACAAATTACTTGAATAACCATGAGAGTTTTCCACAATGCCAATGAACATAATCTCGACCCGAGCTAACTCCTTCAAATTCCCCTATTCCTATGTCTAATCTTGTTTTCCTCTAGGAGCTTATCCTCCATTGGACTGTCAGCCGTCTCCATCTGTAGTTTCATAGGTAAGAATAAGTCTTATTCTGTTTTTAGGCTTATACAGTATAGGTATATTACGGTAACGTCGCGTAACAGTAGACGGTCAAGAAAGGAAAAAAACACCAGGTATTTCTACTACGAAAGTGTGCCAAAATGTTTCTTCTGTATCAGTTCCTTTATCACTTCATTTTACGCGTAATTTTTAGTTTTCTTTTTTTTTTTTTTTCCTTTCAAAACCATTCAAGAAGATTGCGGTTTTAAACACAAGACACCTCAAACAGGATTGAATTTTGTAAATTTGAAGCATAATAAAATTTAAGTTTGTCTGAAATAGTCTGGCTATTAGCTGATATAAAGTTTGGTTATTTTACTTTCCGTGCGACTCTTACGATCAAGTGACTAAGCCACAAATCATAACTAGAGGTTACCAGTGGCGAAATCTCGCTGATTCATTAAGATATTTCCTATGCAATAATTTGTTCCACTTAAAATTTGTGCTTGCAGTTGAGATTGCAAGTTGTGCTTTCTTAGATGCTTAACATCATTAGTGCAATTTTAACGGTCTGACTATTTTATGGTCTTACTGCTAATCACCCAGTTGCTAATTTTTCAAGAGCGACCTCTGAAATCTCTGGATTTGCCGAGATTCAAACACTTTGTTTGGAGTTGTTTGAAACCAGGGGACAATTTGCTTTAGTACATCTTGGGATTTTTATTCTATCATGATGACTACGTTCACCCAAGTCTCTGACTACACCCTGATTAACGAACATGCACTACCAACTGAAATACACAGCTATTCAATTTGATTTTGTGATAAAAGAACTGTAATTAATAATGCTTTCTTTAAAGGTCCACCAAATGGTCGAACTTGACAGAAGCACACACAACAGCCCTTCGGTTCCTTAAGGTAAGTTTGACTAACTCGTCTTCTTTTGAATAAGAGCAGCTGTTTGGTGCCAATCCAGCCGCGTTTAAAACGAAGGGTTTGTGATAATAGTGGTTATAACAGTAGATTCATAATAGTAGCGACATACGCATTGAATTCGCGGTTTCTCCGTTTGGATTCTAATTTCGACCTCTGGTCTCCTTCGCATTTTTTGATTTTGTATAAGTTCAATTGAAAACCCTGTTAGTTTCGAGCCAAGAACGAGTAATTATAACAGAAAGTGCGGTGGCCAGGACAAATTTACAGATACACCTGCCGACCCAGGACCGAAGAAAATTAAAAAGGTCAGCTAAATATATGACGGTAGCATTTCCCCGGAGAAAGCGCGTTAGGTTTAGATACTTACCCTGTCCAACAGAAAGTATCAGTTTGTCTTTTATTTATCCGGTTGCTTCTATATGAATGATGCTTTATTACCGCCCCAGGCTGAAACATTTTGTTGATTGGTATATATCTGACCGAGTAAAATGCCAAAACCATTGTGGTGTGCCGTGTAAAAATCCTTATTTCAGTTTTCTTTTAGGCTTGGATCTTCAGTCCTACGATCATAGCTTCAAAGAAGCTTCGGTAATTCAGAGGATATTAAATGTAAGTTTTACTCTTCGTATCCAAACCGTTCTACATTTCTGACCTTATCATGTCACATCAAGAGTAACAGTCCTTTTTGACAACTCGAGCGTGTTCCACCCTTGTACTGATTAAACAAGTTGGTACACTGACCGTTACAACCTTCTCTAAATTGTAAATATTCGCTTACCATGATCGGGAGCTGCCGTGTATGTTATATTACCGAAAATTAAAAAATGTGGTTCAGCCTTGACGCTAGGAACCCAGAGAGTCACGAATAGTAACTACGGTACGTAGTGTGGAACACGCTCTTGTGTATATTGTTTGCTTAACTTATGTGGTAACCTTATTGCACGTATCCTGTGACATTTGGGTGTTTATCAGCTTCTTGCCTGCGAACACTTTGATAACCACAGGGAAATAAATCTGGGGTCCCGTGTAGGGTGGTTCATTTTACCAGCCCTGCCCCGTTAACCCCAATACATTGCTTGTTGTCCTACTTGAAACAGGTAGATAAACCTGGGTCTCCTGTATGGTATCATTTTGCCGTACTCGCCCGCAAACTCAAACGTTGCTTACCGACCTAGATTTGAAGATGAGACCCAATCAGTTGTGGCAAGAAAATAGTAATTTTCATTGCTACAGGGAATGGCTTGTTCATCCGTTGTCGAGTTGCGTACGTCATAACAGTCGCGATATATCAGTAGACTTACGATGGTGTTTTTCAAATTTTCCTAGTGTTCGTGAATCTTAAATATGTTTTGATTTGAAACTTCCTTGTTGAGCGGGTAGTTTAGCGAAGCAGTCATGTGAAGGAAGAAAATCATTTCACATACTATTACCTGCTGATATTTCATATGATGATAAATCACCCAAGTCTATGAAACAAAATGAATTTTACAAACATGCACTACCAACTGACCACCTAGTTTCCTCGGCTATCGAAAAGGCTTGAAATGCATTGTTTAACACCCTTTTTTTTCACAGGACCTGATCAACGAAATCCAAATCAGCAGCGTCACTGGAGTGATAATTTTTTAATTCTCTGTTGGCCTGTTCTGAAATACACTGTTAATTAACTATATGTTGCTGCTTGTGTCTTGCGCCTTTCGTTCCGGTGGTAGGTAGTGTGTACTGCAGTTGTTGCCACACCCAAACGAATCGATTTTTGGCAACTGTTAAGATGCAGCCGCAGCTGCATGATTAGCGAACTTGGACTTGCAGCGGCCACTCTTGTGATTCTATGCAGACTGCAGAGCCCACTGCGTGATCATCGGCCCCATTTGATTTCGTTTCCATGTCGCGGCCGGTGCGTTCCAGGATTCCAGTTTCACCAGGCATTTTGGGATCGCTAAACTAGGTCATCCGTGACCTAGGAAAGCCTTCAGCGCCTGTATCCGGGACAAATTAAAACAAGAGCCAGAGTAGAAAATTTTTAATCTGCCTTTGTCTAGAAAGATTCTAGCCTTTAATGTGTTTAAAATCTAAAAAATTCCAAGTCATTCGCGAAGTAAATGACACATCGTTCCTCTAAATAGAGAGTACTACGAAGTGCGCCACAGGCGAAATTTTGTGAAATGCCGAGGAACATAGCCTCTGTTTTTGATCCCATTTACTGTGCAAATGCCTTATTACTAGGCTGCATGTAAAAAATTCATTCACTCATTGAAAAGGAAGAAGTATGATATCACAAATCTGTCCGTCGGAGAAAGTGACAAAATAGTGGCCTTAAAACAAAGTATATTTGTTCCAAACTAATAGCAAAAAAGTAATTTTCACCCTAAAGACACGCTTATCAAAAAACAAAACGAGGAAAAAAGGTTTGCCAGTACATAAAAAAAAAATCCGGACTAGGAAGTAAACGCCGTCTTTTTGCGATCCAATGAAAAGTAAAGAATTGCTATTAATTAAGGACTGTCGATAAAAAAAAGTAATAAAATAGTACTCACCGAAAATAAAGTAGATTTGATCCGAACTGATAGCAAAAAAAGTAATTTTCCCGTTAAAGATATGTTCCTAAGAATCGAAACTAGGAAAACAGGTTGACAGTGCTTTAGAAAAAAAAAAATATCCGGATTTACGGACACAGCAAACTTTTGTCTTCGCCCGACAGGCTTATACAGATAGAAAAAGACGCCGGTTCGCATGAGAGACTTTGAGAGTTTTTTTTCCGGGTGTAGTTTCACTGTAGTTGTGGTGAGCTTCCGTTTCATTATGAAAGTACCGTTTTATTCGTCATTCGACACGGTGTACGTTCATGACAAAAACAAAAGCAGGTAAAGCTACAGCGAGCTACATCTGAAAAATAGCAACTTAAAACTGGTTTGCAGAATTTAATTCTTTCTGTGTAAAAGTAAAGCCGGATTCATTGACGAAACAAACTTTCGTCTTTCGCCCGATACAAGCATTATGTCTTTTCCCCAATGCAGCATATTCAAGCATACCTGAAAGATTTATATCTTCCTCAATCTTCATCTGAGACCTTACCACGAAATTAGGTCCGAGTCTCAATACGCGACAGAAGATGCTGAGTCAGTTTTTCGTAAGTCGATTTTTCGTCAAAACAGTCGGTAAAAATGACCAGCTTGGTCATTTTCAAATACTTTGCCCCCCAAAAACATTTTGGATAGTAACGCCTCTGCTAGTATAGAGGCTCAAAATTTACCTCTCGACTAGAATGAGCTATTCCAGCGTCTGCAGAACCCCTCCTGTCCTGGGAAACGAATCTCAGGTGTACATTAAAACTTCTTTCCTGCTTCCATTAATTCTTAAGCTCGAGAGACCCCAATTTAACATGTTAGCTAACGATAACGATACTTAACTAATCTCTACACTTGCCAAGATTCACTATTTCCCATGCGTACAATGCTCCTGACGTGTATCATTCTATTAATGCGTCAAACTAGTTATCTAAATTTTGCCGAGTTTGTGCTGGAAGTCACGAAGTCACTCCTGACGAGTGTTCGTGTATCATGCTATTGATGCGTCAAACTAGTTATCTAAATTTTGCCGAGTTTGTGCTGGAAGTCACGGATCTGGAAAAGCCTTAAAACAGCCGAAATAGCCAAAGCAGTGGATAGCCTGTTAAACAAGACCAAAGGTGTCGACGGGGTCCCAAAACTCTAATATTTGAATTCCGAGCGAACAACTAGTCAGCAGAAAAAGAAAATTCAGGATAAATCCAGCGTATCTTCTCATCCCCATAAAGAACATCTATTCAACCTTAAATAAAACTTTGACTTACAAAAAAATCCGGTTACAACCGGATTCCGGACTAATTATATGTCCGGGTAAAAAATGATTGTCATATACAGACTCAGCGTCTCTTCTTACCCCTAGACCTGTCATCTAATCAACTTCAGATACAACTTTTGCTTTTAACACATTTTCCGGTTTTGCCCGGATTCCAGGCGAACCACCATGTTCAGCATGTCGTCTTACCGTTCAACCGAACTTCAAATCAACTTGAAATGAAACTTGTACTTTTAACAAGCTTTCCGGTTTTGGCCGGATTCCGGACGATACGGACTAAATGTCCGGCGAGAAAATGGTTTTGACCATCGTGCTTAGCGTGTCTTCTTACCCCTAATCGACTATCACTAATAATATTTTGTTTGCCCCTTAATTTGACCCCCACCCCTAAATGTAGGGCTACAGAGCCCATCTACGAACTTGACCTTACCCTTGACCAAAAGAGTCTTCACACCAAATTTCATCAAAATATTTCATTCTCTTCGAGAGTTATCGTGCTAACAGACGGACAGACGGACAACTTTTACGATGTCATAGGTATCCCTCCACTACGTTTTGGGATCCCAAAAGCGAGCCCGAATTTATGTAAATTGAAGATCCGACGTTTAATGAGTATATAAGTTGATGAATTTTTAATATTTTTTGGGATCCCAAAACGTAAGTGGAGGGATTACTATGACATCGCAAAAGTTGTCCGTCTGTAAGCAAGATAACTCTCGAAGGGAATGAGATATTTTAAAGAAACTTGGTGTGAAGATTCTGGGTCAAGGGTAAGGTCAAGTTCGTAGATGGGCTCTGTGCGGTTTCAAATTAAGGGGCTACAAAAAATATTTTTTAAACTCTATAGAGATAGTTGATTTAGGGGTAAGGAGGCATGCTGAATCCGAATATGAAAGTTATTCGGTTGCCGGACAAGTAGTTCACCTGGAATCCGGTGAAAACCGGACACAAAGCTTGTCCACCAGTTTTCGGCTATAGCGGTCCTACCCGTTTATTCTCAAACGATTATAGCTCTGCGCACGTGGCCGACAATCATGTGTTGATTCAGTGACCTAATCGAAGGTCGAAGGGGGTCTCTAAGGTTGTATACAGAGGCGGAAGAGACATGGGGTAAATGCGTTCATTTTATAGCGGGTTTCGATGGAGAGGAATTAAGATTATCAATTAGTATGCGTGCTGATATTTTACCGCTGGGAGATAGGAGGAGGTACAAGGGTAGGCAGATTGGGAGAATTGGTCCTTACTTCTGCCCGATGTGTGGAGAGCGAGAGTGTGTGCGACATCTAATGTGTGATTGTAGGAAATGTAGGAATAAGTGAGGGGTTGTTCAATGAAAAAGGTGTACTTGTTAAGGGAGGGGTTGCTCACTGGAAAAAGATGTACTTGATAAATGACGGGTTGCTCAGTGGGTGTACTAAAGTTGTTTAGGGACGGGATGGGATGAGCCGGTCCCAGCTACTCGTGAACCAATCCCAGGTGCACGCGAGGGGTTAGGAATTGGGTGTACCTGTTTAAAGGAGTACTCGAAGGGTTAGACACTTGGGTGAGCCAAGCGAGGGGTTTGATTCATGGTATACCAAAGAGGGAACTGCTAGGGTACGCGAGGGGCTACTCACTGAAAGAAGGGTGAACTGGGTAAGTTAGGGGTTGCTCACTGAAAAAAGGTTACTTGGTAAGGGAGGGGTTACTCACTGGAAAAAAAGATGTACTGGATAAGTGAGGGGTTGCTCAGTGGGTGTACTAAAGTTGCCCGTGGGCAAAAAACTTTAAAATGGTAACATTTTTGTTGTAGGCTACATATTCAAGCGGCTGATTATGGATAAATAGCAAAAATGTTAAAGGGGTCTAGCGAAGACCTGGAAATGTACAAGATTCGATTGTCTGGATCAAGAAGTCTGATAAACATTAACATTTTTGGGATCCCATCGAAACCTTTGGTCTTGTTATTTCTGGCATGAGCCTGAAAAGGGCCGAAATATCGCTCGATTAAAATGCAGATCACTTTTTCGTTTAAAGCAGTCCCATGTACTTAATGCAGTCCTCGACTACCTCTATTTTCCTTTTCAATAGAACGTAGGCCTAGATAATTGCACCAAAATTCTTCGATTTTTGATGAGTCCTTACTATGACGGTGGCGTTCGATACCATCTAGCAGGCTTGAAAATAAACGTGTATAAATTGTTTACTTTCTTAACAAAGTTCGAACTCTTACTAAATGTCAACCGAACACCTCCTTTGGAGCACAATGTACGAACTGTCACTCAACTGACTCGACTTTATCACAATACTGAATCACACCATATTCACCACTGACTAGCCAATCGGGATTTTCCTCTGCACACCTTTTCGCAACACCATCTTTCAATCCCACCACAACTTCTGCTTTCAGCGTACGCAGCGCCACTAGCGGAGCGGGGTGGAAGCCCCTTAAAGCACATTCGAAACTTACCAGAAAGTCCCAGTTTAGATCTCCAACTAGTTTACGGTAGTTAAGGTCTCCCTTGAACATGATTAGCTTGCATTTACCTAATTCTTCGTATAAATCACAATCAACACTTTTCTGTTGGCTATAATCACAAGGTAGTGTGAAGAAATCCCGTTCCAACACAACCCACTTTTTCGAATTCAAATATTCCCGCCACTGGCTGACCAAAGGCGCCAAGTCTGACACCTGGCTAAGAGCTTCTAAAGTATGGGTGAAGTCTGGGACGGTGACGTCGCTAACGAACCAAGGTATCTTCTTTACGTAAATGTCCACGTGATCAGCTAGTTTTGAGCGGAGAAGGAAGTCTGCCAGAAGGAGGTCGCTGGCTAGTTCCAAGCCGCAGTTATCAAGAACAATAGCTGAAAAACGAAAGACTTCTAGTACAGCCTATTTACAGTTACTTTGCAATCGAGACATTCCTCAAGCGGAGCAGGACCCCTGTTCCTGGCCACTCGTCGCAGAAACTGTAAAATCAACTTCCTCCAAGCCGGAAAACTTGTAACTACTTGACTCCTCCCGAAGGAGGAGCCAACTCATATCCATCAGCCAATCCCGGGCCTCGGAACTACCTGAGTTTTGGAAATAATTCGTATTCACTTTGGCTACCCCCTTCGACAGGCTAGTGCTTTCTGGGGTGTCCAAACAGCGTTTTCTGACCAACTGGGTCTACATGCTCAGATGATCAGATTCTGATGTCAATAAATAATAGTCCCTACTTCTACCCGATGCGGGGAAGCAAGAACGAAATTTTTTATCTAATATGTAATTGTCGTGAGTTAAAGAGGACCTACGTGTGGAGATCTTTTGAAGTTTCTGCTAAGCAAAATAAATGCTGAATTCTTGATGAGTAGCGTGGTTGGAAGTATACGTTTCCACTACGGTTTTGTTCCATCCTATTTGCTGAAGTAACTACGCATGACGTCACGGGCAAAATATCGCCCACGGGCTATTCGCGTCACAGAGATCGTAGTTCCAATGCTTACTACGCTCCCTATAGCGTCGTAAGCAAATATTTACTGTTAATTACTATTTCGAGAAGGCTGGAACGATCAGCGTGGTAACTTTTCCCGAGGTTGGAATAGAACTGGTAACTAATAGGTAATGTTGTAAGACAGGTGGAGCATGAACTATATTAAGAGAATGCTAAGGTTCATGATGGTATATAGCTTTTGACCACAGAGAAAGTGTTCTTTAAGTTCAGTGGATTCTTTTTGTTACAAACTTTCATCTTTTTTTGTGACCTTCATTGCCACAGTCTCAGGCTTTTTGTGGTAATAAGTTAGTATGTCTGATTACAATAAGTGTCAGCCAAGCTTCCGCAATCCTTCTGTTCATTAACTGCGTTTTGTTATCTGAATTTTCAGTTGTCAGTTTTCCCTTCTCAATTCTTTCGCAACACTGCTGTTCATTTACTGGGTTTTCTGGGATCCCAAAACGTAAGTGGAGGGATACCTATGACATCGCAAAAGTTGACCGTCGGTCTGTGAGCACGACAACTCTCGAAGGAAACGAGATATTTTGATGAAACTTGGTGGGAGGATCCTTTGGGGCAAGAGAACGAGTTCGTAGATGGGCTCTGTAGCCCTACATTTAGGGGTTAGGGAGGGGGTTCAAATTAAGGACAAACAAAATATTTTTAAACAGCTAATAAGATAGTCGATTAAAGGGTAACAAGACATTCTGAACACGATTATGAAAACCATTTTCTCGCCGGACAAGTAGTTGGCCCGGAATCCGGCCGAAACCAGAAAGTTTGTTAAGTTGATTAGATGTTCGATCTAGGGGTAATAAGGCATACTGAACGATTATGTGAAAATCATTTTCTACGCGGACAAGTAGTTCGCCCGAAATCCGGCCCAAACCAGAAAATTTGTTAAAAGCAAAAGTTGTATTTGTAGTTGATTATATGTCCGATTAAGGGATAAGAACAGATACTGAATCCGTATATTACAATAATTTTTTAGCCGGACATATAGTTCGTCCGGAATCCGGCTAAAACCGGAAAATTTGTTATAAATTAAATCTTCATTTGAAGTGAATTAGATGTTGGATATATGGGGTAAGCAGATACGCTGAACTCGTTTTTTAGCTTTATTTTTTCGCCGGACAATTGTCCGTCTATCTGTGAGCACGATAACTCTAGAAGGGAACGAGATATTTGGATGAGACTTGTTGTGAGGATTCCTTGGGTCAAGAGACAGGTCGAGTTCGTAGATGGGTTCTGTAGCTCCCGAACGGCCGATATACCAGCTGTATCTCAACTCAGTTTATTGGTGCCCTTAACTGGCCTTACTGATTTTACGGACGCACTGCCAGACCCCCATTTGGTTTCCTGGTTAGCCCCCCCCCCCCTCGTAAAAATAGAAATGTCTTACAGGGGTAAACACACATGCTGAATCTATATCTAAACTTGGTTTTTTCAGATGATTAGCTATTTTGCCTTAATCTGTTTCTAAACTTTAATAGTAAAAATATTCAAGGAGTCTGGCGAAGACTGGATCTGGCAAAGATAAAACCCAATTGTCTGTATCGAATATTACATGTTTGTGATCCCATTGAAACCTTTGGTCTTGTTTATCTGTGTTTTCAGTTCTCAGTTTTCGCTTCTCAATTCTTGCTTTTGACAAAAACACTAATTTGGCGACCCGTTGATACCTGTTTATACGGATTGAACATCCGACCTTTGTTGACCAATAATCGAGAAGTGACTATCGACCAACACAGCCCACTTTTTCAAATTCAAATATTCCCGCCACTGGGTGACCAAAGTCGCATGACCCCAATAAGAATCACAGTGAACGTTTTAGATCTAATAAAATAATGGATGTCTCCACAATTAGAGACTACCAAGTTGCAGTTTTCACTTATAAGTATTTTAATGATCATTTAAATTCGTCTTTTCAGAATTTGTTTTCACAGAATCACGATTTCCACGAGTATTCTACTCGGAATGCCCGTCAGTTGGCGAGTGCCCCCCGTAAAACAACTAGAGCTTCTTTCATAATAAAACACTTTGCTCCGGGTGTGTGGAATTCAATACCTGAGGAGGTAAGGGATGCGACTACCCTTTCAGCTTTCAAGTCACACGCCAAGTTCTTTTTCTTATCGAAAACATAATGTTCCAAAACATAATTTCCTTTCTTCTTTTTTCCTTCCTTTTTTTTTTCGGGGGGGGGGGGGGAGGGGGAGGAGGGGGGGGGGGGCAAGGGCGCTCTGGTGATGGAAGATCGTTCGCTAGTGGATATTTCTTGTCGGTTTGATATGTCTTCATTCTTCTTTTCTCTCCTTCTTTTTCTTTCTTTTTGATTTCTTTGGTTTGTTCGAATAAGCCCCGCCCATTGCCAGGCCTTATGGTGGGGCCATAAACAGTTACTGTTGTTTTTTTATTTTTATGAATAAACTGAACTGAACTGAACTGAAAGGCGCTGAGTGGCTAAGTCTGATACCTCGCAAAGAGCTTCTAATGTATGGGTGAAGCCATGGACTGACGTCGCTTACGAACCACGGTATGTTCTTTAGGTATGTGCAAGTGATCAGCTAGTTTCGATCGGAGAAGGAAGTCTGCCAAAAGCAGGTCGCTGGCTAGAAACTTCTCGCGCGAAGCAACTTCTCGATACTGAAGAACGGAGAAGCTTTCTCCGTTCTCGATTCTGACTAAACGCAAGAAAACGAGGACTGGCTTCATCTCAATAGTAAAAAACGCGTAAATTCCAAGGAGAATCCGACCGAGTACTGAGATCAAAAACACTACTATTCCTTACCAATGGTTCCACCCGGCACGTTGTTGGCTCGCTCCCATACAGCTGCGACGTCATCAACTATGAGGTTTCTCCTTAGTTCCACCAGCTTCCCGACAGGATTGGCATGTTGTTTCTGAAGCTCTCCGGCTGATATCGATAGGTCATGACGGTTCGCCCAAAGAGACAGCTGAAACGAATGAATGAGTGCTTATTTTCAAACAATGGATAACACGGATGCGACAGCGACGATGCTGTGGCAGCGATATTTCGGCCTTCTTGGCAAGGGATTGCAAGTTCGTTTCTTCCCCAACGCTGACCCTGACATTCGATAGCCTGACAAGGATCCTTGCCAAGAAGAGCCGAAAAATCTCTGCCAAAGCACCGTAGCTTACGTATTCGTCTTATCCATTGTCTGAATGTATGTTTTCCAGTCGGCTTAGGCTCAGGGAGTATTTAATGAAAGGCTATTATTATGCCAAAATGACGAGACAAGAAAAGTAAATAAGTACAAAGGTTAAAGCATTACAGACGTAATAACAATTTCATTTGGCTTTTGCGGTTCAATCGGCATTTGACATCCTTTCTAATTCTAGCGCATCGCAATCTTATTTAAGCACTGTTTAGCGATAGTTCAAGCAAAAACTGCGAGCGACTTTACTAAGAAGTTGTCCGTCTGCCAGCACGACAACTCTCGAAGGGGTTGGGATATTTTGTTCAAACTTGGTGTGGGGATCTCTTGGGTCAAAGTTCGTAGACGGATCAAAGGTAAGGTACAACTTATTGACAACTTGTGAAGAAAACTCAAATTGCATAAAAGCGACAGACATCCCAGTGGTATAAGAAAATGACGCCTCATCTGGTAGCCCTATATTTAGTGGTAGGGTAGGGGGTTTCATACTAAGGGCGAAACAAATATTTTTCAATGACTAATGAGATTTGTGGGTAAGGAGGCGTGATGAATGACCGGATATCAGCAAGCCCCAATTGTCTGGATTAAATTTAAAATTTTTGGATCCCATCGAAACCTTTGGTCTTTTTCTTAAGAGCTTTTCAGTACTTTGACGGACTGTATCGCGTTAAACCCATAGACTTCTTCGTTGAAGACTGACTGAAAGAACAGCATCCGAAAACATGATATCCAGGTTTTCGATCGCATCTAATTTAACCATCAGTTTCAAACTTATTGGTATGCAGGAAATCAGCGTTTAACCAATCGTACGGAGAACAAGTCGATGGTATGTGTTCAAAGAGCTATAAAGACGCGTTCACAAGCATGCCTAGCCAAGCACAGATGCATAGGCTTAGCCACGAACCGAGTTCAAGAGCCTAGAACTCCATGCCTGGCTCAAAATCTGTGCCTAGGTATGGGTGTGAACTGTGATGCTAAACACGTGCCTGGGCATCTGTGCTTGCGTAGACATGCTTATGAAAAGGGCTTAAGCATTATTCTTTCGTCCTGCATGTCTGTTGGAAATTTTAGCCAAATCGGAGCAACCATGGCGGAGATACCGAGTTTTCCCATGTCCGCTTTCCGTTTTTAGAAATAAACTGATGAAGTAAACTGCAATGTCGCTGAGGTATATCCTAGCTGATTTATCTATTTTTAACCCCAGCCAGCTTCGGCTGGAGAGGGTATTCATACTGTCATATCCTTGGCGCAAGAAAATGTGCGCACTTACCTCTAAAACCTCCCTGAACAACTTTTCCCGCTCTCCACTTTCTTTCTCACCATCAATCTGATTCAAATGCTTGCTGACGATTTCGATTGTGCCAATAGCTTCGTGCAAAGCGGCCTTCTTCTGGTCAAACCATGGATCTAGGTTCTGAAGAACCTTGCTGAAACAAACAAGACTTGAAACTAGCAGAACTGAGTGCCTCAACTATTTTACTAGTTGCGTTTTTGCAGATGCCATGGTATCTGATACCATGGTCTAAGGTCATTTTCGCAGTTACCGTGGTATCTGGCCAGTCACCGCGGTAACTGATCTTCAGATACCACGGTCGGACCGTGTTAACTGATCGTGATATCTGAAAAAATCACCAGATGTCAGTAGATATCAGTAATTTGTTTTTGATGATTTCTAAAAGCGAAAATCCGGCAATAATCCTTTTTGCAGAGCAACCGTAGTATCAGATACCGCGGTAACTACAAAAAGGACAAATTGCTGATCCAGTTACCACGGTAACAGCTACCATGGTATCTGCAAAAAAGCAACTACTATTTTATTCCGAAGAGTTAACGATTCAAGCCCATGGTATCCACCTTCCTTTCCTTGCTAAATCTAGCGGAGGACGGCCGTCTATTAATCATTACGCTAACCCAAGCAAATAAGAGGAAAAGGTAGAGTAGGAAGGACACGGATAAATCGAAAAGACGGACGATGATAAATATTGTCTCCATTTTAATAGAAAAAAGAGCTACGAGCTCATATGGCACTTGTTACGAGTAAGTGTTGCAAGAAAGAAGCTGAGAACGTCACAAAATACCCCTTCAATGTCTAGTTTCACTAAGAGTCTGAGCATTCCCGGCATCGCCTCGGAGCATCTAGGGCGAATTTTTAGGGCACAATATTTCCGGTACTCCTTCCCCTCAAACTCCCCCTGCCGCGGCCTGTGGTCAAATACAACTAGGACACATGGATGTCGTGTCTCTGACATCTGCTCTTCTCCCCCTTCAAGTTTGACTCCAATCGGAGCATATCTGCAAATTTCCAGTTTCCGGTCAATCTTTCTCCTACCCTGGCCGGATCCGGTCCAAATTTCCAGTTCCCAGTCAATCCTCCTCCTACCGTGGCCGGACCGGATCCGGTGACTTTGGGGGGGGGGGGGGGGGATGGAGGGGGGAACTGGAAATCTTGTGAAACGCCATGAGTGGAGGGATCGGATGAAACATGGTAGGAAGAGCAAGCACAAGTCCTAGATACGTCATTGACATAACCGAACCGGATTCAAACACTGGGGGGGGGGGGGGTAGGGTGAGTTGGGGGGTCCGGAATTCTGGTGACCCGACGAGTGTCGTACATGCTGATGTACTAAGACGGTGAAACTGGGGTGTTCTGGTCAAGGTCTCGAACAACCTGACTTGAGAATAGTCGTTTGCATGATCTGACCATCGTAGGGGCAGTGGAGGGATGGGGAATCCGGAATCTTTGAACGGGGTATCCGATTTGAATGAAAATTTGCAAGTGGAAAGAGGTTTCTCCGATGTTCCATCTCAAGTCCGGACTGGACCCGATACTGGTGGGGGGGGCACCGGAATTTTCGTGAAACGCCTAGCGTCGAGGGACTGGGATGGAATTTGGTGGGAAGAACAAGCATAAGCCCTACATACGTTCTTGACAGAACTAGGCCATATCAGGGGTCTTTGGGGGAGTTGGATGGGGTTTCCCAGAATGCCGGTGACTGCGAGTTAGGATACTTCCAGATGTGCTAACGACGATGAAACTTGGCAGGCACATAGTAGTGACCGAACCAAGTAGAAAGGACCTGACACAATGCCCTAGGAAAACTTACGTTTCTTGATTCGACCATTTTCGTGGGAGCTAAGGGAAGGGGAAAATTACTGATTTTCGTAGGTTACAAAATGGTGCTCCGATTCGAACGAAACTTTTCGGGTGATAAGAAATACTGGCCTAGACAGTCAAGACAGTGGTTGGAGGCTCGTAGGGGGGGGGGGGGGGGGAGGATAAGTAGGTCGTCTGAGGCCCGATGTCTTTCCAAATATCAAGTTTCATTAAGATCCGATCACCCGTTCAAAAGTTATAAATACCTCAAGATCCCACCCCCTCCTTCTAGTCCTCCAACGATGTTCGGATCGGGGAGGTTACTATTTCTAACTTAATCAAGATAGGCTTGCTAAGTTTCATCGTTGTAGCTTATGGGGAAGTGCCCGAACTAGCAAAACACGGACAGACCGACCGACGGGACGGACAGAAACTGCGATCGCTATATGGCACTGGAACACACGCTACTATTCTGTAGTAGTGTAACATACCAGACCGACCGACCGACGGACGGACAGAAACTGCGATCGCTATATGACACTGGAATACACGCAAGTATTCTGTAGTAGTGTAACATACCAAGTTTCAAAAGCTTCTCGTATCTTCCTGTACATAAAGCATTCCACCAGTAACCAAGGCGAGTCGAACCACCGAATTTCGGAAGAACTGAGGCGAGTGGTTTCCAAAATTCTATTCCATGTTTCCGCGTCACTCTCCGGGGATTCGATGCATAAAATTGGCTTATTAGTTGCCATTTCCCATCGTAGCTGCGACAGCTGGGCAATGGTATTTTTTAGCTCCAGCTGTCCTGCTTCCTTATCCTCCTAGAATAAAACTTGCTGTAAAAATAAAAAAAAACTAGGCAAAATCCCCCCCCCCCCCCCCCCTGTACCACAACCCCCCATGATGCCAAAATCCCTGCCACTGCCCCCCCCCCCGCCCCCGAATTTAAATGTTTAAGAAAGTAAAGTTGAAGTTTGACCGAATAGGACTGACATCTGACAGTTCAGTTACACATCACTTATTCAGTTAAATAGGCCTAAAAACCCGATAAAAACGCGTTGCACTGTTCACAAATAATCAACTTCATCGAATGAACTTATTCCCTCATATTTGTGGTATTTCTACCTTGAAATATTTCCCGACTACAAACGTATCCATTGCCAAAATACAAATAAAAATGTCAGATTTCTTGCATCATATGTCTTGCCAGCATTTTCCGATTTCCTGCTTTCGCCGTGTTTAGTATCTTTAGCCCTGTAAATGCAGGTCTTTATTGGAATTCAAATTCTTCGTGTCTTGGTGAGTTTTGGTTGTCGTGCACGTTGTTGTGCACTTACAACGTTATTACTAGAGCCCCGACTGTAAAATGCAAAATCCCTTAAATGAGTCAAAATATTTCAGTGCATTCAAGTATCAGATGTAAAAATAATCTGCTTTCCGGTTAAACTTAAAGGATTCCTCTAGACACACACGTTAAATGTCAACGCTCAATGGCGGCTCGCTGGCCACTTGCAATACCCACTTTTCATAATATTATATTTATTAAGACTATTGACTGTGTGGGGGTGAAGGGGGGGGGGGGGGTCTTTTAGCCGGAACCCGCTCAAAGGAACCCTCTTGTTTTTCTCAGTATTCACACACCCAGTGACGACTTACGTGGCCTACTGACCTCTGATATTTCCATATTTACAAAATCCTTGTGAATCAGTTTATTTGAATTTTCCGTCATTCAGCACTAGCTCTGTTTTACTACCAGGTAAATGTAAGATCGGAATCGAATACAAACCGGAAAGTTCGGAAAAAAACGAATCCTTCGATACAATTTATAAGCTGATAGAGAACATTTTGTATCAGGGTATTCTATGGGTTTTCGACTCTCATTGGTATTCCGGTTATAATATGAGCATAATCCGGATGTGCTGACGTGGGGAAAAGTAACACGGTTCGGGGCCTGGCGACGACCAGAAATCCACAAGACGACGAAGTCCAATAAATATAACCCTTCAGGATCCCACCGGAACCTTAGATCTTGTTCTCTTATTTTTATACTTCACTACAATTTTTGTAAGCCGTTACAAACATATACAGGAATTATCTATAACTATTCCTTCAGCAAAATCTGGCAGCGAAATTCTTAGTAAATATTCCTTCAGCCCAAGCTGACTGCGAATCATATTTGATTCGCTGCCACACGTTTTCGAATACCCATCCCATGTGGTGCGCTACATTTGGAAACAAGAGTTAAGAGTTCATATGGCACTTGATACGAGTAGGTAGTACACGAAAGAAGATGAAAACGTCACAAAATACCCTGCCATCCAAAAATGTGATTCGGACCCAAAAATAGGATATCTAGTTTCACTCAAGTCTGAGCATTATCGGCATCGCCTCGGATCATCTAGGACAAATGAATATTCTAACCTTCCAAGTTTCAACCCAGTAGATCCACTCGTTTGGTCCCTAGACGTGCCAGACGATTTCCGGTACCCCCTAGAACTCCCCCTACCGTAGCCGAATCTGGTTCGGACTCCTAAATGGATTATCTGAAGCACTTTCTCTTCACCCATTAAGTTTCATTCAAATCTGAGCTTATTTTGGGAACCTTCGGTAACTCTCCCCCCTCCCCCACCGTGGTCGGATCCAGTTCAAACCCTAAAGTATGTCATCTAAGGCTTGTGACCTCTCTACACTCCAAGTTTCATTCGAATCGCTCCACTTGTTTGACCACTATGCGAGCCACATCATTTCCCGGACTCCCCTTCCAACTCTCCTGGCTGTGGCTGAATACGACTCAGACACATAAAAGTCGCATATCTGACATGTTCTATTCCCGTTCATCAAGTTTGACTGGAATCGGAGCATAGCCTATCTGCAAATTTCGGATTCTTGCTTCACCCCCCCCCCCCCTCCCCTATACCCTGGCCGATTCGGTCCAGACGCCAAATAACAAATAAAGGCCGCATAAACTCGGTACCGTCCAACTTGCAGCCCTTTCTGTCCATCCGGTTGGTTTTTGTGGATGTTAAAATCCCCCCCCCCCCTTCCTCCTCCAGCCGTGGCTGCATGTAGTTCGTACGCATGTTTGGCTTGTCTAGATGATCAGTTCTTATCACCCATAAAGTTACACTCGAATCAGACCACCTGTTCGCAGCTTACGGAAGCCATTGATTTCCGGATTCACCTTCCCTCAACTCCCCATAGATGGTCGGATCCAGGAAAACGAGTATTCCTAGGGCATTATGTCTGGTCCTTAAGTCACTAATACGCCTGCAAAGTTAACTGGCGATCACCGGATTACCTCCAACTCCCCCACAGAGCCCCGATCCAATCTGGTTTTGTCAGTTACGTATCTAGGGCTAATGCTTTTTCTTCCCACCAAGTTCCATACCAATCCCTCGACTCTAAGCGTTTCACGAGATTTCCGGTGCCCCACTCCAATCCCCCCATAGGTATCGGAGGCGATCAGGACTTGACGTAGAACATCTGAGACGATAGCTCTTTCCACTTGCCAAGTTTCATTCAATTCCGATAACCCGTTCAAAAGTTATGCATGCCACTAAATCCGGGGTCCCCATCCCTCCACTCCCCCCGTGATGGTTGGATCGGGGAAACGACTATTCTCAAGTAATCCTCGTCATACTCCTCCCAAGTTTCATCGTCTTAGCGCATCAGGAAGTACCGAACTTGCGGGATCACCAGATTGAGGCCCCGTCTGAGGCCCGATTTCTTTCCAAATATCAAGTTTCATTAAGATCCGATCACCCGTTCAAAAGTCATATATACCTCAAGATCCCGGATTCCCCCTCCCTCCACTCCCCCTACGATGCTCGGATCGGGAAGTGACTATTTCCAACTTATTCTTTTGGGGTCCCTGATATGCCTGCCAACTTTCATTGTCCTAGCTTATGTGGAAGTGCCCGAACTAGCAAAACCTGGACAGACCGACGGACGGACAGAAATTGCGATCACTATATGGCACTTGGCCGAAGGGCAAGTGCCATAAAAACACAAATTCTTGCAACGTGCACCAGACTTGATCAAACTATAAGAGAAGCCGTTAAAATTAAGACAAATTTTCAAAGATCAACCGAGACACAGACGAATAGTCACTACCAGAGACACAGAAAGGCATCATCAGCGAAAGGAAATTCAGACCCCAAGCTTTTCTCTAAAGCAAAACCAAAGTCAACCCAAATGCAGAGAAATCTCTACCCAATCAACGACCCAACCGAACAGCAAAAACAGCAGCCGTGTCCAAAATGAAATCACAGCAACCTTTTTAACTCCAAGCACTCTTACAAAGGAATTCACGAAGTCAGATATTCAACGCTAAGCTAGAATCTTTAGTTCGTTTTTCCAAGAGCAAAATAACACTAGGAGGTAGCACCAAGACTCGAAAAGATTGACACAGACTCAAATAGCAGCGATACTAGCACCACTCGCGATAGAGAACGTCCCTACTGAAACTCATTCAGTCGTTACATCCTGAACATAGCATAAATTATTCAGCCTCCATTGTTTTCTTGGTGTGTGCAGAACGCACCTTTGCTTTACTAGAAATTTCTACGCCCGCAAGTTCGGCTCGACTTATATGCCACAATCGTAATGAGCGGCGCTACCAGTATGGCCCGTTTGCAAAGCATCGAAAGCATAGGCCTTGGCGCTACTTCCCTAGTATTATTTTGCTCTGGTTTTTCCACAAGTTCGTTTTTCCCAACGTGAGCGGCTTTGAGCCTGAAGAGGACTCTTGCCAAGAAGGGCCGCAATATCGCTATAACAAATTCAGCTGACGTACATTTTACGACATTTTACACTGTCAAATATGAAGTTCTTAGTCTTAAAAAGTCGTAGAAACTTTCCGAAATTCGAATCAATTTCCCTAAAAATATAAAATGGACGTGAAAATAATCTTCTGCACCCCACACATAATTGCCTTTACAGCCTCAGCACAAGAAGACTAATGCGTGGGACAGACGATCAGGTCGGACCTGTATTTCCATCATAGAGTTGAAAAGTCTGAAATTTCCGTACGGAAAGCATGACAGCGCTGACCATCCTGTCAGGAATTCTAGTCAGCGACGGTGCAAACCTGACGGTCTCACTGAGCCAGAAGAACAGGCTTGAACAAAAGTATCGGCGAGTTCTGTGGGCAAAATAGGACATACTAGTACAAGATTCATAAAAGGACTGTGCAGTAGCAAAGCCAGCAAAACTCGGACAAACTCGAGTTACCAATTTGACGACAGGCCTTAGTGTCTACCTACGGAAGTTCAAATTTAGTTTAACAGCATAAACATCACTTACTTCTCTCAAGGAGGAAACTATACCATCTCTACATCTTGAAAGGTAATCAATTACTTTCGTCAAAATTACCGGCATACGGTCTTTGACAGTCCTGTAGGCGAACGTACTGAAAACAGAAAAGTAACCAGTAAAACTTAGGGCCAGAATATCTAGGAAAGAAAGAACGAACTCATGAGTATGAATGATAATACTTTTGTAGTGTGTCAGTTTCTATATGTTCAGTAAATGTAATCCGTTTGTATTTGTGTAGTGACGGCGACAAGCTAAACGCTTAATGCCAAATGCAATAATACACAAAAATAAGACAAACAGCACAAAACTAAAGAGAATGCCACCCTTGTCGGTTTCCATTTATCAGATTGTCACAGTCCCGGCTGATTAGACTTACCACAAAATTGAACAACCTTATTTTATTTTTCCTCTCATAAGTTACTCATACTTATGTTTTCGTAGAAAAAGTCGACTTTTCTGAAAAACACTTTATTTTTTGGGATCCCAATACATAAGTGGAGGGGTAACTATGACATCGCAAAAGTTGTCTGTCTGTCCGTCTGTAAGCACGATAACTCTCGAAGAGAATGTGATATTTTGATGAAACTTGGTGTGAGGATTCTTTGGGTCAAGAGTAAGGTCGATTCGTAGATGGGCTTTGTAGCCCTATATTCAGGGGTGGGGTGGGGGGTTCAAATTAAGGGGCAAACAAAAATAGTTTTTAAAAGCTACAGAGATAGTTGATTTAGGGGTAAGGGGACATGGTATGAAAGTTATTTTCTTGCCGGACAAATAGTTCACCCGGAATCCGGCGAAAGCCGGACACAAAATTTGTCGACCAATTTTCGGCTATATCAGCCCCTACCCCTTATTATCAAACCAGTATAGCTCTGCGCGTGGATGACGACATTTATTTGTTTATTCTATGGACGTCGGAGAGATCTAGTGTAATCGAAGGTCGAAGGTGTTGATATATAATGTTCAAACGAGGAAATATGTTGTTCAAGCGAGGATGTTGTTTAATGAGGATTCACCGGTAAAGTACAGGTCAGGTTGTTAGATGGTCCTTTAGTTCTATCTTTAGAGGCAGAGGAGGGGTTTCGAATTTACGGTGAAAACATGTATGTTTTATAAGCTAATAAGATATTCACTGAGAGGGTTAGGAGGTCCGCTGAATCCATATCTGAACTTTGTTTTCTTGCTGGACAAATGGTTCATCAAGAATTCGGCTGAACTGGAAATTTGGTTGAAGCTCAAAGTTGTTTCTGAAATCGATTAGAGATTCGGTATCTGGCAAGGAGACATGCTGAATCATTTTTTAACTTTATTTTAACAGTAAAAATATTCAAGGAATCTGACGAAGACTGAATGGCGAAACCCAACTGTTTGAATCAAATTTTTGGGATCCCATCGAAACCTTTGGTCTTGTCAAAAGGGGCACTTTTTTTCGGAAGATCACCCCGCAAAAAGGACCTGCCAATCCGTAAAAACCCATCTGTATATCTTTATTTGCCAGAAAATCAAACATTCATCTCAAGCCCTGCTCAAATTTATGTTTGAGAACATTCACAATGCTGGAATAAAACATACACAGAATTGCCACAATAATAATAATAATATTTTACTAAGGCCCGCTATACAACAAGGGAAAGAGCGGAGTAATAGAGAAAAGAAAGAAATAAATTACAGGCAAAGAAAACGTAATAAACGTAACAAACTAACAAACTTGTAATTTAAAATGTCTTTTGTATTTGAATAAGGTGTATTCATAATCTGAGATGTATTCTTTCATACAATTTTTGCTAGAAAAAAAAAAGGTGAACCAGTTCAGTTCATTTCTAAACACCGTGATACTTTTTAAGGGTTTTCAAGGACAAATGTGCAAAGATGAGATTAAGATTAGAAAAGGAGTTAAGCAGGGATCTCCGCTTAGTCCTGTTATTTTCAATACAGCTATTTATAGTGTGACTCGTCATATCAAAGGTTCATTCTCGATCGATAATGTGGATCTGTCGTTTATTTCTTATGCTGACGATTTACTGCGTCTCAGCACTGACATTTCGTCTCTTGAGAGGAATGTTGCTATGCTAATTGAAGGTTACGGAAAGATCGATCTAACAGTTAACCCATCAAAGACAGAGTTTGTTGTTTTTTCGTCTATATCTGTGCCTGATACGAGTTTTTGCGTTGAATCTACGGTTATCCCAGCTGATAAGTCATTCACATACCTTGGAGTTCGGTACGGAACTGATTTTGTGTCAACTAGAGCCTATTTACGAGACGATACCATTGAAAAAATGCACCGTGGGTACGGTAGACTCATTGTTCTTAAAAAGACTGTGAATCGGGCGGTGCTTGCGCGTCTATTCAATGCTTCCTTCCTTCAAAATCTGGCGTTGGGTTCCACCGTTCTGCAGATCCCTTTCCGCCTTCCTGTTGCTTCGATTGGTTTACTGCCTTCGCACTAAATGGCTTCAATTGGTTGGAGAATCTTGATCATTTCACTGTAGATGATTCTTTCTTGGGCTTTGGACAACGGAGTTGTTCTTATGCTTTCGAAGCTGTGATGGATTCTGTTTCTCTCGCAGAAAAGGGTGATGTTGTCTCTTCCACTGGAGTTCTTCGGGCATTCAAACAGCAGGTGTTGGGGAGTTTCGTCATGGGAGTTGCAGAGTCTGCAGTTGGGGGTGTGGTGGAGTCCCCATTCGAACAGAGTTCATGTTCATGTTGTTTCTCCGAATGTGTTTTATATTTCCCCTCTGTGGTCCGTTCTTAGCGTTACTGAGCGGCGAAAAATCAGAACTTCGTACTTCAAGTACTGCAAGTTTCTTCTGAGATTGCCACTATGGGTCAGAACACTTCAGTTTGTAATCGTAATCGGATTATTGACCCCGCACTACGTCTCGAGAAAATTGAAAAAAGAGCTCGAAGACGAGCTGCCAGAAATTTGTGTGAGTACACATTAACCCGTATTGTCTATGGTGACTTCTTCACCATTTAGACAACACGGGTAGATACTATGTTTTATTTAGGTATGTGTGTTATGTTCAATTCTTTTTCTTCTTTTGTTTTTTCTTTTCCTTTGTATGTTCTTTTTTCACTTTGTTGTTACGGGCAAAAAAGTTAAATAAAAATAAAATAAATAAAAAATAATGTAATTAAGCAGGTTGCAATGGGTAGACAAGCTTGTATTGTTAAAAGACCTGTTGGGATTCTGCCGTGTTATGGCGTTCGTAAACCTTGTCTATAGTTGAATTAAACAAATAACTATATTCTGACAGAAATACTTCCGATCGGTCAAATAAGATGAAGATATAAAACAAAGATACAAGATAGTCGAACTCACTCTCCGCTCAACAGCTTTCCTCAAAGTCAAAGGTAATATTCAGTACGGCACAGGTAAGGTTTAGATGTTCTCCCTTCTCTCCGAGTTCGCTCTGACGCAAAGGTCACCCGACCTCACGTCCTTAAAGTTCAATGGGCACACCAAACTACCCCAATCCCACTCTGTAACAACCTAGGAACAATGCTTCCCCCCTAGATCAGCAGCTTTTTCAACAGTTTCCTCTCTGTGATATTTCAAAGCGTAATTTTTTCGGCCAGTACATGGTCGATTTACTAGCTTGGACAAAGATAAAAGTGATGTTTCTTATAATACTTAGTAGACCTTTGTTTTATGTATAAATCAGCTTGTATAATTCAGATTTGAATAGCTTATTTGTTTCTGAATGATTTTTTTAGCTATGTTATATTTTATGAGCTTATTGCATATTCTGGTACATTTTATAAAGCAAGTTAACCAAGCTTCACACCACTCTTCCACAAAGAAAAACTTTTAATAGGCACTTTATGCCATAGAACTTCTGATGAAACATTAAAACAATCAGGTAAACTGCATCTGAGGCTTGACTTTGGTGACATCTCAAATATATCCTTTTCTATCAAGCATTGCTGGGAGCTTTTGAATTTCCTGCCACGATATCCCAGCTCCTAAGATTTGGATCGCCGAAATGCCAGAGAGGTAAAGACAAGGGATAACAAGTAAACGGCCGATTTTCGTAGCGCCTTCTTATGGAAGTTGGAAATGTTTATTTGTGAAGCATTTAATACGAAGTAAAGCATTAGAAGTGTCCATTGTGCTTTAACTAATTCATTCAACAATTGGCTATTGTTATAATGGTTGACTTTGGGGAATAAACTGCTGAGCGGAGAGCTAATTGCTAGGGATAGTGTAGCACGAGAGAAAGGGCTGCGTGAAAACGCATCCCACAACAAGAGCCAACAATAAATCTACAGTATAAAACAAACTCAATGCAGATCAATTACCACAGCAGTTTCACAGTATGTCCAACAAAGCAGAATGCCAAATTAACCATGGAAAAATAAATTGCTGAATGGAACATGAAAGGTAAATGACTTAACGTAAAAAAGATTTAACCATGAACAGCCAGAGATGAATAGGAGAGAAGCAAATCTTAAACGTGAATAATGAAATATAATAAATACAAATAATGAAATACGATAAACACAATTATAAACTGACTTATAGCCCAGGTCTTTCAGTCAGCAGTTGCATCCTATTTATGAGAATATTTCAGAACTATCTGTTGTAACACAGGTCCTACAAGACCGCAGCAGCAGTTTCAGGAAAAAACACAAGAAGAATAGCAATAATAGCCTTGTAACAGTTGTACCACAAAGATGCGACAAACAACCTTAAATGACTGGGGGGACTCAAACTGAAGAAAGACACTTTGTACGTAGGCTAATTAGCAGTCAGAGCAAAGGCGAACAGCAAAAATATATGTTAGGATAAGATAGACAGGGGCATCGATATTGGGGGGGGGGGGGGGATCCCCCTCTCAAAGAAAGAAAAAGCTAAAATGGGAAGCAAGCAACCACACAACTGGGCGTTCACAGAGGAAAGCTAAATGGATTGCTGGCAGTAGGACACCCAGAATAAGTCAGTAAAGCTAGTTCAGGGTTATCTGGGTTCTCGAGCGCTTGAGACACAAGGAACTGCATTCCCAGTGGCATGTTTAGGGCTTGCCAGACTGACATATAGAGGCGGGCTATTCCTAGTCGTTTAGGATACAAAGAGATTTTTAAATCAAATTTTTTCAGAATGAGAGGTATGATTGTCCAGCATTGACAAAAGACGAACAACAAAAGTTGTCAAATCATGAATTTAACCTTGCAGCACACAGTTTAACCCCTGTTTTAACAGGATCTGTTGTGTACCAAAATCTCTCGATTCAGGTAAAAATCACGCTGGTTTTGCTTGTGGTGTAAGTTCTCAAGGTTTTTTAAGTTTATTGCAAAGATTCGTTGTATTTTAACAAACAAAAATTTGATGATAAGAATTTTCCTCCAGTGCGAGGTTTAAAAATAAATCGGCTTTTTGAGCAACAAGAGAAGATTTAAGATGGGCCTGATTATTTTAACACATCATTTTATTTTTATTTTGTTGTAAAAACGAAAACCTAAACCAGGCATTTTTTACAGTAAAATCAGCTACTTGCCAAAAACATCTTTTTCCAATGCAAATGTTGTCACATTTTGAATATTTTGCTGATAGCACCAGCTGATAGAAAAATCGAAAACCAAAACTAGCCATTTTTTAAAGTAAAATACTTGCCAAATTTTTTTTTTTTCATACACGTAATTATAACATTTTTGCTGATAGACAGCTGATAGTGACTCAACTGTGACTTGGTTTCCTTTCACTACTTTTAACACTTTACAGGGAGGAACAGATCTTCAGCCAAGAAGATGGCGGTTTGGAACCAACAGATGCCGCAAATAGAAGAAGAAGCACATTAGTAAATTTGAAGTAAAATAATATTCAACTCAATTTCTAAAGAAAATTTCTGCCACGATAATTCCTGTCATAGTTGGCTACTAGCTGATATCAAGTTTAGTATTTTTCCTTTCCACTGACTGTTTTCTGAGTAAGACTACCCTGCAGCAGAGGCACTAATAGCCAAAATATTTGGGGCGGGGGAGCAAGGTATTTACTGACTGGCTGTTCATTTTTACCAACTGTTTTTGAAGAAAATCTACTGTTTTTAAGAAAAACTACTGTTTTTAAGAAAAACTACTGTTCTACTGTTCTGAGAAATCATGGTGCTTTGTGCCGACTTGGCTATCTTAAACTGACTGGGCAACCACATTGGGGGCAAAGATATTAATAGCCCAAATGTTTTGGGGGAGGGAAAAGTTATATACCGACTGGCTGCTTTACTGACTGTTTCTCAGAAAAAAAATGACTGTTTTGAAGAAAAGTCGACTATTTGTATGGAAAACCAACTATTTCTGAAGAAAAATCCTCTGTTTCCACGAAAAAATTTACTGTTTTTAAAAAAATTGCCACACTTCACACGGACTTGCAATTTACATCCCCCCCCCCAATGCCTGATGCCTGATGAGGCTCCTGCCCTGCAGTCACCATGCCCAAAGTATACCTATAGAGCAACAAAAACAGTGCCAGCCATTCGCCATCTGCCTTATGAACATCGACTTAAAAAAATACGATTACCCAGTTTATCTTATAGATTCCTCCGAGGTGACTTGATTGAAACTTTCAAGATTTGTCATAGTTACTATGATAACATAAGGCCTGATGATGTCCTCACTTTCAATCATAACGGTCTCAGAGGACACAGCTTGAAAATTTGTGGTGAGAAATTCCGAAAAGACATTGGAAAATGGAGCTTCAAAAACCGGATAGTGGAATACTGGAATAATCTCCCCGAAAATGTCGTAAATGCCGAAAATATCAATCAGTTTAAAGCAGGCGTGGATTGACACCTGTCTGAAATTGAATTTAGTGTACACAGTGTCCCGAGAAATTAACAGAGGCGAAAGCCTTTTTTTTTTACTGCAGTTATATTATATAGGAGGTGTACTTGACCTCGTTCTTACACTACCTCGATTGAAAACGTTAAAATGAAATGTACATCCTGTCCTGACAGTCAAGAAGAAAAGTTTGGCAAAGCCTATGCCTAACGCTGAATATACTATGCTAGGTGCTGAATACTGTAACCCAGTAAAATATTGATGATTTGAATGAAGTTAAAAAAATCAACCAATCAGAACTCCTTTATATTGATGTGGGTCAGGGTTAGGTTACCAACAGGTATCCAGCATTTGGCATAGGGTATCCAGCATTAGACACGGGGGAATCACAACTAGGGGGGAGGGGGGGAGGCTCCCCCCCCAAATGCTGTCGGTCAGTCCGTAAAAATAACCAAGTCAGCGCGAAGCACGAAAAGAAAACAGTTATTTTTTTCATGAAAATAGTAGGTTTTTCTGAAAATTGGTTGATTTTTCGTCAAAATAGTTGGTTTTCTGAGAATCAGTGGATTTTTCTGAGAATCAGTAGACTTTTGAAAAAAATTAAATTTTTGTCGTTGAAAACAGTCGTTTTTCTGCAGAGAAAGTCGTTGAAAATTTCCAGCCAGTCGGTAAATTCCTCGTCCCCCCCCCCCCAAACATTTTGGCTAGAAACGCCTATGGTTAGGCATAGGCTATGTCAAATGCTAGATATACCCAGCATTTGGCATAGGGTATCAAAAAATCAGGTATCCGTGGTAGACTGCGCTACTGCCGGTAGGGCTTTTCGTGGCTACCCTAGTAAGGTTAGAATGAAGGAATGTTGTTTGAAAAAAAAAATATGTTTAACTAGAGAAACTGATTCACTATTTATAGATACAATACGTAAGCTATTCAGTTAGCTTCAATCTAGTATGTTTGTCATATTTGTTGGTTCCTTTTTAGGCCAGATAGATCATTCTGAAGAAAGACTTCTCTGGAAATTTGAAATCTTGTCTGAGGTTGGATACCCCTCCTGTACATTGCCTGAAAAATGATTCAGTATCCTTTAAGTGAGCAGAAACTGCATAAATCAATCAAACCTACCCTTTTTGGCAGGCACTCAAAGGGATGGGTGCCTGCATATTGGAGCCGTGGTTTGACTTTTTCAAATTTCTTGCGCTTATGTTTCGGTGGTGAAATATGGGTAGAATGAACGACAACATAAAGAGCGTGCTCCATCCTACTTACCGTAGTTACTACGCATGACGTCACGAATTCTGACTTTTTGCCGTCAAGGCTGGAACGATTTTTCTATTTTCCAGCAGGATCTCACGCCAGGGGTGAATCCGACCAATCACGTTCCAGAGATGCGTAGTTACTACGCTTACCACGCTCCCGAGCATGGTAAGCAAATAGTAACTATTAGTTACTATTCCGACAAGGTTGGAACGGTCAGCGTAGTAACTTTTCGTGAGGATGGAACGGAAATAGTAACTAATAGTAACTATTGTTACAAGGGTGGAACACGCTCTATGATTTGAGGTCTTCTCTTCATCTCTTAAAAAGCTTAATTAAAATAATTTAATTAGAGTTGAAGTAATTGAGTAATATTTGATATTTTCTTATTATTTGAACTACCCTGTTATTCTCTGTTTGGGGAATTATTCTTCCTCTGGCTGGGGATTCGCGGACAGATTCAAATCTGTGAAACACTGTTTTGCGTTAATATCATCATAATGTAATAATAGTTGCGTTTTCGGCTATTAACGTTGCCCTCGAATCCTAACGTGATACGCTGTCACCCGTTTTAACGCCCATGTTCTGCGTTAGAGAGAAAATCTGGAACCAGTGTTGCCAGATGGTATGCATTTTTTTTTCTCTTAAAAAGTTTATTAAAATAATTAAATTAGAGTGTAATTGAGTAATATTTGATATTTTTTATTATTTGAACTACCCTGTTATTCTCTGTTTGGGGAATTATTCTTCCTCTGGCTGGGGATTGGCGGACAGATTCAAATCTGTGAAACACTGTTTTGTGTTAATATCATCATAACGTAATAATAGTTGCATTTTCGGCTATTAACGTTGCCCTCGAATCCTAACGTGATACACTGTCACCCGTTTTAACGCCCATGTTCTGCGTTAGAGATAAAACCTGGAACCAGTGTTGCCAGATGGTACGCATTTGGCCGCCTTTTAGTTTTAGAATTAAAGGCATCTGCGGTTTAAATTTTTCAAGTATGTGCATTTTGCCAAATTTGCATATTTCTCTAAATTTTGGTGCAAATTGGGTGCATTTTGCTCTTCACATCCCTTAGAAAATGAAAACCAGATTAGGATTTGTAAGGACAACACTGTGATTTTATATCCAGACTCCAGCTCTTGAGGCTTGCGGGGGACTAAAGGTTTTCAGTGAAATGTCAAAATTATCATTTGATAAATATTCTTTGAGCCCAAGCTGACTTTGAAACATTGATTGAATAAATTATCATTTGAGTCCTCGAGAACACTGATAATTGATGCTTGCTGGTTCAAAATCTGTCGACTCCACTGCTTCGTGTCTTGAAAGCCAGCTACAGGGGCATTGCAACACATTGCAATGGGGGGGAGGCATCACCCCCCCCACCTTTTTAAGATTTGGTAAAAATCTCAATTAAATTTTTTTAATTGTTCAGTATATTTTCCATAGCATAACTATTTGGTATATTTACGGGGATTTGATAGTTATACAGAATCTAAAATAGGCTATCGGTAAAATCTATTTGGGATAATGATAAATTCGGTAGAATTGCCAGTATTTGGTAGTTATCATGAATTCGATGAGAGAATTTAGGCTACTCAAACAATTGGGGAATTTTCTTTGCTGGAACTATTTGGTATATTTATGGAGATTCGGTAGTTACACAGAATCCCGAATAAGCTATTGGGCCAAAATTATTCGGCATCATGATTGGGATTCAGTATTTTATTCATTAAAATTTTCAGGATTTGGTAGTTACCACAAATCCTGACTTTTTTCCAGTTTCGATGAAATTATATTAAATCTGAATATTATCCTGTAGTCTTTCGATGCCAAAACAATTCAGTATAATAGTAGGATCCCATATTTTGGATCCCAAAAAGAAGATCTAATCATAAATGTTTCAAAAATTCCACCTGCACTGCTTTTTGCGATATTCTCAGTTTTATGGAAGGGCGTGTCATTTGACTGGGGTTTTAAGCCAGTTTTAGGACTAGGATTTTGAAACGTTAATTTTTTACCTTAAATCGCACTTCCAGCGAGATAAGGTGGTGTTAACCTCATGTAGAGTTAAAGCTATAATCCGGATGAAAATAGTTTAATTTGGCCTATGTAATCCTTTCTGTTTCATATTTAAAGCTCGAATTCTCAGTTTCTTGGATTCGGAATTTATTTTTGACAGATTCGGTAAAATTTTTGGCTCTGCCCCCCCCCCCACAAAAATGCACTTGCGATGCCCCTGGCCAGGGAACACAATATTTGGATCCGAGAGTATATTCGCTAGTAAGCAGTTGGGCTTGTCAGGTTCGTGCATATCTGTGACATATTTTTTTGTTTTAATCTTTTTTGATTTTGAGGAAGAATCATTTTTTTAAACCATTTGAGAAAAAGTCGTTCTTTTGATTTGTCTTGAGATTTCTTTCATTATCCTATCCTTACTATTTTTTTTGCACAAAAGCTTATTATCTGATTAACCATAACTTACCGGCACATCAAATCAAAATTTCAGAAATGTCTTTTTTTAGTTTTAATATTTTCAGAAAATCTATTGTTTCATGAAAAATCTATGGTTCTATTTTCAAGAAGAATTGCAGCGCTTTCCGCCAACTCAATTTTTTTACCGACTGGTCGACAACATGGGGGGGGGGGGGTCCAACCAATTTCGTGAAAAAAATAAGCAAAAATACGCTGAAAGAACTTTTAAGCTTCTCTTGCTGCGCAATCTTGTGTCAAGCATCTGTCAACACTGCCGGCAACAGCATTTGGTACTCTATCAAATTGGTTTGTTTTTAGATTAGGTGGTTTACACTGTAAATTACAGGAAACAAACATGGCAACTAAAACTAATTGAAGCCACAGAACTTGGAACCCATTTTAGGATGTGCACTTAATGTACTCCTTAAGAATGAATTGTATGAACATGGGTTGAGGATCGCAAGCCTGAAAACGCAACTGATATAAAAATGTTAAGTACAGAACTCGTTTAGAGACTTAGAAAGAATTATGCGAGTTGTTGGACTTGTGAGTGGTGGGAAAGACAGTATATTCAATCTGCATAAATGTGTTAATGCCAATCATCAAATCGTAGCGTTGGCTAACTTATACCCAATAAGTGAAGGTAAGCTATCCCAGCGCTTCTCAATCGATCGATCTATCAGTCTTTATTCTTCAAAAACATTGCTTACGGTATTAAAACAAAAACGAATATTTGTTCTCTCGTCAAACATAATTATATACAATTGTGCTTTAACATAGATGCTTTAACATAGCTACATTACTATAACTCCCATTCAACAGCTTATTGATCATGTCATGTAGTGATATCAGCCACTCAGTTGCATCAGGTCTGGTTTAGGCTAGACAGTCTGCAAAATTAGAAACAGTAGAGCCCTGAACCAGCTTGAAGTTTTTGCCAACTGCCAGCCAACTAAGAATGACCAATTCCAACACATGAAGCAGCATGTGAAATGCCCAAGAGAAAAATGGAGAAATGCCCCACCAAATCACCATCCTGCACATGAGAATCATCCTTAAGCTGGGGTGACACAAAGCCAGTTTCAGTGCATAAAGCTGAATGAGCTGCATTGGGCGTTAGGCAGTAAGGGAAACAATGTTTGAAATGCCCAACCTAAAAATGGAGAAATGCCCACAAAATCACCACCCACATTAAACTTAGTGCAAAAGTCGAATGAGCTAACTATGTCTGGGCGGTACAGGCAGCAGTGCTTCGACTGCCCTACAGCAAAGTGGAGAAATGCCCACGAAATCACCGCCCCCACACATGAGAATCATCCTTAAGCTGTTTTGACACAATGCCAGTATCAACGCAGAAAGCTGGATGAGCTCCTGCAAAAGCTTGATAAGCCATTTGCTGCAATAAGCTGGCATGGTTATGTCTGGGTGTTGGGCGCTAAGGGCACCAGTGCTTGAAAAGCCCAAGTCAGGGGTGGGAGTGAGACCTATATATCCTATATTTTAAAACTTGTCCTATAATATACTATATTGAGTCAAAAACCCTATATTCTCCTCTCCTATATTTCAGGTTTTGATGGGTTTTTTTCGTAAATTTTGAAGTTAACTCTGCCAAAACTGGGCAAAGGTCGAAGTAATTAATATTTCTGCAAAAATGTTTTTCTGTTTCTTCACTCCGTTTGACGCGGTTGTGTGGTTTTCTGGTACTTTTCTGAAGTTTTCCCGAAGTCAATCAGTAGTGTGTTCGTAGTTCTTTAATTTTGTATTTGATCTCTGTTCATGGATAAACTTACCCATCAAAGTCTCTCGTCTTGGATACTATGTTTTTTTTTTTCAGATGAGATCCTAAGTTGTTTCACCAGAATCGTCCTTTGTTATTTTGCAGAAGATGGGGTCATGAGATTTTTTCATCCAAATAAGCTGTTTTCTTATCCCATATTGTCCTATATTTTGATGTGAAAAATCCTATATCCTATATATATTTTAATCTTAGGTCACTCCCAGGCCTGGCCCAAGTGAAGAATGGAGAAACGACCTCCAAATCAAGGCCCGACTTAAAAATCTGGATGATCTAACTATATCCGAGACTTAAGCGGTAAGGTCTGCAGTCCTTAAATGGCCCAAGCGAAATATCGAGAAATGCCCACTAAATATTCGCCCAAATTAGAATGCATCAAACCATTTCAAAAAATGTAAAAATGACGTTTATAGGCTGATTGATGATCAGTGTTTAGTATGATTTCCGTCTGAGCAATAACAGATATTTCATGCCCAGGCTAGAGCCTACAGCAACACCAAAACAAATCTCTGAATAATTGTATATGTGGATAGTTCTAATGAGGATAATGTGTCACTTTCGGCACTGCGACCCCTACCGCCGAAAGCCTGGACATAGTTAGCTCATCCGAATTTTCGTGAATATTGATGCGGGCGGTGATTTGGTGGGCGTCTCTCCGATTTGTGCTTGGGCGTTTCAAAGCAGTGCCTCCCTTGCCGCCCCATCTGTTTGTATTGGGCGTTTTCGGGTGGCTGGGCGGTCGGCGAGAAGTTCAAGCTGGCGAGTCCTGATCTGTTCTCAATCCAGTCAGGATCCAGTCTGGTACTAGTGATATAACAGAAAATTGAAAAGGTGTCTTTGCTCTATACCAACAAAACCAAGACCTGCCAACCCCCCAAAACACTCCTAGATGTTGGTTCTTGAAAGTAGTGAAGAAACCTAGTGTAGAAGCTGCTTTGCAACTGCTGATCCAAAATCAGTTGTGAAGGAGAAGATAAAAAGATGCGGTAGTTTAGTCAATCGGCCTGCCATCACTTGTAGCTTAGGGAGGGAAATAGATAAGAAGTATGGCGTGGCCTGAGTTTTGACTATATTTGCTCTACCACACCATAATATGAATAAACAGAAGGTGTTCAAATCCAAGATTTCTTCTGTAAGCTTAGATTTACTTGGTCACCTTTTCTTTCAGCCAGACTATCTAGATCGGACACTCTTGATATTGGATTAATATCGTAGTATACACATTAGTAGCCTAAATTTATTTCTATAGTCATATTTGACAAATTGTGTAGTGGTAAACTATATAATGAAGTGTCTGACTTAGGTGGTGACCCTGACAGAAAAGGTGATAGAGTAGATATATACTTACTCAAGAAAGGGTTAATTTGCTGCAAGCCACATAAAGCACAGATTTGGTTTTATATGTTAATTTGAAGTATGGTAACCTAAATTAGAATTTTCGTTTTCAAGGGGAGGAAGACAGCCATATGTATCAGACAGTTGGGCATGATGCCATACTAGCTGTTGCTCAAGCTCTGGACCTTCCTATTTACAGACGACCTATACAGGGCAAAGCAGTTTTGCAAGATTTGAGTTACTGTGAAACTGCTGGAGATGAAGTTGAAGATCTGTACCATCTCTTGAAGGAAGTAAAGGTGAGCCAGTTTAAGAAATTAATAGAGATTTGAGCTATGTTGTAAGTTTGATGTCTACTTTGGGTGGGTTTCAGGCGCTTGGCTAACAGTCAAATATAGACTGCCAAGAATAGAATAATGTAATTACCGAAAAAAGCCCGAGGGCCATGGCAGCAAAATTTGTGAAAAATGTACTCACTTACATAACTCACACGCAGCTACTATTCTTAAAATCTTGTTCTATGCTCCGTCGCAAGCCTCAAGTAACGTCCAAGTATTTTTACAGTAACAAAACATTCATCCTTCATCATCCTTACCATCCATTCTTCATTAAACACTCTCTCACCAAATACCTCCTTTCTCCATTCATTCATTTCCACACAATCACCGTCAGCCAATTTCAATCCCCTTTTCATTCAATGAACTCTTGATCTTTTTCCAAAATAATTTCTGATTCTTCGTTACATATTATTTTTCTATCATTTATTTTTTTTACTTTCAAATTCTTTTTTTTCCTCTTTAACATCTTCTTATATTCTCGTCTCCTATGTCGATACTCCTCCACCAGTGCCATTTCCTCAGGATCCTGTCCTTTTATCCTAATAAGAGCTTCTGTTACCTGATTCCTCTTCATTGAACACTCTCCATCGAAAAATTGTTGTCACTTCCTCGTTGCCTTACTTGCTCTTATGGATATCGCTGCATTACAAACCTTTCTTACCAGATCACATATTTTCCCTACTCCTTCTATATTCCCTAATTCTAGAACTACCTTACATTCTTCTAATTCTGCATCTACTGAAGCCTCTCCTAATTTAACTGTCAACAATTCCTCACTCACCTTGTCTGAAAGAATACGTGGGCATACCATCAAATTATAATCTAGCTTATTTTCTGTCCGCGATATTTCCTGGTTTCTACAATACTCTGTCCTTCTTATTACCTCCATCTCCGCTTCTATCGGTACGTGATCTGAACCTACCACTTCTAACACTCTAAAATTTCTGCAAGTTGGCCAAAGAGACAGATCAACTAAAATTTAATCCGCTATACTTGGGGCAATACCTGCAAAACAAGTGAAACCTCCCACATTTTTATCCCGTCCCAACCTCCCATTCAAAGTTACTAACCCTTCATTCCCACAAAAATCTAAAAGTTTCCTTCCCCATTTATTTACCATCCGAGCTCGGTCCTTCCTTGTGCGAACTTTTACACTCTCACTCTCGCTGTCGGTTCCATCCACACCAAAATCACTCGTACGTTCCTCAGGCTGCGATGGGTCATAGAACATTTCCTTCCTTTCGCTGGTGTGACCATTAAAATCCCCTGCAAAAATGAACTTATAACTAGACCTACGTTGCCCGGGCAACGTGAAGTGTTGCGGCAACCTTTGTCCGGCTTCGCCGGCTAAAGTGTTGCGAGAGCAACACTTTGGTTTTGTTTCTTCGCTGTCGGTTAAATGCTGAAATTGTCAACTTATCGAAGCTTTTAAAACGGTATGTTCTAAAAAGAATAATCACATAATCAAAAGCTGTTCTTTAGCGTTGTAAAACCAACAACAAAACAATATCGGAAGAAGGCTATCCGTAACGTTTCAGGATTAAAATACCATAGATGACACTATTAATTATTACAAAACTACCTTATTGTTTTACATTACCGTATCGTTTGTACCCGTTGCGTAAACAGTTAATCCTAGGTTATAGCGATAGACCATCGATACAAACTTTCTTACTGTCATATTTACAGAAATCGAATACAATGTGCACCAATTTTCAAAAATTTCTAGCCCCTCGTGAACCGATCTTACTTACAAGTCCGTCTCCCGTGATTGACATCAAATTCACCGGAAACAAATAATGGGTACACCAGCTATCAAACGTTGCAAACCCCTCATCGCTGAAGATGATTATAGCATAAAAGCCGATTATTACTTACAAGTCCCATGCATGTCTTACAAT
Organism: Branchinecta lynchi; assembly: GCA_023053575.1. Classification (NCBI taxonomy): domain Eukaryota; kingdom Metazoa; phylum Arthropoda; class Branchiopoda; order Anostraca; family Branchinectidae; genus Branchinecta; species Branchinecta lynchi. The sequence continues at coordinate 12,114,265 of JAKZAP010000003.1, forward strand.
TGGGAACAAAATTGTTCTTACCATCGAATACACCTGAGACAAATAACAGGTATACCAACTAGTAAAAGCTGCAAACTCCTCGTTGCCGAAGATGATTATGAGCTAACAGTCGACTGTTGCTTACAAGTCCCTTACATGTCTCACAACTGGTATCGCCTATTTTTGGTTTCAGTGTGTACCTTACTCCTGAAGTTGTCAACCCCTTGAAACTTTCAAACTGGTTTATCTCATGAAGGATTTTTGTTCAAAAAAATGGATGGCATATATTTTGATCAGCTCTTCAAGGGCTATCGATTGCCCTAACCACAACAAAAGCATATCGGAAAAAGGGACTAAATTGACTTTGCAGTCAGTTGAACTTTATCCTTTTCAATCGTAGACATCGTGACGGATGAAAACTTGGAATAATATCCTATATAATCTAGTTGGTATTATAAAGCTATCCGTAACTTTTTAGGATTAAAATACCATAGATGACACTATTAATTATTACGAAACTACCTTGTTTTACATTACAGTATCGTTTGTACCCGTTGCGTTAACAGTAAATCCTAGGTTACAGCGATAGACCAACGATACAAACTTTCTTACCGTCAGATTTATATAAATCGAATACAATGTGCAACAATTTGCACAAATTTCTAGCCCCTCGTGCACCGATTCTACTGACAAGTCCCTTTCCCGTGATAGACATCAAGTTCACCGGATAAAAATAATGGGTACACCGACTAGCAAAAGTTGCAAACCCCTCATCGCTGAAGATTTGTGTAGCATAACAGCCGATTATTACTTACAAGTCCCTTGCATGTTTTACATTTGGGAACCAAATTGTTCATCAAATGACAGGTACGCCAACTAGCGAGAGCTGCAAACCCCTCATTGCCGAAGATGATTATGAGCTAACAGTCGCCTGTCGCGTACAAGTCCCCTAAATGTCTCACAACTGGTATCGCCTATTTTTGGTTTCAGTGTGTACCTTACTACTGAAGTTGTCAACCCCTTGAAACTTTCAAACTGGTGTATCTCATAAAGGAATTTTTTTACAAAAAAATGGATGTCATATACTTTGATCAGCTCATCAGCGGCTATCGATTGCCATCGAAGTTGAACTTTATCCTTTTCAATCGTAGATATCGTGACGGATGAAAACTTGGAACAATATCTTATATAATCTAGTTGATATTATAAAGCTATCCGTAACTTTTCAGGATTAAAATACCATAGATGACACTATTAACTATTACAAAATTACCTTATTGTTTTACATTACCGTATCGTTTGTACCCGTTGCGTAAACAGTTAATCCTAGGCTATAGCGATAGACCATCGATACAAACTTTCTTACTGTCATATTTACAGAAATCGAATACAGTGTGCACCAATTTTCAAAAATTTCTAGCCCCTCGTGAACCGATTCTTACTTACAAGTCCGTCTCCCGTGATTGACATCAAACTCACCGGAAACAAATAATGGATATACCAGCTATCAAAAGTTGCAAGCCCCTCATCGCTGAAGATGATTATAGCATAAGCTTTTTAAACCGGATGTTCTAAAAAAAATAATCATATGATCAAAAGGTATTCTTCAGCGTTGTGAAAACAACAACAAAATAATATAGGAAGAAGGGACTAAATTAACTTTGCAGTCAGTTGTACTTTATCCTTTTCAATCGTAGACATCGTGACGGATGAAAACTTGGAACAATATCTTATATAATCTAGTTGGTAATAGAAAGCTATCCGTAACTTTTCAGGATTAAAATACCATAGATGACACTATTAATTATTATGAAACTACCTCATTGCTTTACATTTTCGTTTGTATCCGTTGTGTAAACAGTTAATCCTCGGTTACATTGATAGACCATCGACACAAACTTTCTTACCGTCAGATTTATAGAAATCGAATACAATGTCCACCCATTTGCAAAAATTCCTAGCCCCTCGTGAACCGATTCCTACTTACAAGTCCCTCTCCCGTGATTTACATTAAGTTAACCGGAAACAAATAATGGGTACACCAGCTAGCAAAAGCTGCAAACCCATCATCGCAGAAGATGATTGTAGCATAACAGCCGATTAATAATTACAAGTCCCTTGCATATCTTACCATTGGGAACCAAATTGTTCTTACCATCGAATACACCGGAAACAAATAACAGGTATACCAACTAGCAAAAGCTGCAAACCCCTCATTACCGAAGATGATTATGGGCTAACAGTCGACTGTTGCTTAAAAGTCCCCTATATGTATCATAACTGGTATCGCCTATTTTTGGTTTCAATGTACCTTACTATGAAGTTGTCAACCCCTTTGAAATTTTCAAACTGGTGTATCTCATGAAGGAATTTTTGTACCAAAAAATGGATGACATATACTTTGATCAGCTCATCAATGGCTATCGATTGCCGTCGAAAAAAAAATTCTACCTGTCTTAGTTCAAAAGTTGACTTTTTTGCCGTAGGCCAACTTTCTAACGTCACGACTTAGAAAGGAGCAAAGGATAAGCTCTAGTTTCTTTAGCAATGAGAGAACTTTAAAAGTTTAAGAGGCACATCTGATACCGTTACCCTACCACAAACCAAAGTCCAAAAAAAAAAATTTATAAACTCAGCTGAAATCGTCGCAGACATGGACAGAAACAATAGATGGCAGCACTTTCGGACCCGTGGGAAAAAGCCACTTTTTTGTCTCTGTAGATTTTTCTATTTATCACTCAAAGAAGATATGTTGGCTGTGGGGCCGGGTAACTGCCGCATATATTTAACACTTATAGATTTTAGTCCATCTTCAATTTGAAACTGGTGCCTGCCTGCTTGCGTGCTAAAACGGAGCTTTCCACTCGAAAGCAGAAACATCTTTTGATGAAACGAAAGGTTCGCTACACAACTTCAGATAGTCCTCTCTGACATAGGCTATACAACTCCACTTCACTTCGCAAACCGTAGGCTCTGGCTCGAGGACAAGCAAAAACCATCCTTATTGGCCCCAGGCAAGAGTTCTACGGAGCTTTCCAAAATGTAATGTCATATTCATCAATCCGGCCTAAGGTCCACACTTTCCGTAAAAACCGCACAGGTTAGACCCTTCTCAGTTACCAGGAATAAAATGAAATTGGAGTCATAGGAAAAAAAAAAAAAAAAAAAAAAAAAACGAGGACAAAACCAAAGTGTTGCTCTCGCAACACAATTCTTATATAGCCTCTTATAATGATACATTTCTTTACTCAAAATAATCCATGTATCTTCTTTACCTGTGTAACTACTTGACTCGCGTGGTACATAAACTACGCATACAATCACACAAACTTCTCCTGCTATCCTCAGTCATACAATGTTTTCAGAAACAGATCTTAATTGAGAACTACTATTAAATTTCCCTTTCCTTAACAGCATTGACACCCCTCCATAAATTCGGTTATTCTTAATCTTTTTCTCCCCACTCCGTAAGATTCATAATTTTCTGATCTAATCGGTTCATCACGACAAGTTTCTACTATACATATAATATCCCAAGCTCCCATCACCAACAAACGTTTAAATTTCACTTTGTCGTAACCTTGGATATTCCACTGTACCAGTTTCAGTTTTTATGGCACTTGCCCTTCGGCCAAGTGCCATATAGCGATCGCAATTTCTGTCCGTCTGTCGGTCGGTCCGAGTTTTGCTAGTTCGGGCACTTCCACATACGCTAGGACGATGAAAATTGACAGGCGTATTAGGGACCCCAAATGATTAAGTTGGAAATAGTCACTTCCCGATCCGAGCATCGTGGGGGGATTGGAGGGAGGCGGAATCCGGAATCTTGAGGTATTTCTAACTCTTGAACGGGGGATCGGATCTTAATGAAACTTGGTATTTGGAAAGACCTCGTGTCTCAGACGATCCACATAAAATCCGGACCGGATCCGGTGACTTCGGGGGGAGTTAGAGAGGGGAACCGTAAATCTTGGAAATGCTTAGAGTGGAGGGATCAGGATGAAAATTGGTGGGAAGACCAAGCACAAGTCCTAGAAACATCATTGCCGTAACCGGACCGGATTCGAGCACTATGGGGGAGCTGGGGGGGGGGGGGTCCGGATTTTTGATTAAACGTGAGTTCGGTACTTCCCGATGCACTGGGATGATGCAACTGGGCTGGCATATCATGAACTTGAATAAACCAACTTGAAAATAGTCGTTTGCATGATCCGATCATCGTGTGGGGAGTGACCGGAGGGGGAATCCGGAATCTTGAGGTATTTATAACTCTTGAACGGGTGATCGGATATTAATGAAACTTGGTATTCGAAAAGACCTCGTGTCTCAGACGATCGACATAAAATCCGGACCGGATCCGGTGACTTCGGGAGGAGATCGAGAGGGGGACCGGAAATCCTGGGAAACGCTTAGAGTGGAGGGATCAGGATGAAACTTGATGGGAAGATCAAGCACAAGTCCTAGATACATCATTGACATAACGGGACCGGATTCGGTCACTATGGGGGAGTTGGGCGGGGGGGGGGTCCGGATTTCTGATTATCCGTGAGTTCTGCACTTCCTGATGTACTAGGACGATGCAACTGGGATGGCATATCAGGGACTCGAACAAACTGACTTGACAATATTCGTTTGCATGATCCGATCATCGCGGGGAAGTGGAGGGATGGGGAATCCGGAATCTTGTGGCAATCATAACTGTCGAACGGGCGATCCGATTTGAATGAAACTTGGCAAGTGGAAAGAGGTGTTGTCTCAGATGATCCACGTCAAGCCCGGACCAGATCCAATTCTTGCGTGTGTGGGACACCGGAATATTCGTGAAACGCCTAGCGCCGAGGGAAGGGAAATTTCTGTTCCTGGATCCGACCATTTTAGGGAGAATTAACGGAAGGGGAATCCGGAAATTACTGACTTGCGTAGTTTGCGAACGGGTGACCCGATTCGAGTGAAACTGTATGGGTGATAAGAACTAATAAGCTAGATATGCAAAACGTGTCTCCGAACTACATGCGGCATTGGCTAGGGTAGCTGAAGGGGGGGGGGGGGGGGGGTAAACTTTGTGATATAGTCAAAAACCAAACGAATGTGCTGACTGGGATGCAAGTTGGACAGTACCGAGTTTATGCTGCCTAGTTTGTTATTTGGCGTCGGGACCGGGTCCGGCAACGGTGGAGCAGGAGGGTCAGGCGGAAACTGGAAATGTGCAAAAATATTCCGATTCGAGTCAAGCTTGAAGGATGAGAAGAGAAAATGTCAGAGATGCGAGTCGTGTTCGACCACGGTGGGAGGAGTTGGGGGTGGGGGGTGGGGCGTGAATCAAACTTGGAAAGAATAGAGACCATGTGTCCTACCTAGATGACATGTTTTAGGGTCCGGACCGTTTCTGAACACGGTGGAGGGGGGGGGGGGTGGTACCGGAGTTTCCCGAAAAAAAGCTTTGACCTGAGTGGAACGTGATAGCCGGTACGGGAACTAGGAAGAACTAGGCCTTGGATAATCTGTAAATTTGACTGAACCAGATTTGGCCTTGGTACGGAAGTTAGGGTGAGGCGTACCGGCAATAGTACGGCAGTCCTAGGAATCGAACTAGTATGGTAAAACATTTGCAATAGATTATCTGAGGCAATGAAATGCTCAGGCTCGCGTGAAATTAGATACCTGATTTCTAGGTCTAATCCTAGGGGGGGTGAAGGGGGGATTTTGTGACATTGTCATCTACTTTCTTGTACCAAATACTCCTAACAAGTGCCATACTCGTAGCTCTTGTTTCCCATGGCCCTCGTCTCCCTAGTAATCTTGATCATCTTGCGAATCGTAACTGAACCGGTAGTAACCGTCTCGGCCCACTAGCACCAGGAGGTCTGGTGCCATTCACCCTATGCGATTGGTTTCGCGCCGCATACTCACAGCGATCTTTGAGCCTCGCGTCGTGGCGCAGTCCAAAATCTGTCCTCATTCCGGTAATGAGTTCGCGCATTTTTTTTATTTGCCTTTCCCCGTCATTCAGGCTTATTTCCAGGGTTGCCAAATATTTTTGGGCGAGAGTGTCACTTTTTTAGCCAAAAAGTGTCATTTAAAAATTCAGAAAGTGTCTCGAAAAGTGTCACTTTTCAGACGTTTTTCACCAAAGAAATACACAAAGAGGATGGGAGCGCAACCCCAATCAACCTCTCCGACCTTTTGACAAAGCTACTACCAACGGCAACGCTGGCTCTTGGAATACCATACCACAAAACCAACCCCGTCTGGCAGCCAAATGAACCTTTTTTCACAAAGACTCTGGTCACAGTCGCCTTGTTTACACGATCATTCGTCAAGATATAGACCAAACCTTTCACCAAGACGTTGCGAATGACAACGCTGGCACCTAAGCTACGGCGAAGCCAACTCAACCAGCAAAGAAGAAAATAACAACGGGAATTCTGGCGCCCATACCAACTGTACTTCCCAACTGAATAACCGCTAGGGCAGCCAGATGTACCTGCTTACCCGAAACACCCTGGTCGTGATGTTAGGCACCGAAACCAGAGTTTTTCTAGGCTATAACCACTACAATTATTGGAGATCCCATGCATATTTATCTTGGGATGGTATTTACCTGATGGGGATAGTAATTACCTGACGACTCCAGATTGAGCCTAGAAATTGGTTTTCACTCCTTAAAGCACATACGAAGACCATTAAGGACCACATAAGACAAACAACGACGTGTGTCCGATAATTTTACCCTTTAATAATCGTGTATATCTAGTCATAGCCTATGGTTAGCTATTTGGTACACACACGCAAACCTTGACAGGGTAATAACCTTTCACCCTGACGTTTTCGGCCCGACATCCGACCCAGGAAATAATTTTAACAAGTATTTATTGTTTTGAGATTATTTGGCTTTCGCAGGTAATACCATTTTCTACCTTATTCGAAGCCAAAATTCATTCCTGGTAACTGAGAGGAACCCCTAACCATATTGGGAAAAGCACGTAAAAACTTAGAAATGTGGTTACAGCACCAGGCGGTTTGGGTGTGGTTAGTCAGTGTGGCTGGGGACTTAGACGCCCTCGGCGCAGCGCTTCGCGCTGCAACTCGCCAAAAGTGTCATTTAAAAATTCAGAAAGTGTCTCGAAAAATGTCACTTTTCAGACGTTTTTCACCAAAGAAATACACAAAGAGGATGGGAGCGCAACCCCAATCAACCTCTCGATATCGAAGTGATATTTTTAAGTGACAGTTTTCAAAATTTGTGTCAATGTTTATCCAGTTTCCTTTTAAAAGCCGATATTAAGTGCCGATTTTGAATACTCATCCGACTGATCGGCCCCCATAAAAACAAGACCAAAGGTTTCGATGGGATCCCAAAAATTCAGTATCTGATCCAGACAACTGGGTCTTGTCTTAGCCAGATCCAGTCTTCGCCAGACTCCTTGAACATTTTTACAATTAAAATCCAGAAACAGCTTAAGGCCAAATAGCTAATCACCTGAGAAAACCAAATTCAGATTTGGATTCAGCATGTGTGTTTACCCCTATAAGTCATATCTGTTTTGACGAAAACTTCCTGCCACTTCTGCCAATTTCCTGGTTCCGGCCAAACTCCAGAACTACTTGTCCGGCGAAAAAAGAAAGCTCAAAGAAGAAATCAGGGTATCTTCTTTCCCCAGTAATGAACATCTAATCAACTTCAAATAGAAATTTAGCTTATAACAAATTTTCCGATTCCAGCCGGATTTCGGTCGAACTATATGTCCGGGTAAAATATGATTGTCATACAGGGACTCAGCATCTCTTCTTACCCCTAAATCGCTTATCTAATCAACTAGAGATAAAACTTTGACTTCCAACAGATTTCCGGTTTTGGCCGGATTCCGGACGAACTACATGTCCGGGTAGAAATTTGTTTTCACATAAGTGTTCAGCATGTCTTCTTGCCCTAAATCGAACATCTAATCAACTCCAAATAAAACTTTTAATTTTGACAAACTTTCCGGTTTGGGCCGGATTCCGGTCGAAATACTTGTCCGTCGAGAAAATAGTTTTCACCATCTTCTTCAGCATGTCTTCCTACCTCTAAATCGAACATCTAATCAACTTCAAATAAAACTTCTACTTTCAACAAACTTTCCGGTTTTGGCCGGATTCCGGGCGAAATACTTGTCCGTCGAGAAAATAGTTTTCACCATCGTCTTCAGCATGTCTTCCTACCCCTAAATCGAACATCTAATCAACTTCAAATAAAACTTTTACTTTCAACAAACTTTCCGGTTTTGGCCGGATTCCGGGCGAAATACTTGTCCGATGACAAAATAGTTTTCACCATCGTGTTCAGCATGTCTTCTTACCCCATAATCGACTATCACATTAGTTGTTTCAGAATATTTTGTTTGTCCCTTAATTTGAATCCCCTCCCCCACCCCTAAATGTAGAGCTACAAAGCCCATCTACGAACTTGACTGGTCCGACGACCCAACGAACCCTCACACCAAGTTTCATCAAAATATCTCATTCCCTTCGAGAGTTATCGTGCTTACAGACGGACAACTTTTGCGATGTCATAGGTATCCCTCCACTTATGTTTTGGCATCCCAAAAACCCCTAAACAATCAGTGTTTACAGCGAAAACGACGTTGTCGCCCATAACAGGAGAATGGGTCTGAGAGCCAAGTCGTTGCCCACAGCATCCCGGCACATAACCCAAGACAAAAACAAACACAATCTTTAATTCAGATGAGAGATCAAACTATCACAATATTTACTTCAATCATGTTTAGGTTTGCTTCGAAGCAATCAGTGTTGAAAATAACCGATTTAATCAGAGTTCTGGACAAGACTTACGGTCACCCATTTGACTGTGCAGCTTAGTAACTAACAGAATGCATTTCCATCAAATTGTATGACTAATACTCAGAAAGTTTCATAGAAGTGTCATTTTAGCAAAAAGTGCCACAATTTGGCCTGAAAGTGTGGAAAGTTTCACGAACTTCAAAAAGTGTCATGATGACACCAAAAGTGTCACTTTGGCAACCCTGCTTATTTCACTGCTTTTTCTCGCTCGGTTAGCGACCTGCTGTCCCTTATGTACCGGAGCGGCAATCACCGTATTGGAATCACTGTCCTATTGCTGCTGCTGGTGCGTGGAATTTCAATGTTTTTGGGAACTGATGAGGAGTTTCTGTTTCCATTTTTTGTGCTTCCTCTCGCTGTGGAGCCCCAACCTTCTCCGTAGGAGCTTGTACGATTTTTGTTTGCTTTGGCATCATACAGAAATACTTGACCGTCTATCGGGAGCCTATCGCGGTGATCGCCATCGCCTGTTTTCTTTAATCGCATTCTCGACGATCTCGAGCAAAGGCTTGAGGGCACGCCGAGCTTCTCGCTGAATGAATGTATAATCAGGTGAGATACCCAAGTTGCCCAACGCCGTCTCCTTTCCTTCGAATAACCTGTGAATTTTTCAGCACGTAATTTCAAAGGTCGTGTGAACTTTACTGTGTGAACTTTACTATTATGGGACCGCTACGGAGCCTAAACGCGCCCGCTATGTCGTAAGGGGGTATCTCAAGGGAAGGCAGACAGTACTCGAGGAAAGAGAGCACATGTGATCTCAGGCAACAAAAAATAATTGTTGTTAAAACTAAATAAAGACTTCCCCTACATAATATCATAGCCTACAGTTGTCGTATTGGTGGCCTGTTACGTGTTTCGGGAATTAAAACCTAGTCAATACCTGAGCCTCGTTTTTGTTGCAATAGCGCTGCCGCATCGCTGCTGCAGCACTTCTTCGCTTTTGCACAATATGCGTTTTTGGATTCACTTTCGTATTGGCTGAAGCGGCAGCGCTGCAGCACCCTGCAGGGAAGCACGGACTTGGTCGGTGAGCAAGTCCGTGGTTCTCGAGAAGCGTTGCCGTCTTCCTCGGAAGCACTGCAGTGCAAAAACAGATGTAGAAAGAATCAGTCCGGAATCGACCGAGAAGTGGACCTGCAGCATGCAACAAAAACGAGGCTCTGGCAACGGAATTTCTCTCTTCCAGTCATCCTATCTAATCCAGTGAACTTCAGGCTCCTGGGCTCCGACCCTTCGGAACCCTTTCGGCCTGGGGCCGGTTGCTGTTCGTGGGTCGGTCACGAAAAACGTCGGTCATCTCACCTGGATCTCATATTTCAATATTCTTGATGACTAACTCTCCTTGTCGATGCAAAATCGACGGGTACCCAGCGGAAGAGCCAGAAGCGGTATCACCTCGGGTATCACAGCTGCTCCCGAAGATCTCCGTGATTGTTTGACACAGGATTTGAATCGTTGAGTTTGAGTCGCTAGTGAGACGTCTTCTCGTTCTTCCTGAGGATCACTGGCGTGTTTTGGACTTAGTCATATAGAGTATTTGGCTAACATTTTCCCACAATGTTCTCATGACAGGGTAAAATTTTGTAAAGGCTATTGAAATCAATAAGACCAACCCACGGAAGAAGCTTCTCATTGATTTAGCTTATACTTGCTCTTTTGGAGAATTCTCAGATATGGGTCCACACGTTTTGGAAAGTTAGGTGCAGCTGGCATGCCTCTAAAAACACATAAAAAAAAATACTTCTACTACTTATTTTTTTCCTTTAATTGATTTGTGTTTATTTCGACTTGGACAGACGATTACAGTGAAAAAGTGATAAAACCACTCTAAAAGTTGTCCTGTATGATAAGGCTCACATACTTCAGAAACATGAACTCATGCTGACATTAATTTTCCTTCCTACATTAAAGTAAACAAAACCCAGAATTCAGGGGGGGGGGGGGGGGGGGGGTCGTCGGATCTAAAGTTTCATTATAGTGCAATTTGATGTTGGTTAGATTGCCATCTTTTCTTTTCATTGCAGGAAAAAGAAAATATTGAAGCTGTTTCAGTTGGAGCTATCTTCTCGAGCTACCAGAATAAACGAGTAGAGAATGTGTAAGTAGCCTAACTGCAGAATAGTTTAAGCGACTAAATTCTTCTTATCCTTTTCGTTTACTACGTTTGTGGCGGAAAACCCCCTTTGCTTTCGTTTTTCTACTCCACAGGATTTTGGATGTTGTACGGCAGATGGCGGAACCAAAACCCTGCCTAGTGAAATCATCAGCAGATCAATTATTTAACCAATAGGCAGGTCTATATCTCGAAGTAAAGCGTCGAGTAGTTTCCTCAACCATTTATAGTTACACAGAAAAGTAATACCAAATGTTAAGCTTGGTACCGCAGAACGTGGATTCGCATTCACCTAGGCGAATTTGGCGTTGCTAGCCGAAAAGATTCGCGCCGCACCATTTCAACTCGCGAATTTCTACGCGTTCTGCGGACGCCAGGCCGTCATACATAGATAAATTTAAGAAATGGTGCATTGATTCTTCTGCCTCTTCATGCTTTGGTACTTTTCCCCGGATATAATCTAGGGGTGTGTTACAACCTTCTGCCAATAATAAACAAGAGGGCTGTCTGTGTTTGACCTCAACAATTGGAAAACGTTGGAACAACCGCGGCACCTTTTTTGGTGCCAAATACTCGTTAATATTGAATTATTTGGAATGTTTTAAATTCGATCGTTCTGATTTTTTTTTTCGGTTGTCTTCATCTTTTGCAGACTTGGTTGGGAGGGGGGGGGGGGTGCATCACCGTACCAGTGTTGTGCCAAGTACTTATAACTTTTACTTAGTACAAGTACCAAGTACTCCCGAAAAGTTTTACTTAAGTATAAGTACCAAGTACTTTCAGAACAAGAGCTGGAAGCTCATATGGCACTTGCAAGGCTGGGTCAGATGGAAGTGATGGTCAAAAGTTTCATCCTGATCGCTCCACTCTATGCGTGTCACAAGATGTCCGGTTCTCCCCTCCGCCCCCCCCCCCCCCCAGTTCGTCGGATCCGGTCCGGGCTTGAAATGGGACATGCTGAGACACGAGGTCTTTCAAGATATGAAGTTTCGTTAAGATCTGATAACACATTCGAAAGTTATGCATGCTACTAATTTCAGGACTCTGCCGTCTCCCCGTCCCCCCACGATAGTCAGATCGGGCAAGTGACTTTTCTCAAGTTAATCTGGTCGGGTCCCAGAGAGGTCGGTAGCCTGCCAAGTTTTATCGTCCTAGCCAACCTGGAAGTATATTAACTACGGATCAGCGGAATTCCGGAATTCCGGAACCCCCTCTACCTCCCCACACAGTGTGCTTGTTCTTCGCACCAAGTTTCATCCCGATCGCTTCACCCTTAGAGTTTCACGCGATTTCCGGTTCTCCCCTCCGACCCACCCCAGATTCGTCGGATCCGGCCCAGACTTGAAATGAGACATCTAAGACACGAGATCTTTCCAGATATAAGGTTTCATTAAGATCCAATTACCTGTTCGAAAGTTATGCATGTCCCTATTTTCCGGATTCCGCCACCTCCCCCTCCCCCCACGATGTTCGGATCGAGCAAGTGACTATTTCCAAGTTAGTTTGATTGGGTCCCTGATATGCCTGCCAAGTTTTATCGTCCTAGCCCACTTAACTACAGATCGCCGGAATTCCGGACCCCTCCCCTCTAACTCCCCCCACAGTGTCCGAATCCGGTCCAGTTCTGTCAGTGATGTATCTAGAGCTTGTGTTGTTCTTACCACCAAGTTTCATCCCGATCGCTCCACTCTGAAAGTTTCACACGATTTCCGGTTCCCCCCTCCTACTCCCCCCCCCCAGATTCATCGGATCCGGTCCGTTCTCGAAATGAGACATCTGAGACACGAGATCTTTCCAGATATTAAGTTTCATTATGATCCGATCACCCGTTCGAAATTTATGAATGTCCCTTTTTCCGGATTCCACCACCTCCCCCTCCCCCCACGATGGTCGGATCTGGCAAGTGACTATTTCCAAGTTAGTTTGGCCGGGTCCCTGATACGCCTGCCAAGTTTCATCGTCCTAGCGTATCTGGAAGTACCCTAACTCGCAAACACCGGACTAACCGACCGACCGACCGACGGAAATGTGATCGGTATATGGCACTTGGCCGGAAGGCAAGTGCCATAAAAAGTATTCAAGTATTTAGCTAGTGTATTATGGTAAGCTTGTAAGAAATGCCTTATCAACAAGAGCTACGAGCTCATATGGCATTTGTACGAGTAGGATGTACAAGTAAGTAGATGAGAACGTCACAAAATACACCCGCCATCCGAAAATGCGGTTCGGAAATAGAAATAGGATATTTAGTTTCACTCATTTCTGAGCTGTTCCGGCATCGTCTCGATTGTCTGTAGCAAATGCACATGACTGTTCAAACTTTCATCCCAATAAATCCATTTGTTTGATCCCTAGACATGCTACAGGATTTCCGGTACTCACTCTATCTCCACCTACCGTGGCCGAATCTGGTTCGGAATAAAAAAATCGACCACCTAAAGCATCTTCTTTTATACCATCTGTCATGTTTCACTTGAACCTGAGCATTTTTGGAAAGTTCCGGTACCCCCCCCCCCCCCTCCCACCAACGTTGTCGGAGCCGGTTCGGGCCCAATCTCTTAATTCCCTGTTCCTGTCCATCAAGTTTGACTGAAATTGGAGCATAGCCTATCTGCAAGTTTCCAGTACCCCCCCCCCCCCCCTACCTTGGCCGAATCCGGCCCGGACGCCAAATAACAAATCTAGGACGCATAAACTCGCCACTGTCAAATTTGCATCTCACTCGGTCCATCCGTTTGGTTTTTGTGCATGTCAAAACTCCCCCCCACCCCCAATTCCCCTAATCGTGGTCGCATATGGTTCGAACGCATGTTTTACATGTCGAGGCCATCGATTCGTATCACCCATGAGGTTTCACTCGAATCAGACCACTCGTTTGCAATTTATAGAAGTCAATTTCCATATTTCTCTCTCTCTTGCTCCCCAAAAAATGCTCGGATCTAGGAACGGAAGTTTCCGGGGGTATGTTGTGTCAGGTTCTTAAGTCAAGATAATTCGGGTCGCTAATATGCCTGCAAAGTTTCGACTACCGGAATTCCAGGAAAACCCCTGCAACTCCCCCCACAGAGCCCCGAAACCATCTAGCTCCTTCAATTTCCATCTAGGCCTAATGCTTGTTCCATCCATTAAGTTTCGTCCCTATCCTTCTGCTTTTAGAGTTTCTTGAGTTCCCCCCCCCCCCCATCCCCACAGGTATCGGACCCAACCCGGACGTGGACACTGAACGTCCGAGGCGATAGATCACCAGACAAGTTTCATTCAAATCCGATCACCCGTTAACAAGTTATGCACGCCACTAGATTCCGGACTCCCCATCCACCCACTCCCCCCACGATGGTTGGGTCGGGGGAAACGGCGGTTCTCAAGTCAATCTGTTCGGATCCCTGACATACCTGCCAAGTTTCATCGCGCTAGGACATCAGGAAGTATGCCCGAACTCGCGGGGATCGCTAGAAATCCGGACCCCCACCCCAACTCTCCCACATGTGCCCTGATCAGGTCCGGTTATGTCAATGACGTGTCCTAGGACTTGTGCTTGTTTTTTCCCACCAAGTTTCATCCCGATCCCTCCACTCTTAGTGTTTCTCAAAATTTCCGGTTCCCTCCTCCAACTCCCCCCAGTGTCATGGGATCCGGCCCGGATTTAAAGTGAGATGTCTGAGACACGAGGTCATCCTAAATATCAACTTTCATCAAGATCCGATCCTACGTTCGCAAGCTAAAAATACCTCAAATTTTGGCTTCACCCTCCCTCCACTCCCCCCCCAGATGGTCGAATCGGGGAATTGACGATTTCCTATTTAATCTGGTCGGGGTCCCAGACATGCCTGTCAATTTCCATCGTCCCAGCACATCAGGAAGCACGGAACTCGCGGGATCACTACAAATTCGGACTTCTCCCCCCCCCCCCCCCCAACTCCCCCAAAGTGAGCGGATCCGTTCCGGTTATATCAGTCACGTATCTAGGACTTTTGCTTGTACTTTCCACGAAGTTTCATCCGGATCCCTTCACTCTAAGTGTTTTCCAAGATTTCCGGTTTCCCCCTCCAACTCCCCCCAATGTCACCGGATCCGGTCTGGATTTAAAATGGAGGGTCTGAGACACGAAGTCCTTCCATATATCAAGTTTCATTAATATCCGATCACCCGTTCGTAAGCTAAAAATATCTCATTTTTGCTATTTTTTCCGGATTCCCCCTCCCTCCACTCCCCTCCAGATGGTCGGACCGGGGAAGCGACCATTTCTAATTTAATCTGGTCCAGTTCCTGATATGCGTGCCAAGTTTCATCGTCCTAGCTTATCTGGAAGTGCCCGAACTAGCAAAACCGGGACCGACAGACCGACTGACGGACAGAAATTACAATCGCTATATGACACTTGAGTAAGCTCAAGTGCCATAAAAATTCAAAAGATCAACAACCAAAAAACACATAGTTTCCATGTGAGGGCCGGGATACATCAAATCAAGTTTTTGGATCCCATAAGTCACTGTACGGACGGCTGTGACCTCGTAAAGCTTGTCTGCCCGCCTGTCTGTCTGTTAACGTCAGTAAACACTCAGTGCCTTTTGCACTTAACCCCGGCTTGTTCATTTTGTGAAACGGTAAGAGGCTGGGCTTGGTCCGCGGAGACCAGTCTGACAGAACCACCCCAGTAGTTCCACCGACAGACAAATCGCCGTGGAGAATTGAAATTTAGGTCCCACCTGCGTCTTATTAACCGTTGTTTCTCCATAGATGTCAGAGACTCGGTCTAGTACCCCTGGCTTATCTCTGGGAACAAAATCAAGAAGAATTACTTCAGGAAATGATCGACAGTGGAATGAAAGCTATCTTGATCAAAGTGGCCACATTGGGACTTGAGCCTATGAAACATCTTGGGTTGGAGCTAGGAGAGGTGCAGAACCATCTACTGGCTATGGTTAGTTTTTCTTATGCTTCTGTCAGTAACGAACTGAAAGTAAACCCTTGGGCGAGATTTTAACCTGAAGCCTCCAGCTTCCGTGGTTTGCGAATCGCTGCAGTCGCCAAGAGAAGTAGGCTACAGGATCAGTGATTCCGCTCGGAGCGAGTTCGTCAACCGTTCGCCACGGAACTGAATTCTTTTCAGGTAAAAAATAAACGGACTAATGCCCTGGCCACGTTCAGTCACATCTGTAATTAATTTCGTTCGTTAAATCGGTTATTACCCACTCTTTACGTTTCATCCTGGTCGCACTTGGAACAAAGAAATTCAAGATATATTGCATCTGTGATTGGTCCAAAGATACGTTTCAAGATGGCGGAGATGAATTTTTCCATCTTGACTTTCTTACGTTTCAGCGTCTTTTCTCCTCAATTTTGAGCGTAAAACGGTCTTTCTACCGGCGATATTACCAGAGCCTCGTTTTTGTTGCATGCTGCAGGTCCACTTCTCGGCCGATTCCGGACTGATTCTTGCTACATCCGTTTTTGCACTGCAGCGCTTCCGAGGAAGACGGCAGCGCTTCTCGAGAATCACGGACTTGCTCCCTGACCAAGTCCGTGCTTCCCTGCAAGATGCTGCAGTGCTGCCGCTTCAACCAAGAAGAAAGTGAATCCAAAAACGCATATTGTGCAAAAGCAAAGAAGTGCTGCAGCAGCGATGCGGCAGCGCTGTTGCAACAAAAACGAGGCTCAGGTGTGACTGTAGTCGGTCCCGGGCGGAAGGCACTGATGGATGAGTGGAATGGAGAAAGCTAAATACGTGTAAACTGTCTGCAAGGCGCCACTACTGGAGTCGTAGACTTACAGGGTAAAATTAAAAGGTCGAGCAGCATTAGGCTTGTCAGACCTTACTGGGTGCTGCCCATCCCGTTACTCTGCCCTCACCAAGAAAGTACAATGGGCGGTAGGGGAGGGGGGTGTCCTAGTGCTTTCTCACACAGTTTCTGTTACGCGGCTTTGGCTGATTTTAACCTCAGTCCATGCCTTGCCTTGTATCTTGTATGACAATCTTCGCAAAAAATACATAACCGGTCTCCGTACGAGTAAGGTACTCGGAAATAATGATCGGGCGTATGAAACTTCATGTGTAGAGCAAAAATGGCAAACTTGATAATGAGTACATTGGTAATAGCGGAGTTAGGATACACTTATGAAGTGCCCAGGAACGAGAATGGGTGGAAATAATATTGAAATAGAATGAATTTTCATCATAAGTACGACATGTCCTTTAAAACTCATGATGCCTGCAAATCTTTTTTTTTTTAGTCGAAGAAGTTTGGTCTCAATGTCTGTGGGGAAGGAGGCGAGTACGAAACATTGACACTCGACTGTCCTCTCTACAAACGTCGAATTGTTATAGAAGAAAAGCATATTGTGATACACAGTGACGATCCCTTCGCTCCAGTCGGGTACTTGCAATTTCCTAAGTTAAAACTTGTTGAGAAAAATCATGCATCTCATATTACATGATTTATCGAAGAAGTATGCTCGTCGTGACCATGGGACTATAGTCGTTTCCCGTGATTCCAGAAAGAGTTTGTGGTTCGAAAATAGTGTTTCCGCCTTCGCTTGTGTGGCCCAAAAGAATATTTCCGCGACCATTAAGGTATTTGTGACTCGAATTATCGAGGTTATTTTGTTTTTGTTTGGCTCGGATTTGTCGAAGACTTAAATTTAGCCCAAATACTAACTTAGCTACTTTACCAAGTGATAAACATTAAAGTCATTAGGATTCTTCTAGTACAGAACAGCCTGAAGTTCTGTTTATGAGATTTGATCTGGACATCTTCTTATAATCCTTAAAGTTTAACCGAAAGGCGTATTCTCGCCGTTCCCTTCAATTCCCCCGAGGACTCCGCGAGGGAAAGAGCCTCGGGGGAATTGAAGGGAACGGCGAGAAGAGAGGGAGTCACTCCACGCGGACTCCGCATACAGACACAGCGAGAACACGGGTAATGCTTCCAAAATGGATTTTGTTCGAAAAAAATATGCAGTTGACGAAATTAGTCTGGATCTACTTTATTTTTGGTTTTGTTTATACTGAGCGTTTGATTACTTTTACAGTGCGCCAACACCAGCAAAAATTGATTCCCCTCCGAATCTGAAAGGGAGTTCTTTTTGATGATGGTGACGATAATCGGAGCATTCCCTGTCCGTGAGGACTCGCGAGAATACGGGATTGAGTCCACGGGACAAACAAAAAAGCGGGAACTCCTCAAGTGGAGTCCTCGGGGAACGGCGAGAATACGCCTGAAAAGACCAAAGACCCGACTTTCCAGTTACACATCAGGTATTCACTTAAATAGGCCTGAAAAACCGACAAAAATTCGCTATTCCGTTTTTCCGCTATCCTGAGATGATGGGTATCATCGAATGAACTTAATCTTTCGGATTAAGCTCGTGCCTATCGTCTTTGATCCTGCAAATGCTGGCTTGTTGTCAAGTTGAAAATCTGAGCGTCTGGACGGATTTATGTTTGTCGAGTGTAATACGGGGGGTGAAGGAGTAGATGTACCTTTGGACCTCTGGTCCTGTACTGTATAATCGGTAGCGTGGGGGAGGCTCGTGGGGTCTATCTCCTAGGGCGTTATAGAGTCAAACAAACTAGAGTGCGAGTATAGGTTTAATAAACGTTACGACTTACTTAATACATGGAGAGCGTGCACTTGTAGTTTCACTATAACACTGTTACCTTAAGACTGGCTTAAGATCGACTGACTTCCTTTCTACATATATCTTTGCCCTTATATAGTTGTATTTCCTTGAAACGCTTCCGCTTTTCTTAGAGCTCCTTGGAGCATGAAATACTGGCAACACTTGGCAAAGGAAACAAAGTATAGGGAATGGAGGCTTCTGCGACAAATAAGAACTTTGCGAGAGTCCCTTGAATGAAACGATGATTCAGGGGACTTTCGCTGGTTTGGGCATCATTTCCGGGTGAGGGGGTGCAGGGGTTCCTCTCATTACAGTCGCCCAACCTTACCAGCTTTAGCCCTCCGGGCTAGCCAACACCTACGGTTAATACAGAACTGGTACTATAGATTACAACGAACATAAGTTAAACATTACCACAATGGGTCCAGATACATTTGGTATATAAGTCGGGATCCCCTGGAAGGGTGCCCCTTAATAATAAAGACATATAAAAATGATAATAGAAAAAAAATATGGTATATACAACACTGGCAAAGCTTGTGTCCAAGTCCTCTCAGGGAGTGCTCGGAGTTTGCCGCTCATGCACTAGGCATGAGTCACTGGTGCTAGCGGGGCTCTCAGGGTGCCCTCTCGCTATCATTACATGGGTGCTATCTGGTTAATACACTGAAATATAATTTTTTGTTTTGAGTCTCAATGTCAGATAAAAATCGGTCTTCACCTACTCCCCTTTCACCGTCGGATGAGAAGTCCGATCCTGGGGTGTGTGGTGAATCTAGCCATTTAGTTTTGGCTTTGCTATGCACCATCGCACAAATCAAAATTAGACGTAGTTAAACAACCAAAAGGAATCTGATGCTGTCTTGTGGAGCTATTTCGCGATTTTAACTGATTCCCTGCATCTCCCGTCGTCCGCACTCTCCCATCGGTCCCTCCCCCCCACACTATTCACGGTATCATGCGCCAATGGGCGGCATAGAGGACACTGCCGTTGATGGTTCTGACCTTTCTCTCCTGAGGGATCTGTTGTTGAATGTTAAGGGTATTGTACCCTTACTTCTCAGTGAGGGGTCGTTGCAGTTGTTGGTCCTCTCTTCCACAATAGGGTAACTTTGGTTCCGTGGCGTCGTGTGTTATTGGGGGTGGAGAGTCGATGGTGAAGAGTGCCGATCTGGGGGGTTGCAGGTCATCTCTCGGCAGGTAAACTCAACCTATAACAGTAATTGCGTAGTATCAGATTTCTTTCATTGGTAGACTTTCTTTTTATTTCATGGTTACGAGCACTACGAATCGTCCTTAATTCATGTTTGCGTAATAGGACACTCAATAAACTTAACTATGTACATCTCATAAATCTTTCGAAGAGCTGGTAAGGTGAGAATCTGAGACTCGCTGAATTTCTAAGACATCATTACTGTGACCTTTAAATGGTCCAACGTGCCAAATTGGCTTCCCGGCAATAATTTTTGAGTTTACGTTTGGGTCGAACATCTTTGCAGACAAACGTCGCTCGGCCAGTGGTTATGTTGAGCCACTGGTGATTAATCGAATTCCCAATTCTATTTTGTCGTCGTTATTGCCAAGCAACGTTACTGTAAGCGAGCATAGCTAAACAATAGAAAGCAAAGAGAGAATCAAGCGTGGTTGCAATGTCTCGTGCATTAACGAACGCTAGTTTGCAGTTCTACGATGAAGCTATTAAAGAGCTTGCTAACTTAGCTTTTGCTAAATTGCCGTGATATGTTAGTTCATTATAGTAAGAGGGATTTCTCGACCTCGTACATGCATGATAAATGTCATGCATTTTGTTAGTGGTCACAGCACTCAGTCTTTTGCATGCGGTCTGTTTTTCTGGTTAATTTACTAGTAAGGTTTGGACTTACCTAGGGTTCAGGATTGTTTGCTGTACCTTTCGTATTGGGCACATTGCGCCCCTCTTTGTTGTGATTCCTAAACTCCTGAACAAACGCGTACCTGCTGACTTGTACATTATCCTTTGGGTGGGTTTATAGACTGGACTTATTTTTTCATTTCAGGATACTGAAATACTGCCCGTGTAAATTGGTCATTGACCCCCGTGGGTCTACCTAGTTTTTCCGCCGTCATGAGCTGAACTTTATCCGCATATTCTCGGATACTTTGGTCCGCCTGTAGCTGGACGATCTCATATTTCAGTCTATTTTTGACACTCGTGCTAGCGAACCGAACTCTGAATCTTTCGAGTAGTTCCGCAGTTGTCGTAATCTGAACCCCAACCAGTGTGTCGAGGAAAGAAATTGCCGCACCTCTCAATCTGAGGTAGAGCATTTCTCTGAGGTCCTTGACGGTGGTTATACCGGAAAGGGCTAGAAAATTTGTCATGGTGGATATGAAAATATCAATATCTCCCTCGCCATCATACTGGGGTATTTGTTTTGCCAGTTCCGTCTGAAAAACTTTGTATTGCATCTCGGATTTTTGTTCTTCAGTGACCGACATTTTGAATTCGTGTGAAACTCGTGTCGGATGTTTAGCTTAGGGCGCAAGTTATGTTTCTGTGGGGGGGTGGGGTGAAATGTGCTTTAATCTTATTTTTAGTGATTCAATGAGACCTGAGAAAAAAATAATAAAAACAAATATTTGGGTGGGTGATCACTGCAACTTTAATTTGCTTGACTCTCGAATCACCCTAGATCACCGCTTAGCCACCACTGTAATACGGGGGGTGATGGAGTAGATGTACCTTTGGACCTCTGGTCCTGTACTGTATAATCGGTAGCGTGGGGGAGGCTCGTGGGGTCTATCTCCTAGGGCGTTATAGAGTCAAACAAACTAGAGTGCGAGTATAGGTTTAATAAACGTTACAACTTACTTAATACATGGAGAGCGTGCACTTGTAGTTTCACTATAACACTGTTACCTTAAGACTGGCTTAAGATCGACTGACTTCCTTTCTACATATATCTTTGCCCTTATATAGTTGTATTTCCTTGAAACGCTTCCGCTTTTCTTAGAGCTCCTTGGAGCATGAAATACTGGCAACACTTGGCAAAGGAAACAAAGTATAGGGAATGGAGGCTTCTGCGACAAATAAGAACTTTGCGAGAGTCCCTTGAATGAAACGATGATTCAGGGGACTTTCGCTGGTTTGGGCATCATTTCCGGGTGAGGGGGCGCAGGGGTTCCTCTCATTACACGAGCAAGCAGCGCACATTCTGTACGTAATTACTAGAGCAGAGCCTCGGGTGTAATGCAAATCCGTTGATGGGTTCAAATGTTTCAGTGTTTTCAAATATCAGACGTTAAAGTGAGCTGCCTTTTAAGTTAAACTTTAAGCACTTGGGCTCCAAGGTCAGGGGTTTCACTAGCCTTTTATCTTGGGGGGGGGGGGGGGGGGGGGGGGGGGGTCCCATATGTGCCGACGGACTAAAAGATTTGCCGAGAAAAGACGCCGCTCCGTACATTTTCCGCTAGCACAGAATAGAACAGATGTAATACTAATTAAGTAAGTAAGTAATTTATTTATGACCCGCCATTTTGGAAGGGCGGAGTAAACGAAGAAAGTAAACAAAACACAGAGAAAGACACTTTGCATCACCATTGTGATGCATCAGTGGGATTATTCCTTTAATACAATTCTTCTATTCAAATTCACATATTCGGCTTTTCGTTTCAACTTTTGTTAAAAAGTAAAGCTTCCAATGACTGTAGTCTACCCAGAATAGGTTAAATTAAGCGCCGCACGCGAAATTTTTTTTAAATGCCCTTATAGTGTGCCTGCCAAAGATATTTTTCCTTCTGTCATGGGCCCAGAATTTTGTTTTAACGCTCGCGACCCAGAGGTCATCTCACTCCCTATGATTAATACAGTTCTAGGAAAAGCTTAACCGTGAAATCCCAAAGGAAAATTCCTCCCTAGGAAGGTTCTCCTCTATCGCAAGAAAATTCTCGACGAGGAAAGTCCGAGCGACAAGATGTCACTTCCCAAGTCCAGTTGAATCCTGTGTCGCAACCGCCCTTAGTTTCTTACTTGTTAATAGAAGCCGATGTGGTGACGAAACTTAAACTTTGGGGATGCGCTCGATAAAAGTTTACAGAATTAGATTTCTCACGAGTAAGGTGTGCCGACGAGAATACCGACGCCCGACAAAACCATACAGTATTTGATGTCTGCTGTGTTTGGCCCGACAAGACTGTACATTCGTGCAGAACCCGATGTGCCGATGAGTAGACCGACGCCGAAGAAAAGCATAAACAAATTTATTTCTTCTGTATAAAAAGAATCCAATGTGTCGACGAGAACACCCGAGGGCCGGCAAAAGCATACAGAATTCTATTTCTTCTGTGTTTTGCACCACAAATGTGTGCAGAAACTGATTTCTTTCGTGTAAAAAGAGTCCGAAATGCCGACGTCCGATAAAAGCATACACGCAATTTTTTTCTTATGTGTTTGCCGACGCTTTGCGCCGACAGACTCATGAAATGTCGCCGGTATTCGCCCAACCAGAGTACTTTTTCGAGACCTTCTTTTTTTATGGGGGAGTGGGGGGTCACCCCCTGGTGACGCCCTTGTCCAAGGTTCGGCCCTTTTGAGTTCATTTTTGTTTTGTTTTTAGTTATTTTGTTTTGTTGTAAATAATAAAACCTTGAACCTTGAACCTTTTTGTTTTCAGACATTTGACATGATTGCCAAAAAAACAAGACCAAAGGTTTCGGTGGGATCCCAAAAATTCAATATCTGATCCAGACAACTGGGTCTTGTCTTAGCCAGATCCAGTCTTCGCCAGACTCCTTGAACATTTTTACAATTAAAATTCAGAAACAGATTAAGGCCAAATAGCTAATCACCTGAGAAAACCAAGTTCAGATTTGGATTCAGCATGTGTGTTTACCCCTATAAGTCATATCTGTTTTGACGAAAACTTCCTGCCACTTCTGCCAATTTCCCGGTTCCGGCCGAACTCCAGAACTACTTGTCCGGCGAAAACAGAAAGCTCAAAGACGAAATCAGGGTATCTTCTTTCCCCAGTAATGAACATCTAATCAACTTCAAATAGAAATTTAGCTTATAACAAATTTTCCGATTCCAGCCGGATTCCGGTCGAACTATATGTCCGGGTAAAATACGATTGTCACACAGGGACTCAGCATCTCTTCTTACCCCTAAATCGCTTATCTAATCAACTAGAAATAAAACTTTGACTTCCAACATTTTTCCGGTTTTGGCCGGATTCCGGACGAACTACATGTCCGGGTAGAAACTTGTTTTCACATAAGTGTTCAGCATGTCTTCTTGCCCTAAATCGAACATCCAATCAACTCCAAATTAAACTTTTAATTTTGACAAACTTTCCGGTTTGGGCTGGATTCCGGTCGAAATACTTGTCCGTCGAGAAAATAGTTTTCACCATCGTCTTCAGCATGTCTCCCTACCTCTAAATCGAACATTTAATCAACTTCAAATAAAACTTTTACTTTCAACAAACTTTCCGGTTTTGGCCGGATTCCGGGCGAACTACTTGTCCGATGACAAAATGGTTTTCACCATCGTGTTCAGCATGTCTTCTTACCCCATAATCGACTATCACATTAGCTGTTTCAAAATATTTTGTTTGTCCCTTAATTTCAATCCCCTCCCCCACCCCTAAATGTAGAGCTACAAAGCCCATCTACGAACTTGACTGGTCCGACGACCCACGAACCTTCTCACCAAGTTTCATCAAAATATCTCATTCCCTTCGAGAGTTATCGTGCTTACAGACGGACCGACGGACGGACGGACGGACAGACGGACAACTTTTGCGATGTCATAGGTATCCCTCCACTTACGTTTTGGGATCCCAAAAAAAACGAAAGCGTTTCCGTAAGTTTCAACTTGTATGTCGAGTGCGTGGCCCGCATTTTTTGTATGGCACGTGCCGTTCGGCCAAGTGGCATATAGCGATCACGATTTCTGTCCGTCCGTCGGTCGGTCGGTCCGGGTTTTACTAGTTCGGGTACTTCCACTTGAGTTAGAACGGTGAAACTTTGAACGCTTATCAGGGACCCGACATGTAATTTGGAAATAGTCATTTCCCCGATCCGACCATCTGGGGGGTAGTAGGGGGAGGAGGAATCTGGAAATTTAGGGATGTATAACTTTCGAAGTTTGATCGGATCTCAATGGAACTTGATATTTGGAAAAAACCTCGTGTTTCGTACCAATCACTTCAAATCCGGACCGAATCCTATGACATTTGGGGGAGTTGCACGGGGAGAACGTGAAATCTTGGGAAGCTCTTAGAGTACAGGGATTGGAACGAAACTTGGTGGGAAGGACAAGCGTAAGTCCTAGATACATTCTTGACATAATCGGACCGGATTTGGGCACTACTGAGGGAGTTGGGCGTGGGGGGGGGGAATCGGTGATCCCTCGAGTTCGGTATCAGGACTGGGGGAGTAAGGAGGAGTGGGGGGGGGTCCTGGAAACTCTGTGGCTCGCATAGGGTTCAAACGAGTGGGTCGGTTCGAATGAAATTCGGAAAGTACAGATAGCGCATATGCCCTAGATGACATATTTTAGGGTCCGGTCCGGATCCGACCAACGGTGTGTGGGGGGGGGGGGGACCGGAATTTCAAGAAAAATGCTCACATTCGAGTGAAATTGATAGGCGGTATAACAGAAGATGCCTTAGATCAGTGGTTCCCAGCCTTTTCCGTACTGCGTACCCTTAATCGAGGTTCGAAAAGATTGCGTACCCCCCTTTTCAGAAAGTGAAAAAGACGTTAGTTATTATCATAAATGATAAGGCATACATGTATAAAACTATATCAAAATCAATGAGGCACAAACATTTTGTCAAATCTCGGCTCGACGTCATTAGCGGCATATTTTTTACAATCAGCCTGTTTCTGTGTTTGGTTTTAGTGTTCTCCGTGCTTTCATAAAGCTGCATCGCAAACTTTTTCGTTACCTGAGTGACAAAATCACTTGCAATGTCTTCGATTCTTCTTGAAACGATATTGTTTGACACAGGAACAGATTTTACGACAGTAGGCCAGCTGTTTTTGAATCAACATTTTTTCACTGACTTTCACTAGGGCTTGTAATCAGAGGAGTCACGCTCGGGTTGACAATACCCCCTCCCCAGGCCCGTATCCAGGAATTTATTTCGGAGGGGGGGGGTGCCTGCTGGTCGGACAAAAAATACATAAAACAGAGGGAAAAGCCTATAAAAAGGGGGGGGGTCAACCCCTCCCCCCCCTGGATACGGTCTTGCCCTCCCCCCACCAAGCAAAAATGTGAAAGCAGCTACTTAAAATAGAAATAAAACAGTCGGTCAGTAAGAATACATTGCCCGTTAAGATACATTTTGGCTGGTGATGCCTCTGCTGGTAAAATTAGGCTTTCGGCGATAAAAATGAGTGAGGAGGGATTTTGAAGCTACAGACTAAATCAATTTTGGTTCCTTCCTGTACCCCTCGCAAGGGTCTCTTGTCTCCTTGAGGTACGCGTACCAGCGGTTGGGAACCACTGCTTTAGATGATCCATTTCTGTGCCCGAAACAGATTCGACCACGGCAAGGGAACTTGGAGGGGGGGGGGGGTACCGAAAATAGTATGACATGTGTACGTCTAGGAATCAAACGAGTGGATTAAACATAGAACGTAGAAAAGTAATTTGCCTTGGATGATCCGAGGCGATGCCAGAAATGACTCGACTCGAGTGAAACTAGATATCCTATTTGTAGGTCCGAACCTAGGGAGGTTGAAGGGTCGACATTCTCGTCTACTTTTTCCACATCTACTTATGAGCTCGTACGGTTCTTGATTTTTCCTTGATATACAATCAAGAATGTGTCGCATAAATTTTGCCGTGGAAAAACCCTTTATGATTTATCGGTGATTTCTAGCGGTTCTAAGGTAAGCTCAACTGTACAAAAAATCTTTGATGGTGTTTCTGCACACTACCCAGATGGTGCTTAGTCTTATGCATCTCCATCTTGCGGTAGGTGACGTTTGACGTTCGTTTTGAACACTTATCAAAGTCACTCGATTCGACGGCACCTCGAAGACACGTCATTGATTTGCATTTTACCTCAGAAATAGATATAAGGGAACGCGGCCCCCTGCCCTCCTCCCAAATGGAGCCTCTAATCACCCCCTTACCCCCCCCCCCCCCCCCCCCCCAATCCTCACCCCCTTAGTCACGCTCCTGAAGATATGGCAGGTTTGTGCGAGGTAAAGCTTGAAATGTATTGGGTCTGGTGTTTCCAGGTTTTGATACGGGCTTTGATTGAAACACCGTAGTTGTGTTTTTGCAAATTTCATGGTATCTGATACCAGGTCTAAAGTCATTTTTGTTGTTACCGTGCGGTATCTGATACTACGGTCGAAAAGCGCTTTTGCAGTTCTCGTGGTATCTGGCCAGTTAGCGTGGTATCTAATATTCAGGTAGCGATCCAGTGAAGTTATTACAAGTTACGAACATAAAAGGAGTGGCGAGCGCCGTATTGTGGTAGTTATCACACTCTCTGGAACGAAAATAATAACAACGCGAACATATGGCATCACTCTTACGGGAGTTCCTGCAGGCTGCAGGACCGAAAGTTATTATCACTTATGATGCTCGTGACCATCATAAGTAAATACTCTATATGACTAAGTCCAAAACACGCCAGTGATTCACAGGAGGAAGGAGTAAACGTGTCCGTAACGACTCAAACTCAATGACTCAAATCCTAAGTCAGCGCAGCTTTGACACCGTTTCTTCCTTTCTTTCGCAGGTACCTGGAGGTTCTGGATCGGCAGGGAGAGATGTCATCAAGAGTATTGTAACGATCTTAACAGTCGTGGAACGAAAATAATAAATGGGAGGAGCCAATTTACTTATTACGGCGGGCTCTGGAACGGCAATAATAACAAGAATAGTAACGATCGTAACAAATAATAAGTGGCTGGAACGCTACCTCAGATACCACGGTCCCGACCGTGTTAACTGGTCCTGGTAGTCGAAAAATTCATTTAACTTTCATCATCACTAGCAAAGGAGCCTGGTTTTTTGTCAAATTGGTGGGAAAGAAGTTTGGCATAATTGCGATGAGATTGAGGGGTTATATATATCTCTTTTCGGCGGACTTCTAAAAGCGCGAACTCGGTAACTGTCGTTTTTGCAAAGCAACCGTAGTATCAGATACCACAGTTACTGCAAGAACAACAAAACGCAAATCGAGTTACCATGGTATCAAAGACCATGGTATCTGCTAAAACTCAACTAATGCGTTCGAGGAAAGAAATACTTTTGGAAAACCTCGATAAGAATCACACTGGGTAACATTCGATTTGCGGTTTAGAGATAAGAGTCAAGAGTCATCCGTGACTTATTTGAAATTGGAAAGAGATGGACATGCAGCAGACTTTGGCGGAGAACCGAGGGAGCAACAAGTCGGTAAGTCGCATTAAACTTGAATATACTTCTTCGCGCTCACAGTAGTTTCTGGTGTTTATTCCCTAGTCTATGGTGTTTGTTTTCTAAGGAGTGTTTTAGTCTTAATATCTTCTGTTTCCCAAGGAACCTACCGCCTGCCGCACTGGTGAAGAATAACCCGATACCGGTTAATTCTAAACGCTTTACAGAATTGGCGAGAAGTTATAGCACGACTGCATCCAAACATGGCTTATAGATGGAGCTGGTCGTGGAAATGGGACGACGACCACGAACGACTACGCAAACTAAAAGTAGCAAAATTAGTTAGGAACACATAAATGTATTGTTTCAAACTTCCACTTTTACATAGTACTCGCAGCGAACTCGTTTGGCAACACTGTCGGCTCTACTTGATCGGAAGAAGCCGTTTGAACATTGAAGCAGAGGAAATGAAGTGATGTTGTGCATAATCCCAGGGTTGGTCACCAAAAGTAACTTCGTACACCCTGGAAAGTAACCCAAAAGTATCTCGAAGTAACCCAATGTAACCCAAAGTAACCCAATGCAATGTAACCCAAAGTAACCCAATGCAATATAATCCAAAGTAACCCAATGTAGCCAAAAGTAACCCTGAGTAACCCAAAGTATCCTGAAGTAACTCGTACATCCTGGTTCTTGGTGACCAACCTAGGTATAATCTACGCCTGCTGGAACACTAAGCTTGTCCCTTTTACGTTGTGTTTATCTTTACTATTTCATTTAAGTCTAATCTGTCACAAGATTAAAAACTACGCCCGCGGTACCTAGCCAACTCGTCAATATCGTTCTATAGGCGTATTCTCGCCGTTCCCCGAGGACTCCTTAGGAGTCCCTTCATTTTCGTTTGTCCCACGGCTTCCTCTATTCTCGCCCTTGGAGTCCTCAGAGAACGGCGAGAAAACGCCACATACCCTCGATGGATGGCGTAACATTACAGTTGAGACAGCAGTTATTTTGTTCGAGAAGAAGAAGACCAGTTTTGGATTGTTCGCACACCTGGGATGACTCATGCTTGGTGGTTTTGGTTAGTCTATCAATACGCCGGGCTAGACCAAGCCTAGGCAGAAAGTACAGTGTGCAAGCTTGAATTAGCTGGATTGGCTCAAAAATTTCTGTGTAGTTGTACAGGAGGATCCAACCTAGGACAAGATTTCAAATTTCCAGAGGAGGCTTTCGTTCAGAATAATCTATCTGGCTTAAAAAGTTACCAATAAATATTAGATTGAAGCAAATTGAAGGGTCTGCATATTGGATAAATAACATTGCTTCAATATTTTTAGTTAAATATATTTTTCTTCTCTGACAAGATCCCTTCATTCTAACCCTGTTCTAACCTTACCTTAGCCTCGTTTTTGTTGCGTGCTGCAGGTCCACTTCTCGGCCGGTTCTGGACTGATTCTTTCTACATCCATTTTTGCACTGCAGTGCTTCCGAGGAAGACGGCAGCGCTTCTCGAGAATCACGGGCTTGCTCACCGACCAAATCCGCTGCAGCGCTGCAGCTTCAACCAAGAGGAAACTGAATCCAGAAACGTATATGTGCAAAAGCAAAGAAATGCTGCAGCAGGGATGCAGTATGCTATTGCAACAAAAACCAGGCTCTTGGTTGACTACAAAACGATTAAAAAGGTAGAGTTAGCAAAGTCAATAGCCAGAAAATCACTTTTCAACATTCAATGCAGCTTGCAAACAAAGAAAAGGCACAGAATTTGAATGTTTTTGGACACATAACAGTTCACAAAAGTCATATTTTGGCTCTTGACTGTAAGGAGAGAACCAGACAGAACAGGACAGCATGACATTTCATTTTAACATTTTTGCGGCCTAAATCGAGGTAGTGAAAAAACGAGGTCAGGTACCCCAATTTTTCATGACCAAAACAATTCTGTACAGCCAGGATGCGGTACTTATACAGAATCCCAAACATGCTATTGTTCTAAACTTATTCAGCATAATAACTGGGATTTTGGTAATTTATTTGATAGAATTGCCATGATTGGCAATGTCAGGGGAACCAGGAGCTGTACTAAGGCTGTACTTTATGGGCTACAGAACGGGTAGTTCTCATCGAAACCATACCAAACTGATGTCACTGCCTAACAGAAAATCTGCTGGCTCCCATTCCCGCAGTCAGGGGCGTTGCAAGAGGAGGGGGGTGCAGCATCCCCCCCCCCAACTTTTTGAGATTCAATAAAATTTTGTGCTGGAATCCCAAATTTTCTAAAATTGTTCAGTATTGTTTCGATATCAGAACCATTCGGTAAGCTATATTTACGAGAATTCGGTAGTTATACAGAATCCCAAATGGGCTATCTGTACAATCTGTTCAGTATAATTATTTGGATTCCATGTAACTGCCAGTATTCAGTAGTTATCGCGAATCCTGGAAGAGAATTTACTGACATTAATTGGTAATTTTTGATGCCAGAACTATTCAGTATATTTATGGAGTTTCAGTAGTTACACAGAATCCCGAATATGCTATCGGTCCAAATTATTTGGTATGATGATTAGGATTGGTAATATTTTTGGGTGTAACTTTCAGGATTCAGTAGTTACCATGAATAACAAATTTTGTTCCAGTTTTGGCAAAATTATACCAAATATGGATATTATTGGGTAATCTTTCATTACCAAAACAATTCTGTACAGCCAGGATGCGGTACTTATACAGAATCCCAAACATGCTATTGTTCTAAACTTATTCAGCATAATAACTGGGATTTTGGTAATTTATTTGATAGAATTGCCATGATTTGTGAGTTACCACGAACCTCGAAACTCGGAAGATGCTGTGTGTACCACTGGTCGCAGACAAAAGGACGAATCTATGATTTCATCGATAGTCCTTACTTATATTTCGGATCCCAAAAAGAAGATCTAATCATAAATGTTTAAAAAATTCCACCTGCTGCCCTTTTTGTAATATTCTCTATTTTGTGGAAAGGCGCATCATTTGTCTTGGGTTTTAAGCCAGTTTTAGGACTGGGATTTCAAAACATTAAAAGCTAGAATCTGGATGGAAATAGTTAAATTCGGTAGAAAAAAGCTAACTTTTAAAAAATCTTGCCTGCAGCGCTCATGTGATCATGGGCAGTATTGTAAAACAGAGAGAAGCTGTTACTGCACTTGTGCGTGGCTCCAAGGGGGCTTCGTCAAAACGCCACCTAGTAGTTGGCTTATCGTCTTTCATGCTGCCCTTGAATATTACTCATCCTACATAATCCTTTCTGTTCCATAATTTAAAGCTCGAATTTTTAATTTCTAGGATTCGATAAAGTTTTGGACAGAATGGGTAAAATTTTGGCTCTGCCCCCCCTCCCAACGAAATGCACATGGGATGCCCCTGGGGCTAGGGTTCCGGTACGCTTTTTTTATGTGGGACAAACCATACACATAAGTACCATACTGGTCCAAACGCACCCCTGCCCAGAGGAGTTGCAAGCCAAAATGTTTGGAGGGGGGGGGGGGGGGTAAGGTATTTACCGACTGGGTGTTTACCGACTGGCTGCTGACTGTTTTTGCAGAAAAAACTGCTGTTTCTTAAAAAAAAATATTGTTTTAAAGAAAAATTGGCTGATATTCGAAGGACACCTGAATGAAGAGTACCAAGTATCATCCCTAACTAAGTAAGTAAGTAAGTAATTAAGTAAGTAAGTAAGTAATTTATTTATGACCCGCCATTTCGGAAAGGCGGAGTAAATGAAGAAAGTAATTTTTAATCTTCGGTCAGGAAACAGTGGACGACGTCGTGTGCCGGTTGGGCCCTGTTGTCCATGATTTTTGAAAGCGATGAGGAAACATCCAAAAGGGTAGCACTTGCAATGTTGAATTTTGAACTTCTCCGTCAATGTATGGCTATGACATAATTTCGATAAGTGGAGCAGGTGCTTTGCATATTTAAAATAACATGATCTCATCTTTTTAATCTCCTTCTTTCGCAGAATATGAGTGACGCCAGAACGAAATAGTATATAAGGAGCGCAGACGGTGCTGTACAAATTTCCCAAAGCTTTATGAGCGCCCCCGGTTGGGGACGATGCGGCGATCTGTATGACGTCCGTTAACATTGCTTGCAGAAAACCCAATC
Source organism: Branchinecta lynchi (assembly GCA_023053575.1). Lineage (NCBI taxonomy): Eukaryota > Metazoa > Arthropoda > Branchiopoda > Anostraca > Branchinectidae > Branchinecta > Branchinecta lynchi. The sequence goes on from JAKZAP010000003.1 coordinate 12,146,334, forward strand.
CAAATACGAAATAGCGTTTCCAAGCTATGATGTTTTGCTCCATTTTACATCTGTCCTTATTTCAGTACCGAACAAGTTTAGAAATGAACAAATGTCTCCAATCAGCCCTTCTTTTGGAATATTTTTAACCAGTTAACCCCAAACGTATATCCAGAAGAAATTCTAATACGATCCGGCCAGAGCTGTACAAGATTTGAATGAATTGCGCTTTTTGTCTTGGAGTCTGCATGTGCAAACCTCCAGAAACGAACATCACTATTTTGAAAACGTCATGCTCAGGAGAAGAATGCTCTCCGTGACCATTTCTGTACCATAATTTAAAGCTCGAATTTTTAGTTTCTAGGATTCGATAAAGTTTTGGACAGAATGGGTAAAATTTTGGCTCTGCCCCCCCTCGCAACGAAATGCACATGGGATGCCCCTGGGGCTAGGGTTCCGGTACGCTTTTTTTATGTGGGACAAACCATACACATAAGTACCATACTGGTCCAAACGCACCCCTGCCCAGAGGAGTTGCAAGCCAAAATGTTTGGAGGGGGGGGGGGGTAAGGTATTTACCGACTGGGTGTTTACCGACTGGCTGCTGACTGTTTTTGCAGGAAAAACTGCTGTTTCTTAAAAAAAAATATTGTTTTAAAGAAAAATTGGCTGATATTCGAAGGACACCTGAATGAAGAGTACCAAGTATCATCCCTAACTAAGTAAGTAAGTAATTAAGTAAGTAAGTAATTTATTTATGACCCGCCATTTCGGAAAGGCGGAGTAAATGAAGAAAGTAATTTTTAATCTTCGGTCAGGAAACAGTGGACGACGTCGTGTGCCGGTTGGGCCCTGTTGTCCATGATTTTTGAAAGCGATGAGGAAACATCCAAAAGGGTAGCACTTGCAATGTTGAATTTTGAACTTCTCCGTCAATGTATGGCTATGACATAATTTCGATAAGTGGAGCAGGTGCTTTGCATATTTAAAATAACATGATCTCATCTTTTTAATCTCCTTCTTTCGCAGAATATGAGTGACGCCAGAACGAAATAGTATATAAGGAGCGCAGACGGTGCTGTACAAATTTCCCAAAGCTTTATGAGCGCCCCCGGTTGGGGACGATGCGGCGATCTGTATGACGTCCGTTAACATTGCCTGCAGAAAACCCAATCCAAATACGAAATAGCGTTTCCAAGCTATGATGTTTTGCTCCATTTTACATCTGTCCTTAATTCAGTACCGAACAAGTTTAGAAATGAACAAATGTCTCCAATCAGCCCTTCTTTTGGAATATTTTTAACCAGTTAACCCCAAACGTATATCCAGAAGAAATTCTAATACGATCCGGCCAGAGCTGTACAAGATTTGAATGAATTGCGCTTTTTGTCTTGGAGTCTGCATGTGCAAACCTCCAGAAACGAACATCACTATTTTGAAAACGTCATGCTCAGGAGAAGAATGCTCTCCGTGGCCATTTCTGTAAATGCATTCTCCTTGGTGTGTTCAAGTATGGTTTCATTGTTCAGGTGTCCTTTAAGAAAAAACGATTGTTTTTAAGAAAAAATCGGCGGTTTTTACGAAATTACATCTGTCCTTAATTCAGTACCGAACAAGTTTAGAAATGAACAAATGTCTCCAATCAGCCCTTCTTTTGGAATATTTTTAACCAGTTAACCCCAAACGTATATCCAGAAGAAATTCTAATACGATCCGGCCAGAGCTGTACAAGATTTGAATGAATTGCGCTTTTTGTCTTGGAGTCTGCATGTGCAAACCTCCAGAAACGAACATCACTATTTTGAAAACGTCATGCTCAGGAGAAGAATGCTCTCCGTGGCCATTTCTGTAAATGCATTCTCCTTGGTGTGTTCAAGTATGGTTTCATTGTTCAGGTGTCCTTTAAGAAAAAACGATTGTTTTTAAGAAAAAATCGGCGGTTTTTACGAAAAGTCGGGGCCCCTCCCCATACGTGACGCCCCTGATAGCATGCCTCAGCTTTTAAGGATGAGTGTCAAAAAAGGGCTTTGTGTAACATACTGGGGTGTGCTTCTTTGTATGTGTTTCCAAGTCTTTCTCGACTACTCCTACCCACCCTAGCATTGTATGTAAGCTTAGGATAATCATCAGATCATGAACATGGCCATAAATCAATGTTGAATTATTGGACATTAGTTTACAGGGCCAGAGACAAACCTTCGAAAGATGAGTGCATGGTCAAAGAAACAAGGCAGAGACCTCTTCATATCAAGCAGAGACTTAGGAGAAGAAGATGTAGCGATGAAGACGGCGCTGCAAGCTAGTCTGTTGACACTAAAAGAAGATGAAGAAAAGAGGTGAGACATTTGTCACATTACTTTGAAAACTAACAAATTAACAATTTCCCTTATATTAAAATGTTTGTGATCAATGTAATTGACCGGCTTTCAAAAAGAGTTTTTTTGCAGTTTTTTAACGATGATTGATTAGTCACAATTCTTGTCCTAAATTTCAGGCATGTAGCGGGTTTGATTCGTAGTTTTCCCATACCTGTACTTAATTCACTGGGGCTCGGGCATAGCGACTAAGTAATTCAAGAACTAACTTCTTCATTGAAGTCGGAAACTTCATAACATTTAATACGTGGATGCGCTTCCGTGTGCTAAATGCATGATGAGTGCCGAGATTATTTGTGTTATGACTCTTTAAAAGGACGTGTGGTATGTATATTACTGACTATATCTAGCGTTAGGCATATCCTATTCCTAACGCTGGATAACCTATGCCAATAGATGTTCCTTCAGCCCAAGCTGATTGCGAATCATATTTGACAGTGCAAAACGGATAAGTCAGCTACATTTTCTTCGAGCTATATTTCAACCCTTCTTGGCAAGGGTCCTGCTCAGGCTCAAGCGCTCAAGCTGGAAAATGAACTTGTGGATAAACAATTAAAGATTCTTCCTTAAAGTTTAAGCGAAAAGGGCTAGGATACGACAATCTAGTTACCCATCACTTGTTCACTTAAATAATCTTGAAAACCCGATGAAAAAGCGTTAGTTTGTTTTTCTGATATTTCCAAATAATCGATTATTCCATTGTGCTTGCCCAGGGTATCAGATACCACGGTAACTGCAAAAACGACTTTAGACCTTGGTTGGTATCTGCAAAAACGCAAATATTGTTAGAACTTGGCCTGTTTACTAATGGTCAGCTGGTGAAACTACTTACTATGCTTCTCACACAACTTGTTTGTAATGTCAAAGTTTTCCAATCTTCTCTGTGAAGAATTCAGAAGGCAAGGCCTTGGCTGTATGAAAAGAGGAATTTGAAAGTTTTGCTCAACTCAGTTGCTACTGTTCCTTTGCTAACTGCTCTATTTGATACGTCATGGAAAGGTGACGTCATGGACCGTAGATAATCGGCTAAGGTTTTGTCAACACCTCTTGTGTCAAGCATCTGGCAGCAGGGGCGTTACGACACCTTCCTGATGAGGGGGGTGCAGCTTCAGAATTTTACCGGAATTTCTCGAGAATTTTTTGAGATTCGAGGTTTTATCGGAAATCTCCGTAGCGATAATCTCTGCAGAAACTCTAGAATACTGTTGTGTTCTGACTTCGATTATGTATTGTAAACAAGAGAAAAAAAAAAGGCTCGTTAACACTTAAAACAGAACACAAATCTGTCATTCAACACACCCTACACATTTACTCGTCGCGTTTTAACCATGTATTGTAAACAAGAGCAAACAAAAAAAGGCTCGTTAACACTTAAAACAGAACAAAAATCTGACATTAAATTAAATTTATTTGTAACCCGTCTAGGTAAAGACGGAGTATGGTAAAATAATGAAAAGAGAGAGAAACAACATAACATCAACAACAACCAAGAGTGTGTTCCACCCTTCTAACAATAGCTACTATTAGTTACTATTTCCGTTCCATCCTCACGAAAAGATACTTACTGTTCCAACCTTGTCGAAATTGTAACTAATAGTTACTATTTGCTTACCATGCTCGGGAGCGTGGTAAGCGTAGTAACTCCGCATCTCTGCAACGTGATTGGTCGGATTCGCCCGTGGCATGATATCCTGCTGGAAAATAGAAAAATCGTTCCAGCCTTGACGGAAAAAGCAAGAATTCATGACCTCATGCGTAGTAACTACGGTAAGTAGGGTGGAACACGCTCCAAAATAATTAAAATTCAGTAAACCGGAATATCATGGAGCTCCATGGGTGGTTACAGTTTTCCGCTCATCCTGTTGATGGGTCTCAGGACAGCCGCAGACGGATCAGCCATACGGAACTTTTCTATGAGATGGCTGTTTCTTGTCCGGGGAGGGGGGGGGGGGGGGATATTTAGAAAACCGAAAGAAAAGGGAACGAATTGGGCGAAGATTTTCGTTACTGAAGATGGTCCGGAAAGGGGAAAGATACAGAATGTGTGGAAGAGCAGTGGCATTCGACACACCCTACACATTTACTCGTCGCGTTTTAACCATTTTCCGTTTGTCCACAACACAACCTATTTCACACTCATCAACTAGATCTGTTTTACATGCTATTAGTAGCAGACTTTCAAGACACTGGTCAGCCATTGTTGAACGCAAGGTGGTCTTAAACAATTTCATCTTGCAAAAAATTCGTTCCCTTTTGCTGGGGTAATAGGGTTTGTCTTGGCCAGCTTGAACGCTTTCCATACTAGTGGTAAGATGTCTTTCAGTTGACGAGAGACCTCGACTGTGTCTTCAAACTTTTTGTTTATTTCGAGGTTTCCCGGCAACTTTCCATAAGCAAAATCCGGTAGGTTCCCTGGGCCTGGTAGATTTCATGGATTGAATTACGGTAGATTCCCGGAGATAAGTTCCAGTACATTCTTTGTGAAAGATTTCGAACATATTCTGGTAGATTCCCTGAGACGAGTTCCGGTAAATTCCTTGTGGAAGATTTCGCACAAATTCCGGTGGATTCCCTGAGCCAAATTTGGTAGATTCCGAGGGGTAGATTTTACTAGATTCCCTGAGACAAGTTCCGGTAGATTCCTTGTGAAGGATTTAGCATAGATTCCGTGAGCAAAATCCGGTAGATTCCCTCAGCCGATTTTCGTAGATTTCGAGGGATAAATTCCGGTAGATTCCTTGTGAAAGATTTCGCACAAATTCCGGTACGAACTTCGTAGATTCCAAGGGATAAATTCCGGTAGATCCGGAGACAAGTTCCGGTAGATTCCTTTTAAAAGATTTCGCAGAAATTCCGGTAGATTTCCTGAGCCGAATTTCGTAGATTCCGAAGGGTAAATTCCGGTAGATTCCCTGAGACAAGTTCCGGTAGATTCCTTGTGAAAGATTTAGCGTAGATTCCCTGAGCAAAATCCGGTAGGTTCCCTGAGCACAATCCGGTAGGTTCCCTGAGCAATAATCCGGTAGATTCCCTAAAATCATCAAGTTCAGGTGAATTTGGCAAATTTTAACTGGCGCGGCTTCGCCACACCAGTCAAAATTACCGGAATTCTTTTCCCACAGGTTTGGGTGACACACCCCTGACACACCCTCACGACTGATTTTCCGAAAATCGACTGATTTTCCGAAAATCGACTGATTTTCCGAAAATCGACTGATTTTCAGAAAATTCACTGATTTTCAGAAAAATCGACTATTTTGACGAAAAATCGACCAATTTTCAGAAACAACGACTGTTCTCATGAACAGCCCCCAGATTATTTCGTGATCCCTAAAGACACTGTTTACTCTTTTATTTCTACGTCCGGAAGCACGTCAAACATAGATCATTTGATCCTCCTAAATTACTCGGCGTCCACATGTAGCGGGGTCTCAAATTCGGAGAATATAGTGATCACATCCCTCTTTTCCTGACTATCCCCATGCGTCGAAATCAGTCAACAGGATCTTGCGGGCCCAAATGGCACCAACAGAGGTGCTGGTCTAGAATTGATAAGCATCTTTTCCAGTCCGTAAGTGATTCTATATTTGATAAAGTCCGTGTACCCTACCATCTCCTACAGAGCCAGGCGCGACCGGAAGAATCTGCGCGAATAGACCTTAACATTTATGCTGCTGAGATAACGCACGCTCTTAAATCTGGTGAATGTGCAGCAGTCCCAGTGAAAAAATTTAAAGTTGGTACAGACAAATTTGGATGGTCAGCAAATCAAGCACTCCAAGCGGCCTGCAGATCCTCCAAGTTTTGGTTACGTATATGGAATGAATGTGGAAAGCCTAAGAATAATGTTGTAAATAGTGTCCGTTTATTTACTAAGAGACAGTTCCAGAAAGAACTAAAGCAGCACCGTGTTTACCACAATACCGCTATGGCGGAATCGATTTGCAAAGACCCCAATAAGCTTTGGAAGATCCGGGCTTCAAAAAATCAGGACAGTAAGTTTGATACGAAAATAACGGAGGAGCAATGGCATGATTATTTCACAAAACAGTTTTCACTACCCGTAGATAGCGCGGAGTTAAATCATAAATTTGAGAAAAAACTAAATGAGCGGCTAAGTGCCCCTTCTACTAATTCGTTATTGTTTGTGCTAGTGACATAGAAAAAGTCCTGAAAAAACTAAAAAAGAAAAAATCTTCGGGTGCGGATGGTTTGTGCGCGTTCCATTTTTTAAATGGATCGGAAATGCTTATTACGCATTTATCGTTATATATCAGATGTGTTTTTGTACAGGTTTTGTCCCTGATATATTTTGTATAGGTTTGATTTCGCCAAATATCAAGAAAGGTTAACCAGCTTCTGAATGTTCATCATACCGGCCTATCACTGTTTCTAACGTTTTTGCAAAACTATTTGAACTGTTAATAATTGAGAGCCTTCGGTCTACTTGTTACATGCCACCTTTTCAGTTTGGATTCCAGCCAAAACTCGGCTGTTTTCACGCGCTAAAATGTTTATCTAATATTTTACACGATGCTGATCTGACAAAGCAGCCGCTCGCAATTGGTACTTATGATGTAAGTAAAGCTTTCGACTCGCTTCTGCACCCACGAGCAATGAATGAACTACTCGAGCGAGGTGTTTCTCCTGTAATTGTTGGACCATTGCTGAATATGTACCGTCACATGAAAGCTAAAATAAGAATCCCTGGGAAGTCCGTACTATCCAATGAATTACCAGTTTGGATTGGGGTTAAGCAGGGTGCCATCACTTCACCTGTTATATATATCAACGCTACGACATCCGCCTAATCAAACCTTCCATTGTGTTGTATTCATAAAGGACTAGACCTATCTATCCTGTGTTATGCAGACGATGTTTTAAACATAAGTAGAACTATATCTAGCCTTGAAAATTGTTTCCAGGATATTTCGCAAAATTATCGGGGAATAGGATTGTCTATGAATACAGCAAAATGTGAAGTGCTGCTTTTTAATGATAGTAGTGATTTATCTGTTGTTAATGTAGCTTTAGAGGTAAGACGCTGAAACAAAATAAGGCATTGATTGTTGAGAACATGGAAAGCAAAATTCGTCGTTCTTATGGTCAAACTGTCTCAACCCAGTATCATCTAAACCGAACTCTATAAGCAAAATTATATAATAGTGTTGCGCTACCCCATATTTTATATATAGCTCCATTTTCTGAAACTTTAAATGCGACGGACCGACTAAAAATTAAACGGATTTACTTTAAATTGCAAAATACCTTCTTCGTCTTCCTCCTTGGACACGCAATACCTACATGACCAATAAATACGGTATCGTTGATCCGATTCAAAAGCTCGATGAGCTGTGTCAACGAGTAAAATGCAGTAAGAGCGGCCATGAGTGGCAAGGGATTGTTTTTATGGCACTTGAGCTTACTCAAGTGCCATATAGCGATTGTAATTTCTGTCCGTCAGTCGGTCTGTCGGTCCCGGTTTTGCTAGTTCGGGCACTTCCAGATAAGCTAGGACGATGAAACTTGGCAGGCGTATCAGGAACTGGACCAGATTAAATTAGAAATTGTCGCTTCCTCGATCCGACCATCTGGAGGGGAGTGGAGGGAGGGGGAATCCGGAAAAAATAGGAAAAATGAGATATTTTTAGCTTACGAACGGGTGATCGGATCTTAATGAAACTTGATATATGGAAGGACTTCGTGTCTCAGACCCTCCATTTTAAATCCAGACCGGATCCGGTGACACTGGGGGGAGTTGGAGGGGAAAACCGGAAATCTTGGAAAACACTTAAGAGTGGAGGGATCCGGATGAAACTTGGTGGAAAGTACAAGCAAAAGTCCTAGATACGTGACTGATATAACCGGAACGGATCCGCTCACTTTGGGGGAGTTGGGGGGGGGGAGTCCGAATTTGTAGTGATCCCGCGAGTTCCGTGCTTCCTGATGTGCTGGGACGATGGGAATTGACAGGCATGTCTGGGACCCGACCAGATTAAATAGGAAATCGTCAATTCCCCGATTCGACCATCTAGGGGGGGGGGGAGTGGAGGGAGGGTGAAGCCAAAATTTGAGGTATTTTTAGCTTGCGAACGGGTGATCGGATCTTAATGAAAATTGATATTTAGGATGACCTCGTGTCTCAGACATCTCACTTTAAATCCGGGCCGGCTCCGATGACACGGGGGGGGGGGGGAGTTGGAGGAGGGAACCGGAAATTTTGAGAAACGCTTAAAGTGGAGGGATCGGGATGAAACTTGGTGGGAAAAACAAGAACATGTCCTAGACACGTCATTGACATAACCGGTCCGGATCAGGGCACTGTGGGGGAGTTGGGGTGGGGGTCCGGATTTCTAGCGATCCCGCGAGTTCGGCATACTTCCTGATGTCCTAGGGCGATGAAACTTGGCAGGTATGTCAGGGATCCGAACAGATTGACTTGAGAACAGCCGTTTCTCCGGCCCGACCATCGTGGGGGGAGTGGGTGGATGGTGAATCCGGAATCTAGTGGCGTGCATAACTTTTGAACGGGTGATCGGATTTGAATGAAACTTGTCTGGTGAGCTATCACCTCGGACGTTCAGTGTCACGTCCGGGTCGGGTCCGATACCTGTGGGGATGGGGGGGGGGGGGTGGAAGACTCAAGAGACTCTAAATGCAGAGGGATTGGGACGAAACTTAATGGATGGAACAAGCATTAGGCTAGATGAAATTGACGGAGCCAGATGGTTTCGGGGCTCTGCGGGGGGAGCTGGAGGGGGTTTCCTGGAATTCCGGTAGTCGCGAGTTAGAATAGTTCCAGATGTAAAACGACAACGAAACTTTGCAGGCGTACTCGCGACCCGAATTATCTTGACTTAAGAACCTGACACAACATACCCCCGGAAACTTCCGTTCCTAGATCCGAGCATTTTTTGGGGAGCAAGAGAAGAGAAATATGGAAATTGACTTCTATAAATTGCGAACGAGTGGTCTGATTCGAGTGAAACTTCATGGGGGATACGAATGGATAGCCTCGACATGTAAAACATGCGTCCGAACCATATGCGACCACGATTAGGGGAATTGGGGGTGGGTGGACTTTTGACATGCACAAAAACCAAACGGATGGACCGAATAAGATGCAATTCGACAGTGCCGAGTTTATGCGGCCTAGATTTGTTATTTGGCGTCCGGGCCGGATTCGGCCAAGGTAGGGGGGGGGGGGTACTGGAAACTTGCAGATAGGCTATGCTCCAATTTCAGTCAAACTTGATGGACAGGAACAGGGAATTAAGAGATTGGGCCCGAACCGGCTCCGACAACGTTGGTGGGAGGGGGGGAGGTACCGGAACTTTCCAAAAATGCTCAGATTCGAGTGAAACTTGATAGATGGTATAAACGAAGATGCTTTATGTGGTCGATTTTATTTTATTCCTAACCAGATTCGGCCACGGTAGGCGGAAATAGAGTGAGTACCGGAAATCGTGTAGCACGTCTAGGGATCAAACAAATGGATTTATTGGGATGAAAGTTTGAACAGTCATGTGCATTTGCTACAGACAATCGAGACGATGCCGGAACTGCTCAGAAATGAGTGAAACTAAATATCCTATTTTTATTTCCGAACCGCATTTTTGGATGGCGGGTGTATTTTGTGACGTTCTCATCTACTTTCTTGTACAGCCTACTCGTACAAGTGCCATATGAGCTCGTAGCTCTTGTTTGACATTTTGCGATTCATAAGTGTGATTTTTTCCCTCTGTGATTTGCCTTTTGTTTTTTCTTTGTTGTTTGATGTTTTTTCTGTGTTTTTCACATTTTCTCTTTCCTGTACGATGGGTGAAAAGTAAACATTACATTACATTACAAAAATCAACTTTTTTGACGAAAATTCGCGGCGCTTTGCGCCGACTCGGTATTTTTTACCGACTGGCCTACGTTTTTTTTTTGGGAGTGGGGCGTCCCCCCCCTCCCCCCCAGTCGTGACGTCTCTGACTGAAAGTATTCTCCGTGCTTACCTGTGTTATGTTCGCCCGTTGCTTGAGCACCGCATGCCCGGTGTGGGGTCCATCTGGAATCTGCAGAGCGTACTTATTACACGACATATCCAGAAAAGAGCAACAAGGATATTACTCCGGAACCGCAACATACCCTACGGACAAGCCCTTGAGAAGCTGAATTTAGCACCGTTTAAGGTCCTGCATGAACAATTGATTTTGCAGTTTGGCAAATCCATCCTAGCCAATACAAGCCACCGGTCACTGCTACCAGAAACAGACCCTCCCAGTAATCGAACTCGATTGCAAAGTAAACTTCTACCCCCCTAAAGTCCGCACTAATCGTTACGGGAACTCGTTTGTGCCTTTTTTGGGATCCCAAAACGTAAGTGGAGGGATACCTATGACATCGCAAAAGTTGTCCGTCTGTGCGTCCGTCCGTCTATAAGTACGATAGCTCTCGAAGGGAATGAGATATTTTGATGAAACTTGGTGTGAGGAGTCGTTGGGTCGTCGGACCAGTCAAGTTCGTAGATGGGCTTTGTAACCCTACAGTTAGGGGTGGGGGAGGGGGTTTTAAATTAAGGGGCAAATGAAATATTTTTAAACAGATAATGTGATAGTCGATTATGGGGTAAGAAGACATGTTGAACACGATGGTGAAAACCATTTTGTCATCGGAAAAGGAGTTCGCCCGGAATCCGGCTAAAACCGGAAAGTTTGTTAAAAGTAAAAGTTTTATTTGAAGTTGATTAGATGTTTGATTTAGGAGTAAGAAAACATGCTAAACACGATGGTGAAAACCGTTTTTTCGCCGGACAAGTAATTAGCCCGGAATCTGGCCAAAACCGGAAAGTCTGTTAAAAGTAAAAGTCTTATTTGAAGTTGATTTGATGTTCGATTTTGGGGTAGAAAGCCATGCTGAACTCAGTGGTGAAAACCATTTTCTCGCCGAACAAGTAGTTGCGCCCGGAATCCGGCCAAAACCGGAAAGTTTGTTAAAAGTAAAAGTTTTATTTGGAGTTGATTCGATGTTCGATTTAGGAGTAAGAAGACATGCTGAACACTTATGTGAAAACAATTTTCTACCCAGACAAGTAGTTCGCCGGATTCCGGCCAAAACCGAAAATTGTTAAAAGTTAGAGTTTTATTTGTAGTTGATTAGATATTCGATTTAGGGGTAAAGAGATGGTGAATCCGTGTATGACAATCATTTTTTACCCAGACATATGGTTCGACGGGAATCCGGCTGGAGCCGGAAAATTTGTTATAAGTTGAATTTTTATTTGAAGTTGATTAGATGTTCAATATTGGGGAAAGAAGATAATATGCTGAGTTCGTTTTTGAGCTTTTTCGCCAGAAAAGTAGTTCCGGAATTTGGCCGAAACCGGGAAATTGGCCAGAAGTGGCAGGAAGTTTTCGTTAAAACAGAGATGACTTATAGGGGTAAACACACATGCTGATTCAATACCTGAACTGATTCAATCAGATGATTAATCTTTTTTTGAACTTAATAGTAAAAATGTTCAAGGAGTCTGGCGAAGACTCGATCTGGCGAAGACAAGACCCAATTGTCTGGATCAAATATTGAATTTTTGGGATCACATCGAAACCTTTGGTCTTGTTTACTTCAGTGTTCATTGCTGAATTGTAGTGTGTGTTTGTTATTTTTAATTTGTAAGAAACTGAATTTATTTATGCTACGATAGTTTCTAAATATACCGATTTCTCTCTCTTTTCTTTCTCTCTCTCTATCCCTAGAATTTGCCTGTACAATGCAGGTATAACAGTAGAGGCATGGTTATTTGGACACCTCTCTGAATTTTCCATGCCTTTGCCCTGTTTCTTGCTTACAAAACAGTTAATGAAATATCAAACTTGGTATCAGTAAACAGGAATCTCTTGCAGCAATTTTCCTGTCACAAATGAAAAGTTGTTTTTACGTACATTCCTTGAATTTAAGTTGTTCCTACTCGAATTTGCTGGTTCAACAGTAAGGTAAACAAAACAAAAAATGGAATGAGTTGTCTGTCAGTTTGAGTGCCTGAACTATCTGTGAAGGAAAAAATCCTATAAAGTATGTACACGCTTGTTACCTATTGACAAAAATATGTCGAGTTTCAGACTGTTGCGTTGTTTTGTGAAAGCTTGGGACCTTGAAAGAAGAAACAGAGCAAGGGGGAACAGATCCTAAGCTGTCCAAGTCTTGGATAAAACCTGGGTATTTCTGCAAACTGACATTCAAATAAGCATACCTCTACTGTCTAATGGTTCATCATACATTCTGTTTTGCTTCACAACCTACCACTTAGTACATATACTAGCATGTTGGCACCTTTGTTAAGTTAGGTGTAGAATTTATATTTGAAACCGCTGATGTCTCTCAACCGTGTGGTTAAGGACCAGTATTAGCGGACCTTACCTGAACACCATTTTACCCCCTTTACCGCCCACCATTCTTAGCACATTCCAGGTTTCAGCTTCAGCTCAGTTTGCTTTCCATCCACTCTGTACCAACCCTGACAACCATCGAGAGGCTAAAAAATTGTAACCAGTCTATAAACTATGTTTGTCCAGACAAGTAGGCTATTTCTTAGGCCAAACTACTGAATTAATGCAGCTGCTCAGAATAAAGACCAGTCTATTTATGTTACTGTTTTACGCCAAAAACACACAATGAAGCACTGAGAATAAAACCGTATAACTCTGCTTCATGAGTTTCAAAACATTGTAAAGCCCATTATGCTTCACTAAATTTCATCAAATCAGGTGCAGTTTTGACTGATGATGACCAACACAGCTGTTCCAATGTAACTGGCACAAGGCAAGCCTCCAAGGCTGGAATGACCAGGTGCATTATCCTGAAAGTAATCATATGCAAGTTTATGTTTGAATATAAGGCTTTATGCTACTCTTTCCTTGTGGCGTCTTCTTCACCAAATACACAGCTGTCTAAGCAGTCCTCACAGAGTTAATTAACTCCCCCAATACCCCGTTTATTGGTAGCATATATAGACTATAGCATTTTCAAAATACTGAACACTGTCAGAAGTTTCATAACAGATAACACAAGGATGCTCAGTTTCAAGGGACAACACTCAACAGACATACCTTGGATGTAATCTGTTCTATTTGAAAATCGTTATGCAGGAAATGTTATGCATAACAAGCATAACAAAAACCGCCAAAAAACCATCTGCTGAATTTTTCGATATAGCGATGACAAACAAAAAGTCAGCGGTTGCTTTTTGGCATTTTTCGCAGCTCTTGTTATGCTTAATGTTTAATGCATAACATTTAAAAAAAAATCACAACAGATTACATTCCAAGTGTTGTCTGTTGAAACCGCGGATCCTTGTGTTGTCTGTTATGCAACTTCTGACAGCGTATTATTTACTAATAGCGTAAATATATAGGATGCTGTATTTTTTTTCCAAAGATTTCAGGGATTAACTATTCCATTCATAGCAAATACTTTTGAGCAAGAAAGGGAGTAAAAGTGAAAGAAGTATCTCATGATTTTAGTAAGGACGAAGCGAACCTGACCATCTTGAACCCAAATAAAATGTTTCAGGTATAAAATATTTGCTTTCAGAGTGGATACTAGTTTTCGGCAAGAAAGGTAATATGAAGAAATTTATGATTTTCGTGAGGATGTAGGGGGAGTTACATTTGACTTGGCACTGTCTAGGGAACTGGGAGCCGTACTTTATGTCCCATGGGCTACGGAACCGGTAGTGCTCACGGAAACCAAACCATACGAGCTGCGATTCTGGGATCTGACGTCATTGACTAACGGAAACTGGTATGTGATGGATCCCGTTCCGGTAGTAAGTGGAGATATCTCGCGGAAGCTTTATCGCACCAGCTTCTCGTCCAGTAGTCTCACGTTAGGGAGCCAGTAGTTGATACCGGAAAGTGTATAATTGAAGCTTGTGTTCCGGTAGTGTCTACGTGGAGTATAGAACTCACAGAATAGTTTGAATAAGAGCTAGGATGCCGGGATTTTCACTGACTTAGAGAAAATAACATGGGAAAATGTTTTACTACCGGAACCCATATATTGAGAGCTAAGGTACCGGTAGCAACAACTATTTGATTGAAAATGACCATCTCACGGACACACTATGGGCTAGGGATCCGGTAGTGCCAAAAAATAAAATAAAAATTTAACTTACGGACCCGTGTCGGTGCAGACTAGGAAACCTGAAAGTAAATGTTTTTAACTCAAGGAACCCCCCCCCCCCCCCCCGGGCTAGGGTTCCAGTAGTGCCAAAAATTAAACTTACAAACTCACAGACACGTGTCAATATGGACTTCGAGTCCGGTAGAGCTCATGGAATCCAACTTCCATGAGTTTGTAATTTTGACACTATCGGAACCCTAGCCCGCAGGAGTTGGGTTCCATGAGTAAAAATATTCACTTCCGGTTGCCTACTGACATGGGTCCGTGAGTTCAATCTTTGTCAGTGAAAATTCCCGGCATCCTAGCTCTCATCCAAACTATTTCGTGAGTTCTAAACTCCGCGTAGACACTACCGGAACACAAGCTCCAATTATAGCGACCACGAACATGCTGTCCATTGCCAAGTCCGTGCTGATCAGCTCAAAATTCGTACGAAGGATGATGGACCCGCTTCTAAATTAAACTTCAATAAAACAGACATAACAAAACTCAAAATAATATTGCAGCATACCGACTGGGACAACCTGTTGTACAACCTACCACTTGCCGAAGCCTGGGAAGTTTTCTATGGCATACTTCATCGAGCCGTCACTGAAACCACACCATTCAGGAACAACAACCACATTGGCAAAAGGATGTACATTCCCAAGAACATAAGAAAGCTCATCAGGGACCGGAAGAAGTCATACAGGGATTACAAAGCATCTGGAAGCATAAGTAGACTCGCCAAGCTTCAGAAACTCAGCTCAAAATGTAGAAAAGCAATCAGAAACTACAACAAGGATTGCGAACGGGAAGAATTCCAGAAAATAAGAACAAAAAGCGATTTTTACAACCTATGCAAACGCAAGCTGGGTGAGCAACAGAAACTACCAACACTAATAGATCGCAGTGATGTGGTCCATAGCACTAGCTTAGACAAGGCGAATGCTTTTGTAGAATTCTTCGCCAGTACGTTCACTGTTGACGATGGGTATTTACCTCAACTCCCAGACTCACACCTAGGAAGCGAGCTCCACAGCATTGGCTTCACGCCAGGAAGTGTTCTAGGAGCAATGAAGGGCATGAAAGCGTCAAAAGCACTCAATCCTGATGGCATCCCGTCCTTTATCCTGAAAGAACTGCGAGACGAGCTATGTGAACCTCTGGCAATACTTTTCCAAATCTCATTCGAGCAATGCAAGTTTCCTTCTTCCTGGAAGCTATCCCATGTAACATCTATTTTCAAAGGAAAAGGGAAACGGTGTGACCCGGAGAATTATCGCCCGATCAGCCTTACTTCACCATTTCTGAAAATCATGGAAAGGGTCATAGTGGAAAAGTTAAACTCGCACCTCGAATTGAACAATCTCATCTCAGATCGTCAACATGGCTTCCGTAAAAATCGTTCTACTGTTTCCCAACTAGTAGTGATACACGACTACATCCAGTCTGCCCTGGAACGTGGGATTCGAATAGACATTATCCTAAACGATCTACTTAAGGCCTTCGACCGAATATCTGTGAGAAAACTCATCCACTGCCTAGAGGTCTATGGAATCAAGGGGCAGCTGAAAAATTGGCTCTCAGCATACCTGAATGATAGAAAAATTGCAGTCAAGGTTGCAGACACACTATCCACATGGATAGATGCAACCAGTGGCGTCCCACAAGGTAGTGTTCTCGGCCCTGTCTTGTTCGTCATGTACATAGACATTTGCATAAAGGCCATTTCCCAAACCGATTTCGGCCTGTTTGCAGACGATACAAAGCTCCTGGGAGAAGCTAGTGCATCATCACAAATCCAAAGCGACTTGGACGCCCTGACCGAGAAGCTCGAAGAATGGCAACTTTCACCAAAATCCGAAGAACTCGTACACAATGAAAGGTATCGACCTGACAAAATCTACCTGCGAAAAGGACCTAGGTGTAGTACTGAGCTCGGACCTCAAACCAGAAAAGCATATCGGCCTGGTTGTGCGTAAAGCATCAAATACTCTTTGGCTACTTACTCACTCCCTACGATACCTTGACATTCACTCAAAGATCTCAGCGTACACAACCTAAGTCAGGCCACAGCTTGAGTACGCCACTGTCATCTGGTAGCCATATCTCAAAAAGGATATTGACAGAATAGAACGAGTCCAGAAACGCTTTGTAAAAGGACTTCAAGGATTCAGAAACCTCCCGTATGACGAAGCTCTAAGAAGGCTCACTCTCCATAAACTTGAGACAAGAAGAACGATCTTAGACTTAAAAACTCTCTTCAAGATAGTTCACGAGAATTTTGGGAACGTAAAAGAGAAGCTTGTTCAAATAACTCCCCAAAGCAACACAAGATCGCATAGTCTGCAGTTGGTGCCTGTGAAGATGAAGATTGCAAGATCTAATTCTTACCATCATTTGTTCATACCCCGAGTAATCAGGATCTGGAACAAACTGCCATTTCCAGTCGAAAAGATGAAATCACTGGAAGCCTTCTCCAATAGCCTAAACATAAACATACCATATCTCGAGACTTTCAACGTTGGACGACTTTAAATGGCAATCGTGCCGCAGTCGATCCGCTCCTTGCCCTGCCATATCATTTTTCTTTTAACAAGTTGTCAGTTATGTAGAAGTTTTGTATTGAGAGGCGTGAGGAATAAATTATTATTATTATTATTATTATACAATTCCGGTATCAACTACTGGCTCCCTAACTTCTGAGTACAAATTTCCGTGAGACTACTGGACTAGAAGCTGGTGCAATAAAGTTTCCGTGAGATATCTCCACTGACTACCGGAACGGGAGCCATCACATACAAGTTTCCGTTAGTCAATGACGTCAGATCCCGGAATAGCAGCTCATATGATTTGGTTTCCGTGAGAACTACCGGTTCCGTAGCCCATGGGACATAAAGTACGGCTCCCGGTTCCCTAGACAGTGCCAAGTCAAAATTAACTCCCCTTCATCCTCACGAAAATCATAAATTTCTTCATATTACCTTTCTTGCCCAAAACTAGTATCGACTTTGAAAGCAAATATTCTATACCTGAAACGTTTTATTTGGGTTCAAGATGGTCAGGTTCGCTTCGTCCTTACTAAAATTATGAAATACTTCTTTCAATTTTACTCCCTTTCTAGCTCAAAAGTATTTGCTATGAATGGAATAGTTAATCCCTGAAATCTTTGAGAAAAAAAATACAGTAGCCTATATATTTACGCATTTATATAAATAATACACTGTCAGAAGTTGCATAACAGACAACACAAGGATCCGCGGTTCCAACAGACAACACTTGGAATGTAATCTGTTCTAAACAGTGCCTTTTGACTTACACCTTGACAGGGGCGTAACTACCATCCTGGGAGGGGGGAGGGGCTATACTAATTAGCAAGCTTCGCAGATTCAGTCCCAGCTAACTACCATGATAATTACCATCTGCAAACACTGAATAAGGGCTTTTTGAACATCCAAGCTCTTGTGAGTTAGCTTCTGAGGTGTGGACACTCAACTCGCAATTTGCCTTACACCAGTTCAGCTCTCCAAGTGGACTAGTTTCTGCCAATCCTCCATTGTCTCGGAATCAGTACTCGTATAGACACACTAAGCAAACTAAACCCATTTTTGTTTTACTTTTCTTTCCCCGTGATAGCTCGAAATTAATTTCTTTGGCGATTGATTGAATGCATTGATTGCAGCATTGCAGGTCCGTTTTTTCCAGTTGCAACCAAAGAGAGGTTGCAGCTTGGGCTGAAGCATACCTAGGACAGGAACGCTCAGGCTACATCATTTTCTATTTTTGTAACGAAATCACAAAAACAGGGATTTCGAGGGAGGAAGGTGGCTGCCGAATATAAGCTACAACTGACTATTTTTTTTCGGTAATGGCTCGAAATTAATTTCTTTGGTGATTGATTTAATGTATTGATTGCAGGTCAGTTGTTTCCAGTTGCAGCCCGGAGAGAGGTCTTTGCGGTCAGCTTGGGCTGAAGAATACTTCGGACATGGAAAGCTCTTACAAGAGCAAGAGACCCTCAGGAGACAACAAGAGCCCTAAGCTAGGGACGAAACCCGATTCCTACTTCCCCAGACCGAGCTCGGCTGCTTCTGGTGGCTCCAAGTCCAAAGAATTGCTTATTGATGAAAATGGAAACGGTGTCCATGAAAATGATGATTTCTGGTCGGTTCCAGATGAACCTGTCGATCCGGGCTCACTGCGTAGTTATAGGGAGGTGCTAAATCGTGTTAAAAAGCCAAGTAATGAGTTAGCAGATCTGGCAGTGACGTATAGCAGCTCCAGTGGGCAGCAGCCTAGAAACCTGACTTCCAGCAGGGAAGGTTCGGGAACTTCACAAGCTAACAGTTCCGAACACTGTGAAGTGTCAAATGGCAAAAGTTTTAAATTTGAAGGGCGTGATTCGTCTCAAGGTGTGCTTGTGGGAGCTGTGAAGGGACAGGCGGATGGAAAAGAGCGTGATTATGGGCGTCAGGGTCGATCCAGTGACGCATATGAACCGAACTCTAGGTACGGACTACACAACAATCAGTCCCCTTTGTGTTCGGAAAAGACAAGCTCAGGTCACGGCAAGGAACGCCAGAGGCTGGTTGGCTTCGAAACGGAGAGACCCAAATTCTCTGATCAGAGACTGTTCCAAGAGTCGGACGTTCAATCTCGTAAGGGTGCTTCAAAGTGTGTAAAAACCTGCAGTGCTGGAAGGTCTCTCGAATTAAGTAGATTTGAGCCGGAAGAATTCTTAACCAGCAGCTCTGGATCGATGCAAGGTTCGGACATTCAGTCTATTAAGACCGCTTCAAAGGATGTCCCTACGTTCTCTGCTCGGAAGTTTCTGGAGCCCGGTGGACTTGTTCCTGAAGAATTTTTAACCAAAGATTCGGTACCGAAGAAAACCTTCGCAGAAAAATTTGCTGCTCTAAAACGGAAGTCCGAGAAAGAGCTTGAACGGTCACGTTCACCCAGTCCAAGTCTATTCTTACCGGAACCAATCATCCGACCTTCTTCAAACCCAACCCCGGAGGTAGACTTGGTAGCACAGAAGATGCTCCAGATTCAGATGCTCCAGGCTGAGCTGGCTCAGATCACGCAGCAACCTTACCCAGTGCCCCAGGAAATTGCTGCCCCGGAATTCCGGGTTGACTACCGCCAAGAACAACCCGAGTTGAGTTTCATAAATGAAGGAACATTCAGTCCGGCAGCATTTCAGTCTGTGCGCTTTCTGCAACCAAGAAGTAAGTTACCTTAGTTTGGTTTACCCAGAGCATGTTCCACCCTACTTACCATAGTTACTACTCATAACGTTTTTATCATAGTTACTATGCAAAACGTATTTTCGGCAAATATTGTGCCATGGCTAATCGTCAAATCACGTCACACAGATCGTAGTTAGTACGCTAACTACGCTCAGGAGCGTGGTAAGCAAATAGTTAACGTTAGTTAATATTTTGAGACGGTTGGAGTGGCAGCGTAGTAACTTCACACGAGGTTGAAACGAAATTAGTTACTATTAATTACTATTGTTAAAAGGATTAAACACGCTCTTAAAAGAATAGGTGATTCCCAAGTATGCAACTCGCTATTAGGCCGATTGTAGGTCTACTCTCCAGCATGCCGGTACCGGCAGCTAGTCCGCAGGCAAATCGGTGTTAAAGGACGACCTTTCTCCTGTCTGCTACTGCTTCTGTCTCTACGTCCATTATCGTTTAGTGCATTCTCATTTCAGGGGTATTAACCTCCTCTGACATTTTTGTCCACCCTAACTACACTAGGCTCACTTTTGCATTTTTCCTGTTTGGCTCACGTCGGAGCTCACGAAACTTCCGCTTATTGCCGTGGGGGAGCTCATCGGTTAGAAATACCTGTTTTGCAAATTTTTCTTCTTCTTTCTTCTTTGCTTCTTTTTTTTTATGGCACTTGCCCTTCGGCCAAGTGCCATATAGCGATCGCAATTTCTGTCCGTCCGTCGGTCTGTCGGTCTGTCCAGGTTTTGCTAGTTCGGGCACTTCCACATAAGCTAGGATGATAAAACTTGGAAGGCATATCAGGGACCCCAAATGATTAAGTTGGAAAAAGTCACTTCCCCGATCCGAGCACCGTGGGGGGAGTGGAGGGAGGGGGAATCCGGAATCTTGAGGTATTTTTAACTTTTGAACGGGTGATCGGGTCTCGATGAAACTTGATATTTGGAACGACCTCATGCCTCAGACGACCCACTTAAAATCCGGACCGGAACCGGTGACTTTTGGGGGGAGCTGGAGGGGGCAACCGGAAATCTTGGGAAACGCTATGAGTGGAGGGATCGAGATGAAACTTGGTGGGAAGACACCTAGCAAACACTAGATACATCGTTGACATAACCGAGCCGATTCGGGCACTGTGGGGGGGGAGTGGAGGGAGGGGGAATCCGGAATCTTGAGGTATTTATAACTTTTGAACGGGTGATCGGATCTCGATGGAACTTGATATTTGGAAAGACCTCATGCCTCAGACGACCTATTTAAAATCCGGACCGGATCCGGTGACTTTTGGGGGGAGCTGGAGGGGGCAACCGGAAATCTTGGGAAACGCTATGAGTGGAGGGATCGAGATGACACTTGGTGGGAAGACACCTAGCAAACACTAGATACATCATTGACATAACCGAGCCGATTCGGGTACTGTGGGGGGAGTAGAGTGAGGGGGAATCCGGAATCTTGAGGTATTTATAACTTTTGAACGGGTGATCGGATCTCGATGGAACTTGATATTTGGAAAGACCTCATGCCTCAGACGACCTACTTAAAATCCGGACCGGATCCGGTGACTTTTGGGGGGAGCTGGAGGGGGCAACCTGAAATCTTGGGAAACGCTATGAGTGGAGGGATCGAGATGAAACTTGGTGGGAAGACACCTAGCAAACACTAGATACATCATTGACATAACCGAGCCGATTCGGGTACTGTGGGGGGAGTAGAGGGAGGGGGAATCCAGAATCTTGAGGTATTTATAACTTTTGAACGGGTGATTGGATCTCGATGGAACTTGATATTTGGAAAGACCTCATCCCTCAGACGACCCACTTAAAATCTGGACCGGATCCGGTGACTTTTGGGGGGAGCTCGAGGGGGCAACCGGAAATCTTGGGAAACGCTATGAGTGGAGGGATCGAGATGAAACTTGGTGGGAAGACACCTAGCAAACACTAGATACATCGTTGACATAACCGAGCCGATTCGGGCACTGTGGGGGGAGTAGAGGGAGGGGGAATCCGGAATCTTGAGGTATTTTTAACTTTTGAACGGGGGATCGGATCTCGATGGAACTTGATATTTGGAAAGACCTCATCCCTCAGACGACCCACTTAAAATCTGGACCGGATCCGGTGACTTTTGGGGGGAGCTGGTGGGGGCAACCGGAAATCTTGGGAAACGCTATGAGTGGAGGGATCGAGATGAAACTTGGTGGGAAGACACCTAGCAAACACTAGATACATCATTGACATAACCGAGCCGATTCGGGTACTGTGGGGGGAGTAGAGGGAGGGGGAATCCGGAATCTTGAGGTATTTATAACTTTTGAACGGGTGATCGGATCTCGATGGAACTTGATATTTGGAAAGACCTCATCCCTCAGACGACCCACTTAAAATCTGGACCGGATCCGGTGACTTTTGGGGGGAACTGGAGGGGGCAACCGGAAATCTTTGGAAACGCTATTAGTGGAGGGATCGAGATGAAACTTGGTGGGAAGACACCTAGCAAACACTAGATACATCATTGACATAACCGAGCCGATTCGGGCACTGTCGGGGGAGTGGAGGGAGGGGGAATCCGGAATCTTGAGGTATTTATAACTTTTGAACGGGTGACCGGATCTCGATGAAACTTGATATTTGGAAAGACCTCATGCCTCAGACGACCCACTTAAAATCCGGACCGGATCCGGTGACTTTTGGGGGGAGCTGGAGGGGAGAACCGGAAATATTGGAAAACGCTATAAGTGAAGGGATCGAGATGAAACTTGGTGGGAAGACACCTAGCAAACACTAGATATATCATTGACATAACCGAGCCGTGCCTACTCGTAACAAGTGCCATATGAGCTCGTAGCTCTTGTTTTTTCAAGTATTTTGTACTGTTGATGTTTAGGGTTATTTACTCTCTTACAGGTTAAAGTTTAGGTCTTTTAGGTTTTTCGAGTTCAGGTCTAGAGTTCTTTTTTTTCTTAATTATTGGGTCATTCCAGCGAAATAAAGCCAAGCAAAAAAAAGATTTCTCAGATTTTGACGAAAATTTCACAGAATGATCTACCAAGGTCCAGGACCTTCCCCAAATTTTTTTTTCGGCAAAAAAATTTTCGGCCAAATATTCCATTGTTAATGGTCGAAAAAGTAAATGTTTTTCAAAAATTCGACAAAAATCAGGGAAATTCAACACGACCTTGAAATTTTGTGAGCTTCTTACCTACCTTTAGGACTTCAAATCTCTAGATGTTCAAGTATGTAGGTGTTCTTCTTTTCTTTTTACGCTAATTTTGGCAAGGTAAGGTAAAAAAAAGTGGGTCTTGGTAGATCGACTCCAGAAGAACCGGCCAGATCGCGAAAATTCTGAGATTCCCCATGGTAGTAGAGTGAAGAATGAGCTACGTTTCTGCATTAGGGTCATTCTCTGTCAATAAAACCGAGACTTAAAAAAGTGTGACTCCGATTTTGATGAAATTTGGATATGCTGTGGGTTTTAGTCCTAGAATAAGCCGTGTAAAAGGATTCGACAAAATTTTGAACGGTTTCCGAGTTGCGGTCATTTTTAGTGAGCCAAAACTCGAGAAAAGGCTTGAAAAACGTAAAAAAATGACTTTTCTTAGGATTTATATTTTTCTGGAACCAAACAAGCTAGAGAGATCTGGTTTGTGTCTTTCCGATGCAGTTATCTTGAGCTTTTTGACAGAATTTCTTCAAACGACGAGTTTGAAAACATGTATCAAATGTTGAGGGTATTATTCAGTAGTTCATAATACGATTTTTGCCAAAATCAAGGGAAAATCACGTATTTTCTGGTACTGCGGGGCTAATAATAACAAAATTTCTATAACTGGTAAAAAGCTATCTTTTGACGTTGACCCGAAGTCTCTAGCTCATCTGGCTCAGATTCTAGGAGCCTGTTAAATGTGCAGTTTGACAAAAATTCGCAAACATGTCAATTTTTTAGGTCAATTATCTGTGTGTAATCTCCGTAAATGTTTTTCGTTCTTTTTTCATTCGAAAGAGCTCATTCTCACCTTTCTGGTATCCTAGCCATGTTCCACCTTGAGTTTAGACACTTTCTTTTTCAATTGAAGTTGACCTACTTTGAGACTAACAATCTTGCTAAAAACGTGCAACAACTTTTATTGTGATTTTTATTTCGTCTGTTGGCGTAACTCGCTTGTTGCTGGGTTCTTATAATGGCCCACTTCGAACATTTCATCGTACTGAACTAATTGGTGGTGTGTACCGTACCGTATTAGTGACCATATGAGCCACGATACGGAAGCAGTCCACTGTTACCAGGCTAAACTCATAGCGTACGTTAACAATATTTGTCATGCTCTTACGAAAGTGTCGTACGTTGCTGACGGTGCTGCTTCGCAGTACAAGAACAAAAAGTGTTTTGCAAACTTTGCTCCATCAGACTGACTATGGATTACTCGCCGAGTCTTAATTTTTTTGCGACTTCTCATGGCAAGAGTGCGTGTGACGATATTCGGGGTACGACAGAACGCATAGTTGCTAAAGAGAGTTTGCGTCGCATTGGAGATAAGTGACGTCCTATTAACACAGCCAACTCAGTATTCATGTTGCTTCAGAAAAGATCACCGGAATCGAGTACTTTTTTGTTAGTAGTGAAGACGTAAGAACGACCTCAGAAACTTACCATCTGCAAGAGCGGTTATCACATACCGTTGGTTTTTCTGGAACTAGATGTCATCACCGTTTTAAACCTGTCTCGCATCCCATGTTGGGGGGTTCTTGACATCTGGGAGTTCAACGTATTCTGAAGGCATGGTTTTGCGCGAAGAGTTTTACACCTCTTCGTCACATAACAGCTTTTCTGACAGTGAATAATGGTTCTTCGTGCCGTATTTTCTTGATTTCACTTAACAAATATTGCAAGATAGGTTTCTCATATATTCAAACAAGTCACTAAGAAGTCAGGTCGAACCGAGGACGTGCAAGACTGCGGCACCTTATCGATTTGCTTAATTTTACAGAGTAGCTTTGTACATTCCGCCAATAAACTCGATATATCTCCGAGGCTGTGCCCACCAATTAGTTCAGTACGATGAAAAGTTCAAAGTTTGGCATTATAAGAAGCCAGCAACCAACGAGTAACGCCGAGAGCAGTTTAATCAACTAAAATAGCCGAAAAAGCCGAAAAATTCACATTTTTAGCGAGATTTTTAGCCCCAAAGCAGGTCGCCTTCAATTGCCAAAAAAAGGTGTCTAAACTCAAAAGGTGGAAGATCGCTATGGTACCAAAAGAAAGGCAAGAACGCGTTCTTTCGAATGAAGAATGAACAAAAAAATTTACGGAGGTTACACAGAGATAATTGAGCTCAAAGATTGGCATTTTTGCGACTTTTATCAAACTGCAAATTTTACAGGCTCCTAGAATCTGAACCAAATGAGCTAGAGACTTCGGATCAACGTCAATAGACAGCTTTCTACCAGTTATAGAAGCTTTGTTATTATTAGCTCCGCAGTACTTCCAGACAATTTGTGATATCCCCTCGAACTTGGCAAAAATCGTATTTTGAACTACGGAATGAAACCCTCAACATTTTATATAACTTTTCAAACTGGTCGTTTGAAGAAATTCCATCAAAAGCTCAAGATAACTGCTTCAGAAAGACACAAACCTGAACTCACTAGCTTGTTCAGTTCCAAAAAAAAAAATCTTAAGAAATTTTTTTTTTTTCATTTTTCAAGCCTTTTTCTCCAGTTTCGGCTCAATAAAAATGGCCGCAACTCGGAAATCGTTCAAAATTTTGTCAAATCCTTTTACAGGGCTTATCCTAGGACTGAGACCCATAACATATCCAAATTTCATCAAAATTGGAGTCACACTTTATTTGGTCCCGGTTGTAGGCTATTGACAGAGAATGACCCATTAGCACTTTTGTGGCTATCGAGCCAGAAATGGTTTTAAATAGCCATGTTAGAAAACTGAAATTCTTGGGAAAATTCATTGTTTTTATGACAAAATAAATTAGTCTGGGAGTGTGAAAGTAAAATGCTGATCACTTTTTGTATATAAACAGCTTTAGAACCAAAACATTTCACATCCCCAAAACCAAACAAGTATTGAAATAATCTAATTTTTAACCATCCCTATTTAAAAGCTTCAAATGTAAACAAACCGCAAGTATAAATCCAATGAAATGTTGAAGATCTTGCACGAACAGCTTGATGGCTCAAGCTGTTCGTGCAAGATCTCCGACCCTCTAAACCTCTTTTCCATTACCAAGGTAATAACAAGCAGGGCGTCACGACTGAGGGGGGGGGGAGGGGGGTACGCCCCCCCCCCCCGTGTTGTCGGACAGTTGGTAAAAAATTAAACCGATTCGCGCCGCGATTTTTCGGTCAGAACAGTTAATTTTGTTCATGAAAACAATCGGTTTTTCTGAAAATCAGTCGATTTTTCGTCAAAACGTCGGTTTCTCTGAAAACCAGCCTATTTTTTTCAAAACTGTCGTTTTTTCTTGAAAACAGTCGTTACTTTCTTGGAAAACAGTCGTTTTCTGCAGAAACATTCGGTAAAAATTACCAGCCAGTCTGTAAATGCCTTGTCCCCGCCCCCCCCAAACATTTTGGTTAGTAACGCCTCCGATGACAAGTGCAATAAACCGAATTGTAGCAGCCCGATACCCCCTTTGTCACAATTTATCAAGAACGGCGTATCATCGATTATTATTATGACAAAACAGTTCAGTTTCCAACTGTTCATTAAAGATTAAAGTACGACGCGTCGTCTTATTTGTTGCTGTTGCACCAAAATCCTCATCCATAGATATATCTCCCCAAATATACAGGAGTTGGACTCGAGATCTGTCATAGACGACCTTAACTCATGGAAAATCTGGGCCCAGCTGCCCATGAGCGGGAGGGGGGGGGGGTCGAGAACCATCAAAATGCGTATTTACACCTCTTGTTCCTCAAGTACACCAGCTCAGACTTTGAATCCAGTCACGGGTCAAAAACTTTGTTCATGGGCAATTTGGGCCCACTTGCCTATGAACGGGGAGGGTGGGGATGGTTCAACTCCACATATATATCCTCAACCCCTATGATCCAAAAGCACAAAAGGAACTTCATCGCCTTATTTCAAGTTATTGCCAAGTCAAAACATCAAAATATGGTCAATCTGGGCCCAATTGCCCCTGAGCCAAGTGGAGGTGGGGTTTGGGACCAGCAAAAAGTAAAAAGAGGCCCCAATGATAACAAACCTACCAAGTTTCAACTCGATACCTGTTGATTCCTGTCACGGGTAACGAACTTTACTCCTGGGCAATCTGGGCCCAGTTGACCATGAACGGGGTGAGTTGGGGAGGTGCAACTTTAAAAGCAATTTCCCAGCCCTAGGATCTACATCTACAAGAAATTTCATCGTCCTATGTCCAGTTCTGGTCAAGTTATGAACCTTATTCACTGGGTAATCTGGACCCATTTGCCCCTGAACCGGGTTGGGATGGGGGGTGGGACCCCCAAAAGGCACAACTAGACCCCAATACCCACAAGTGTACCAAGTTGGAACTTGATACTTGCACTGGTTCACGAGTATTGAGCTCCACAAAATACGGTGAAAACTGGAAACCGAAAGCCGAAAGCTGCTGCAGTGCTCGCAATAGTGGGTTGTTGCAAGGAACACTCCACTAAAAATTGAGAAATGAATTCTGCTCTAACCCTGGTTTCTCAGTTTCTAGTTTCTTAGTTCCAGCTCGGCGGAATGCTGCCGGAGTAGTGTACAAAACAGATGTTGATAGACTGAAGATAGAAAAACTTGTAACTTCGCCATAATATTAACGTGTTCTACATTTCTTTGTACGTAGTTGCAAATTCAAAATTTCAGTTTCTTAAATAATAGTGAGTATATGAGTAATTTACCACCCTCGCGCAAACTTACACGTGAAAAGAGCAAAAGCATGCATTGTAGTAAGTTTCTGAAAGTAGGCCAAAGAGAAGATTTCGGGCCCTTGGACAGCTAAGAATTGGTCCAGGCAGGTTGTGGTCTAACAGTCGAGCTAACAGTAAGATTTGAAAACTGAAATTCATTTCTCAATTTTTATTTTTAGGTTGTGAGACTAATTCATTTTGTCATAAAAATAATGCATTTCCCCAAGAACTTCTGTTTTCTAACATCGCTATTTAAGACCATTTCTGGCTCGATAGCCACAAAAGTGCCAATGCAGAAATGTAGCTCGTTCTTCACTCTGCTACCATGGAGAATCTCAGAATTTTCGCGATCTGGCCGGTTCTTCTGGAGTGGATCTACCAAGATCCACTTTTTTTTTTTTACCTTACCTTGCCAAAATTGCCGTAAAAGGGAAAGAAGAGTACCTACGTACTTGAACATCTCAAGATTTGAAGTTCTAAAGATAGGTATGAAGCTAAAAAAAATTTAAGGTCGTGTTGAATTTCCCTGATTTTTGTCGAATCTTTGAAAAATATTGACTTTTACGACCATCAACAATGGAATATTTTGCCGAAACGGTTCGCCGAAAAAAATTTTGGGGAAGGTCCTGGACCCTGGTAGATCATTCTGAGAAATTTTCGTCTAAATCTGATAAATTGATTTTTTTTTTGCCGGGCTTTATTTCGCTGGAATGACCCTATTCTCTTTTCATAATTTTTTGTTTTTCTTAATTAACCCATTTATTCTCTTTGCATCAAAACCAAGGGTGTCGCGCCAGACTGAAAACAGCAGGACGAGCTTGTAATCCTCGAGAAACCCAGCTGGGTCTCAAACATGTTGGAATTTTGAAATATGAACTGTTTCTTCAAATAATGTACACAATTACGGATACTTCAGCTACGATGCTTCATCAGCGATATTTCGGCCCTTCTTGGCAAGGGTCCTCGTCAGGCTGTCAATATTCAGGGTCAACATTGAGGAGGGAAACAAACCTGTAATCATTATATGAAGCATCGTAGCTGACGTATCCGATGTGTACATTATTTGAATATGTCAGCTTGGGCTAAAAAAATATTTATGGACTGTTTCTTTTGTGGCTTGTGCTTTAAGGTTCGCCCCTCAAAAAAATGTTTTCATCATTTGTATCTCACTAACCAGCTAGTTTCCACAGTTTTTAATCGGTCGTCCCCGTGACATAGCAGTGTCAATTTGTTTTAATGAGGATAAGGTTCACTTTACCCCTAAAGGCTTTTTACCTGTTTTGTGGACTCCGGATTGCCCTCATAGATGGCCCTCGAACCAGAGAAAAACCTTGCAGGAGACGAGAGAAACAAAGTATTTTTTTCTTGTCAGGAGTTTTTTTTTTAATTCTCGTGTTGCCAAACTCGAGAATACGCCTGCTCGTCACTTCAGGTGACCTTTTAATGAAAACAAGTCGGTTAACCGTTCACTTTATTCTTTTCTAGGCGAGAATTCCTATCAACCAGTGATGCTACCCCCACGGCTATCAATGGAATCTCAGCCAGCCTCCCTCGCCGCGCCTGTTTACGTTAGCCAGCATTTACAGCCTACTAGCCAATCACAGGCTACTAGCCTATCGCACCACCTCGCTTGGCAGCAATTCAACCAGTCAGAATACAACCGTGGTTTGACCTTTCCGAACCGTGGGCAACCAAGCTACAACCACGCATCGCTCTATGTTGACCAGAAGCGAAGCAGTACCCCAGCGAACCGTTGTAACCAGTATGCATTCGAAGGTCCCGAAGTGCAACAAGAGACAGAGACAGCAAGAGGCGATGGTTCACGGACAAGTGTAGAGTTCGAACCCGACGAAGAGACATTTCGTAAGATTATGGAGAGGGTGAAAGCGGATGGCATGGGGGTCGATTTCGTGAACCCGTGCTACCTGGAGAATGAGAAGCCAACGCTTATCGAGAGAGACTATTCGGCATTCAGTCAGTCACTTGCCAGGAATGAAGAGACCGATGCTCGGGTTTCCCAGGTAGGAATAACAGTCTTGGGACTTGTCCCAGAGTTAGGCTCTTGTGTACTACTGTACCCACTTACGTACTTACTTATAAACTTTCTTTCTGAGTGGTTTGTCCAGTCATATCTGCAAAAAAAAAAAAAGGTTTCAAGGACTGCAAACTTAATATGCTGCGGAAAAATAAAACAGACAGCGTATAGTAAGTGACCAACAGATGTACAGGAGAGGTATGACTCTTTGAACGTTAGTTAACTTTGAACAGTGCAATTTTGGACTGAAGGGTTAAAGTTTAACTGAAAAGCCAACTTATTTGTGTATGATCTAATCGAATATACTGAATTATTCCGATTCTGCTAAGGGATTTTCTTTTATTATTTTCCACTATCTGCTCTAGTAGTGACGTTGAGAGTATCCACGGCCGTTCCCATAACGCAAATTCTGCGATGACGCGGAAATTTGAATTTGAACACGAACGGGGCTTTCCAGTGGCCATTGGTGAGCTTGGTGAAGACTGCTTAGTGCCTGTTCACATATTTCTCGTAACTCTTTCTGGTCAAGCATACGACACAGGTACAACGCATAGACGTCCACAAATCCGACAGGGAAAGTTCACTATTTAAAAATCGATTATTCGGGAATAGCGGAGCAACGAATTAACGCAGTTTTCGTCGGGTCTTCAAGCCTATTTAAGTGAGTAAGGGACGGGTAACAAGATTACCTGAGCCCTTTTCTGTTAAACTTTAGGCGAAGACCCAGAACACCAATTCAAGTATTCTTACGAGCCCTTAATTGGCTACTTTGTTTAACTGTCAGTGACTTGTATAACCTTAGGTGGAGTCACAGGTTCAGTCAGTCACATGCCAGGAACGAAGAGACCAATGGTCGGAGGAAGAGTTTGGGGACTTTGAACTGTCCCTCTTACTTACAAACTTCGTTTCTGCGTGTTTTTTTCCAATCCGGTGTGCAAAACACTTTGTCAACATTGAGCGTGTTCCACCGTATTTACCGTAGTTAGAACGCATGATTCACGAATTTTGGCTTCTTAGCATCAAGGGCTGGAACGCATTTTAAAATTTTCAGTAAAATATCTCTCCACGGCAGCTCCACTGGGTAATCCGGCCAATCGCGTTACAGAGATTCATAGTTACCACGTTTACTACACTCCTGAGCCTGGTAAGCAAATAGTTACTCTTAATTACTATTTAGAGAAGGTCAGCGTAGTAACTTTTCACGGGTCTGGAACAAAAATAGTAATTAATAGTTACTATTGTTAGAAGGGTGGAACACGCTCATTATCTATTTAATCTGCAGCAGAAAAAAAGGAAGAGCTGAAAAGGTATGATCCTTTTAACGTTAGTTAACTACTTTAAACAGTGCAGTTTCGGACTAGATTAAGTGAACACTGAAGACTATTAATTAGCTACTTTGGCTGAGTAGTAGTTGAATTTTATCGCGTCAAGTGGATGAAAATGAAATTGTTCAAAGTTAACTAATGTTTAGAGAAGTATACCTCTACTGGACATCTTGATGACAACGTAGAAATATGTCCAGAAACCAGAATTAGAAACCCTGGAAGAAATAAATTAATCAACACTGAATCATTTCGTTCCAGTAAACAGTACAGTATCGTCAAATATAATAAGTTGTAACTCATTTCCAATAGCACATCATTTAAATATAATGTGCTATACAGTCACGGTAGATTTCAGTTGATACGATTCGTCGATGTTCTCAAAAGCGATAGATGCCGTGTGTTGGGAAGACTCTCTGGCACGCCAATTCCTCCGGTCCAACATTAAATAGCGTTTATTGTAACGACAACGACTCTACAAGTCAGGTATAAGTGTAGTCAGGAAAGTCAGGGGTCAGTAAATAATGAATCTTTTACTTAACGAATGAATAGTTCAGTTCAGAATTTATAAATTATCAATACACATCTTAATATATATCTGATATAATAATCCATAAAAGGTTTTACCTTAAAATTACTGCAAATCGACTTGTATTTGAAGCCATTATTCTGGTTGAAGGCTGCCTGCCAACTTAACTGGTGACGCTAAGATGCGCTACTATTAACCTTACCCAACACTGCTAGATGACGTTATAAATGGGAAAAGTGCGGAATATTCAAATAGGGTGAGAAGCGGAATCGACGATTCCAACGCCATGACAGTATATGAAACGCGGAGAATTAAGATTAAAATCTTCTCAGGCTTTTGGAACTATTCCGAGCAAGGTCTCGTATCCCGTGCAGCGTTTAGCGAGCTAATAATTCGCAAATTTCTTACTATGTTTACTCTGCCCAACCTTTTTCTTTTCGCTTCTTTCAGACACACTGGACGCGGCAACCGGTTATGGCGTCGGAGGCAGTTTGGGGAAACAACTATATACACCACCCTTCCATTCCGGCTGGGGGATATACTGCGACGCATCTGGCTTCCGTTTCTGTCCCCAGAACCGTTCCAGGTGGGTATTTTCGGACCCCGTAGTATTTCTTTACGGTCTGAAGGTTCACCGAAAAGGACGGAAATACAAAAATCTAGTTACTGCAGCGTTTACAAACCGAAGAAAACTTAAACAGAATGCTAATGTTACACACAGGAGAAAAAACGTTTCTTCAAGGCAGAAAATCTAAAAAAATACCAACACAGATTAAACCAGCCAACAATAAAATCTTTTGGTTTATCCATTCACATCGGTATTGATATATGGCATATTGACGTAGAGATAGGTAGACTTTGTTTTATTCTTCTTCACCAATGGAATTCCTTTCAAGTGAACCGGAATCCCTGTCTAGCCATACTTTTTTCTGGCCCTCTTCGCGACCGGAATTCCTTTCAAATAGACCGGAATTCGTTTCTATTAACTTGTGGTAACTCTGTGTAGTCTCAGACATTTATAATCAACAACTACACCAAATTGCCTGCTATCAATAAACGAATTTGCTAGCTTGGTATTTCTAGGAATCTTCTGAACTTATTTTGCAGTTAATCACATAGCAGCGTCTTTTATTTTCGGGTTTTCACTGAAGGAAATAATACGTCCTTGATGGAGGTGTAGTTACGATGACTGTAGTTGGCCGTTGCAGTGACCTGAGTCCTCCTTGTGGGCGGAGTCAATGAGTAACAAGTGACAGCTTGTCCGCCTTGGAGGAGGAGCCAAGTGGGTCGGCGACAAACGACGTTCAAGTTGCCTAGAACAGGGGTGGGTCCTATGTCGTCTCGCTCGTGTAGTTTTGTATGTGTTCGTTAAGGGCAGGAGCCCTGTTCTGGTGGACCAAGTAAGGTCGAGGCCGTGTTAATTCAGGTCCAGCTGTGAATATGGTCTTGTCGGGACGATGTCCATATTCTCAGGTCACTATACGAAAACTAAGCAGTTTAAAAATAATTAATTGTATTCAAATATAATTTATAAAAATAACCTGTATAAAAATCTATAAATTCATAATCTATAAAAATAACCTGCCTTGCAGTTAAACTTGAAAGCAAAACTAGCAGAAATCGTCTTTTCACGATGAAAGAGATTTGGCAGCGTCCGCTCGCTCAGATGTTAAGCCACAAACAAAGTTATTGAGCGTGTTCCACCCTTCTGGCAATAGTAACTTTTAGTTACTATTTTCGTTCCAACCTCGTAAAAAGTTACTACGTACGCTGACCGTTCCAACCTTCTCGAAATATTAACTAATTGTAACTATTTGCTTAGCATGATCGTGGTAACTACGCATCTCTGTAACGTGATTGGTCGGATTCGCCCGTTGCATGATATTCTGCTGAAATATAGAAAATCGTTCCAGCCTTGACGGCAAAAAGCCAGAATTTGTGACGTCATGCGTAGTAACTACGGTAAGTAGGGTGGAACACGCTTATTGTCTTGCAATCTAGAAATATCTCGGCTATTGCTGAAAAACGAAAAACTCTCATAAAGTAGTTCACAAGGATTGTAAAGACGGAGATTTCAGAAATCAGTAAACCACGTAAATTGCTACTGAAGGTGCGAATACACTGAAAAGCGAGAGAGGTCCCTTAAAGTTCAACTGAAAAGGCAGCTTATTTTTACATCTCATGTTTGAATACACTGAAACTTTTGACCAATCTAAGGGATTTTGCATTTCTCATCCGAGGCTCTAGTAATGACGTTTAGAATGTGCGCCGCTTCACGACAACCGAAAATTAATCCGGACGCGGAGATTTTGAATTTGAAAACAAGTCTACATTTGCAGGATTAAAGTTGACTTTTTTTTTTCGGCAACGACTTATCTTTGTGGTCGGTAAATATTTCAAGCATAGAGAGACAGGCGCATATAGGTACCACAAATCCGAAAGATTAAGTTCATTCGATGAAATCCGTTATCTGCGGACAGCTGACAAACGGAGTAACGCATTTTTATCTGGTTTTCAGGCCTGTTTAAATAATCTGTAACTAGACCGTCCGGTCTTCTCCCTTTTCGGTTAAACTTTAAAGTGTCGAGGGATATGGTGGAAGGGAGGGGGGGGGGGAGGAATAATCACCAGTTGATAAGAGTGACCTGCTGTTAAGGCTGCTATACTTTTTCTTTTCTGCCTAATCCTAACTTGAGCCTACACTATTAAAAACTAAAAGGAACTGAATCGACCCTTTATAACAACGTGTAAGTCAATCCCGCCCGCTCATAAGGTCCTCAGTGGGTCAGACTGCATTCACTAGGTTTACTAGACGCCCCCTTTAGTGATTCAACAGGATCAAAAGTCCACATTTCACTCCAAGCTGTGATTTAAGGTATAAAGGTAAGGTAATTTTCTGTAACAATCATGGCTGATTGTTAGGCAGAATGACATAAAAACCTCGAAATAAATTATATGAAGGGAATAGATACTGCAAAATATTTAACTATATGTTTTGTTTACCATACACGCAAGTTTTTATGGCACTTGAGCTTACTCAAGTGCCATATAGCGATTGTAATTTCTGTCCGTCAGTCGGTCTGTCGGTCCCGGTTTTGCTAGTTCGGGCACTTCCAGATAAGCTAGGACGATGAA
The DNA here is from genome assembly GCA_023053575.1 of Branchinecta lynchi. Lineage (NCBI taxonomy): Eukaryota > Metazoa > Arthropoda > Branchiopoda > Anostraca > Branchinectidae > Branchinecta > Branchinecta lynchi. Next base: position 12,180,985 of record JAKZAP010000003.1, read on the forward strand.
ACTTGGCAGGCATATCAGGAACTGGACCGGATTAAATTAGAAATGGTCGATTCCCCGATCCGACCATCTGGAGGGGAGTGGAGGGAGGGGGAATCCGGAAAAATAGGAAAAATGAGATATTTTTAGCTTACGAACGGGTGATCGGATCTTAATGAAACTTGATATGTGGAAGGACTTCGTGTCTCAGACCCTCCATTTTAAATCCAGGCCGGATCCGGTGACATTGGGGGGAGTTGGAGGGGGGAACCGGAAATCTTGGAAAACACTTAGAGTGGAGGGATCCGGATGAAACTTGGTGGAAAGTACAAGCAAAAGTCCTAGATACGTGACTGATATAACCGGAACGGATCCGCTCACTTTGGGGGAGTTGGGGGGGGGGGGAGAAGTCCGAATTTGTAGTGATCCCCCGAGTTCCGCGCTTCCTGATGTGCTGGGATGATGGAAATTGACAGGCATGTCTGGGACCCGACCAGATTAAATAGGAAATCGTCAATTCCCCGATTCGACCATCTGGGGGGGGGGGAGTGGAGGGAGGGTGAAGCCAAAATTTGAGGTATTTTTAGCTTGCGAACGGGTGATCGGATCTTGATGAAAGTTGATATTTAGGATGACCTCGTGTCTCAGACATCTCACTTTAAATCCGGGCCGGATCCGATGACACTGGGGGGAGTTGGAGGAGGGAGCCGGAAATTTTGAGAAACGCTTAGAGTGGAGGGATCGGGATGAAACTTGGTGGGAAAAACAAGCACGAGTCCTAGACACGTCATTGACATAACCGGACCGGATCAGGGCACTGTGGGGGAGTTGGGGTGGGGGTCCGGATTTCTAGCGATCCCCCGAGTTCGGCATACTTCCTGGTGTCCTAGGGCGATGAAACTTGGCAGGTATGTCAGGGATCCAAACAGATTGACTTGAGAATAGCCGTTTCTCCGACCCGACGATCTTGGGGGGAGTGGGTGGATGGGGAGTCCGGAATCTAGTGGCGTGCATAACTTTTGAACGGGTGATCGGATTTGAATGAAACTTGTCTGGTGAGCTATCACCTCGGACGTTCAGTGTCACGTCGGGGTCGGGTCCGATACCTGTGGGGATGGGGGGGGGGGAAGTCAAGAAACTCTAAGAGCAGAGGGATTGGGACGAAACTGAATGGATGGAACAAGCATGAGGCCTAGATGATATTGACGGAGCCAGATGGTTTCGGGGCTCTGTGGGGGAGTTGGAGGGGGTTTCCTGGAATTCCGGTAGTCGTGAGTTAGAATAGTTCCAGATGTAAAACGACAACGAAACTTTGCAGGCATATTAGCGACCCGAATTTTCTTGACTTAAGAACCTGACACAACATACCCCTGGAAACTTCCGTTCCTAGATCCGAGCATTTTTGGGGAGCAAGAGAAGAGAAATATGGAAATTGACTTCTGTAAATTGCAAACGAGTGGTCTGATTCGAGTGAAACTTCATGGGTGATACGAATCGATGGCCTCGACATGTAAAACATGCGTTCGAACCATATACGACCACGATTAGGGGAATTGGGGGTGGGGGGACTTTTGACATGCAGAAAAACCAAACGGATGGACCGAATGAGATGCAAATTAGATAGTGCCGAGTTTATGCGTCCTAGATTTGTTATTTGGCGTCCGGGCCGGATTCAGCCAAGGTAGGGGGGGGTACTGGAAACTTGCAGATAGGCTATGCTCCAATTTCAGTAAAACTTGATGGACAGGAACAGGGAATTGGGCCCGAACCGGCTCCGACAACGTTGGTGGGAGGGGGGGGGGGTACCGGAACTTTCCAAAAATGCTCAGATTCGAGTGAAACTTGATAGATGGTATAAAAGAGATGCTTTAGGTGGTCGATATTTTTTATTCCGAACCAGACTCGGCCACGGTAGGTGGAGATAGAGTGAGTACCGGAAATCGTGTAGCACGTCTAGGGATCAAACAAATGGATTTATTGGGATGAAAGTTTGAACAGTCATGTGCATTTGCTACAGACAATCGAGACGATGCCGGAACTGCTCAGAAATTAGTGAAACTAAATATCAAGATCCAGATAACCGGTTTTACGCATCTGTAGCATGAGACGCGAAAACTCTTTCGGAGCATAACGAACATGGAAAATAGTGAAATATGGCAAATGCAAAGATTAGTGAGGTGTCGTTCTTGTACAGCCTACTCGTACAAGTGCCATATGAGCTCGTAGCTCTTGTTTTTTACAAGCCAGTGTTTGGGGAAAGCGTCACTTTTCCTGTATCGGTTATGTGAAACTTCAGGTCTGGTCTAGGCAATAGTTGCGTTTTTGCAGATACCATAGTATCTGTTGCCACGGTAACTGGATATACAGCTAGTCGTTTCTTCAGTTACCGTGGTATCTGATACTACGGTTGCTCTGCAAAAACGAAAATTGCCGAAATTGCGCTTTTCGAAGTCATCCCAAAAGAAAAAGTGATATCCAGTCGCATCACTAAGTTCCTAACTTCTTTCCCACCAATTTGAAAAAATCCTAGGCTCTATTGTTGGTAATGATGAAAATGAGATGATTTATTAGATACCACGATAACTTCAAAAACGTCTTTTGACAGTAGTATCAGATACCACGGTAACCGGTAAAATGACTTCAGACCGTGGTATCAGATACCATGGTACCTGCCAAAACGCAAATAGGGATACGTGAAGGAAGGCGATCGAGTAAGTTCCATGGCTCTGGTCCTAACTCGTTTTTATGGCACTTGAGCATACTCAAGTGCCATATAGCGATCGTAATTTCTGTCGGTCTGTCTGTCTGTCGTTCTGTCGGTCTGTCCAGGTTTTGCTAGTTTGGGCACTTCCACACAAGCTAGGACGATGAAACTTCACAGGTATATCAGGGACCCGACCAGATCAACTTAGAAATAATCACTTCCCTAATCCAACTTTCCCCGGATCCGGGAGTCCGGAAACTATAAAGCAAAACGGGAGCAAAAAGTAAAACGGGAGCAAAACAAAGCGCTGGCCGAACGCGGGTTCGAACTAGGAACCTTTAGGTTGATAGTCTAGTATTCTACCACTGAGCTATGCGACGATGTATCAAAAAGCGAATGCGGGAATAATAACGTTTGAAGTTGGTCAGTCCAAGTCAAACAAATCTAGTGAAACGTTTGGCAGGAATATCAGCGAACCGACCAGATTAACTTGGATATAATCATATTCCGGATCCGATCATAGTGGGGGGAGTGGAGGGATGGGAAATCCGGAAACTATTAACATGCATAACTTTGGAAAGGGTAATCAGACATACGTGAAACTTGACCTTTGTGTTGCCAGTCCAGTTTTCTACCACTGAGCCATGCCATGATGTATAAAAAGCGAATGCGAGAATCTCGGCGAGAATAGATACGGTTTAAAGATGGTCAGTCCAAGTCAAACAAATCTAGTGAAACGCTTAGCAGGAATATCAGGGAACCGACCAGATTAACTTGGATATAATCATATTCCGGATACGATCATAGTGGGGGGAGTGGAGGGATGAGAAATCCGGAAACGACGGTCTGTCGGTCTGTCCCGGTTTTGCTAGTTTGGGCACTTCCACATAAGCTAGGACGATGAAACTTGGCAGGCGTATAAGGGACCGAACCAGATTAACATGGAAACAGTCACTTCCCCAATCCGGCCATCGTGGGGGGGGGGGGGTGGAGCAACAAGAAATCCGGAAACTAGTAACATGCATAACTTTAGAACGGGTAATCGGACTTGCGTGAAACTTGACATATGTCAAGAACAATTGCCGATAACTTGGGGGGGGGGGGGGGGGGGCTGGAGGGGGGCACCCAAAACCTCGTGAAACGCTTCCACATAAGCTAGAACGATGAAACTTGGCAGGTGTTTTGGGAAACCGACCAGATTAACTAGGAAATAATCACTTCCCCGATCTGGCCATCTTGGGGGCAGTGGAGGATGGGAAATCCGGAAAGTAGTAGCATGCCTAACTTTTGAACGGGTAATCAGATATGCCTGAGACTTGACATATGTCAAGAACAAGTGCTTCAGAAGCTCACTTTCAAATCCGGACCAGATCCCGATAACTTGGGGGGGGGGGGGGGGGCTGGAGGGGGCACCGGAAATCTCATGAAACGCTTCCACATAAGCTAGGACAATGAAATTTGGCAGGCATATCAGGGAACCGACCAGAAGAACATCCGGTCATTGTGGGAGGAGTGGAGGGATGGGAAATCCGGAAACTAGTAACATGCGTAACTTTGGAACGGGTAATCAGACATGCAAGAAACTTGACATATGTCAAGAACAAGTGCTTCAGATGCTCAGTTTCAAATCCGGACCGATCCGATCACTGGGGGGGGGGAGCTGGAGGGGCACCCGGAAATCTGGTGAAACGCTTCCAAATAAGCTAGCACACTAAAACTTGACAGGCATATGAGGGAACTAACCAGATTAACATGGAAATAATCGCTTCCCCGATCCTGCTATCGCGGGAGGGGGTGGAGGGAAGGGGAATCCGGAAACTAGAAACATGCATAACTCTGGAATGGATAATCGGACATGCATAAAACTTGACAATTGTGAAGAACAAGTGTCTCAGATTTTCAGTTTCAAATCTGGACCAAATCCGAAGAGAGGGGGATTAGAGGGGGGGACCGGAAATGTCGTGAAATGCTTAGGGTCGATGGGTCGGGATGTCACAGTAGAGGGGTTGGAAGGGGTTTTCCCGGATTTCCGGTGATCACGAGTTAGGGTACTTCGAGGGGTACTTCCACATGTACTAGGACCATGAAACTTGGCAGACATATTAGGTACTCTTCCAGGTCAACTTGAAAATAGTTCTTTTCCCGATCCGATGATCATGGGGGAGATTCTATTGACATGCATAACTTTGGAACAGGTGATCAGACGTGCATGAAACTTGTCAAGTGTCAAGAACAAGTGACTCAGATGATCAATTTCAAGTATGGAACGGATCTGATAACATCGGGAGGAGCTGAAGGAATCGGAATCGGAATCGTTTATTAATAAGACAGCTGTCGTAGCCTTCTCGTGGACGAGACGCTAAATTACGCTATTCTTTACAAATTCAAAATAAATATATAGCAAGGTCAGTGAAAAACGGCACGAACGAGTGGGCGAACCGGTTTGTTCTGGTTTTCACAGGCACAAGCTTATTGCAGCGACGGGTACGACTAGTACTTGGGGCGTCAGGTGGAAGAAAGGATCTGTGTTTGTCACTAGCGAGCAGATTACGGCCGAAGTTCATTATAAGTTCGTTTCGACGGTCGAACAATGTAGGTAACCGTAAGTCTCGTAGAGCTTGCTCGTATGTTAGGTACTTCGGGCCTAATGTTATTTTTGCCGCACGCTTCTGGACGGCTTCAATTTCCTCTGTTAGGTAAACGGTGTTCTGGATTTGAGGGCCCCACACTGGGCAACAATACTCGAGTATCGGCCTTACGTTCGTAACATAAGCTTGGCGGAGATCAGAAACGCTGAAACCCAGCCTGCGCATTGTTGTTAAGGTCAGTAGTGCGTAATGTCCTTTCTGCACGATTTTCTCAATATGTGGCCGAAAAGAGCAGTCACTGCTAAAAATGACGCCCAGGATTGTAGCTCCTTTAGAGACTGGGAATTGAGTGTCGGGTTGCGAAACGTCCCGTTTGAGCAGGTTAAACCTTACCACTTTGGATTTCTGCTGGTTGATTTCGAGGCTGTTTCTTTCGCATTGTGCTTTGAATTCAGAAAGTAAAGTTTGGCTAAACTGTGGTAGTGGAGTTGAACCTTCAATCCGGTACTTAAGGATTGCCGATAAGTCGTCAACAAACTTAAATCGTTCCTCGAAATCAGAAAGCACGGAATTGATCACGGCCAGGAAAAGTAGAGCTGCTAATTTTGTACCCTGAGGTGCGCCACAGGTAAGTTCAGTCCAGTCGGAGTTAACGTCGCTGCTGTAAAGTGCATAGACTGGCGTCTGTTACGCAAAAAGTCAATGACCAGCAATAGTATATGCCTCATTGCGCCCATGGTTCTTAGTTTGGTAACAGCAACAAGATGCTTGAAGGCGGGGGGAGAAATCTCTTGAAGCGCTTAGAGTCGAGAGATCGGGATGGGACTTGGAGGGAAGAACAAGCATAAGCCATAGATACATTGTAGAGGCTTAACGGCCTGCCATTCAATTTGCAAATATATTATTATTATTATTATTATTATTGACAAAACAGGACCGATCGTGTCACAGTGGGGGGAGTTGGAGGGGGTTTTCTCTAATTCCGATGATCACGAGTTAGGGTACTTCCAGATGTGCTATGACCGTGAAACTTTGCAGGCATGTTAGGGACTCTATTAGATTGGCTTGAAAATATAGTCCCTCCCCCGATCCGATCATCGTTGGAGGAAGATACAGTTGTCAATGAGTGGTATAACCGTTTCAGATCTACTAGATCAAGCCCATTTTCTGATGAAATGAATATCGGGAGAGAGATCCAGCCTTGAAAACTGCAAACCGTATCTGACAAACATGCTAACTGTTCTTACAAGTGCCATATGAGCTTTCAGCTCTTGTTTTTTTAGGAACTTTTGGTCGCTCCTCGGACATGCTATTTCCTGTCCCACTGGACCCAAGAGCGATGCCTTTTATTCCCGGACCGAGTCCTGATCTGGTTCACTCAGAACTATTGCCACCGAATTATGGGCATCTGCCGACGGCTTACTTTACCCCTCCGTTCCACGCCCCGAAGGTCGGTCCACCCCCAGGATTCGGTCAACTGGATCCGAGGTAGAGTTTTAAAAAGTGTTGCCAAATTTGTTTGAAATAGTGTTTTCCGGAAGTTCAGATGATAAGTGAGCGTAGATTTGCCGGGTCACCTTCTCGTTAGGCTTATGGCTTAGATTGAAGAACGGGCGCTTATATTTTGGGACAGGGGCTTGACCCGAAAAGGACCGGTCGTACCTATACGGGCAATGCAACCTACTTGTGTAACTGCATTCTTAATTCTTAAACCTTGAGATCCAAATTTCAAATTTAATATTCTGAGCCCGCGAACGACATCTTACTAATCTTCCACTGCTTTTCATGTTCATTATGCTCCCGACGAGTATTCGAGTATCACGGTAACGACAGCTCACTAATCTTTCACTGCTTTTCATGCGCATTATACTCCCGATGAGTATTCGAGTATCTTACTATCAGATTTTTGCTAGAAGTCAGTGGGTCTGGGAAAAGACTGGGAAAAACAACCAAAGCACTGGATAATTTATGAAAAGCAGAGCTCAGCTTTACAGTATTCAGACACTAGAATTTTGGAACATACAGTAAATCGTGCGATGTTTGCTTTAAAGCACAATTATTACTAGAAATGATCTTCTGTCACGAGGAAAAGGCTAAAAAATTTCCTTTTCTGATAATACCATTACTTTCCACATGAAATCAGCAATTTTCTTGTTAGCGCTTGTCAACTCTGTCCAGCCTTCGTTCTCTCAGACGCGGCGGCTGGACACAAAATATTCCTAAACAAAACGCGCCGTGGTAAATAAAAATCGGTAAAACTAAGCAGAATAAAAGAAGTAGAAGACAGAAAATATACCTGATGGCCCACCGTGTCTTCCAAAATGAAAAACTTTAAAGCTTCTCATGTCCTTATGTGTGAAAGAATTGTTACGGACCTTGAAGCTTGCTGCATGTTTTCGTTGCGTGACTGACAGAGTTATGCTCGGCCGAGAAAGAGCTAAAAAGTAAAAAAAAAAGAAGAAAAATTGGATGAAGGCGGGGATTAAGCTAACGTTTCCAGACGGGAGCTGGGGCTATTATGAAAGGCAGAATAAGCGAGATGAGTCCTCAGCCTTAAGGCGGTTGATTGATATGACAGAAAATGGTGGAGAAACCATGGTTTACTAGAAACAATGCATTACCAGTCCAGGAATGATTATTATGAACAGAACTGTACTTTGAACTTATTATACCAGAAATCATTAAAAAAAATAAAATAAACTGAATTGACCCTTTAGCACACAATGGGGACATCCCCTCACCGGATAATCAATTATTCAACGAGTTTGATGGTATTGATTGAGTTTGGTGGACGCTTTCTTCTAATATCCACGGTTTCTAGGATGGATAAAAATATCGTAGGAAATTCAAAATCTCTCGAACAGTAACGGATGAAACGGTCAAAAACAGTTTTTTGGGTCCTTGTGGCTTAAAGTCTGCTAATTAAAATTGCAAGATTGTAGCCTAGGCAAGATTTTTTTGGGGAATAGATCCAAGCTTCATAGATTGTGTACAAACGCCATGAATCGTGTCAAGATAATGTAAACGTGTAACGTTCGTAAGTGTAGGAAGCGTAACAGGGCCTAGCTCCTCTTGGTTGTTTTTAAATTATTCGAGCCTAAACATCTATAAAGCGTGTTTACTATGGCGCCTCGCACTATTTACTGTTTTATTCCAGTACTGTAAAGTCATTGATTACTTAAATGATAGGGTCCGTTTTTACACGGTTAGATACCAATGGCATTGTTTGTTTAAGCTTCTCGAGGACCCATGGATTCAAGCGAAAACATGGCGACATTTGCTACCCGGTACAAGATTATTTTCGCGTTTTTGAAAAGAATTTGCATAACTGGTAAAAGTTCGCTTAACCGGTTGAGCTTCTTGGATATTCAGGAACATAATGCGCATCGAAAAGTATTGTGTCTTTAGTGGGGTCAGCCTTGTGTCAATCAGAGCAAAATAACACTAGGAAGTAATGCCAAGACTTGAAAAAAGTGACACACACTCGAATAGCAGCGACACTAGCACGACTAGCGATGGAGAACGTCCCCACTGAAACTTATTCAGTCTTGCACTACCGCTGGCTCTGATAACTTAATATTCTGGACCCCCCCCCCCCCCCCCCCTGTTTCCTCGATGCGTGTAGACCGCATCTTAGCTTTACGATAAATTTATAAGCCGGCAAGGTTTGTCCCGCTTTGTTGTGGTGGGCGGTGCTACGAGTATGGCCCGTTGACAAAGAATGGAAAGCATAGGTCTTGGCGCTACTACTACTACTACTCCCTAGTGTTGTTTTGCTCTGGTGCCGATAGTGATAGGCCAACGTGTGAAATCCGGATCTCGAGTTTAATATTGAATGGAGTGATTACGGAAATGATATATAATAATAATAATAATATAATAATAATACTAATATAGTTGCAATAATAAGGCTTTCGCCTCTATAATGGTGTGTATTCAAACGATGGATGAAACGGTTTCGCCAGGTACGATGCTTTGATAGCGATACTTTGGCCCTTCTTGGCAAGGGTCCTCGTCAGGCTGTCAAACGGGAGCGTGGAGTGGAGGAAACGAACCTGTAATCCATTTTCCAGTTCGCCTGACGTCCACAACCTGACGAGGAACCTTGCCAAGACGAGCCGAAATGTCGCTGCTAAAGCAGCGTAGCTGACGCATCCGTTTTACCCATTGTTTGAATATTTGTTTCCCAGTCAGCTTAGGTTCAAGGAGTATCGATTTATTTGATGGTGTGATGATAAGTGTATCATTTTGCACTGGATACGGAAAGTTAAATGTGCATTAGAAAGACAGAAAATTAATGATTAGACTGTTATTTCAGCAGCTAGGTGAATTCCAAAATAAAAAAATAATAAATAACAGAAAAGAAAACAAAAAGGGACTATTTGCGCCTAAAGTAAACAGTAGTACTGGTATTAGAAGTAGTTTCCTCTCGGAACTTTGGGGAATATAAATTATTTTGTCCATTCGTTAGTATTATAGGTACTGTGGGTCCTTTAAGGTACATAGCGATCAATGACAGCGATTTTTGGTTCCCAAATGCCACCATAAGCGTGTTCGATGTAAGGATTGTGCATAAATGAGAAGGTGATCGAGCAGTTTATAAGAAGTTTGATCTATTTAGAAAGTTTTCCGTTGGTTTTCGCGCTTGTATTTGCAAAATGTCGGCACTTTCTTGAAACGTCAGCGTACACTGTCAGAAGTTCTATCACAGATAACACAAGGATGCGGAGTTTCAACAGACAACAAGAGCCGAAAAACCGCTGAAAAAGTATCTGCTGAGCATCTGCTTGTCGTCGTGGTATCGGAAAAGTCAGTAGATGCTTTTTCAGCGGTTTTTCGGCTCATCCTGGCAATGCTTGTTATGGATAACATTTTCAGAACCACAACATATTACATCCTAAGTGTTGTCTGTTGAAACTGCGTATCCATGTGTCATCTGTTAGGAAGCTTCTGACGTGTACCCGGTCAACGGTTTCAGAAGTGTAGGGAAAAGCTCCGCGGATTCCTGTGTACTGGCCGTTGCTGGAAGCAGCGGCACAGATATCAACTAAATCTGAGCCGATTATTCGAGGATCTTGAAGAAACCTAAATGATTGCCCCTAGAGCTGTTTATAAATGTAAACGCGTCCGGCATCTCGCTGTCGGCTCGACTATATATATATACATATAGATCGAAATGTAAAATATTTGTAATCTAATACCCCCACTTCCTCCATGATCTGACCAGTATCGAACAATCGCTGAGATTTAGTCTAGACCGTGGAACATGATGTTTGGACCGTAGCTCTTGATTCGTACTTTTTCTATCCTAACTGGTGCTTTACTTTCGCGCAGCTGAAAATTCGTAGTTTTTTTCTCGATACTAATGCTGCTTCACATTCGCGTGCTAGGGTAGACGTATGCTTATTTTTGAACGTCGCCTGGCAGTAAACGCTCGCCGAAGAAAATACTACCAGGCAGCTTTTACTGCAAAATACTTGCAGAAAACGTTTAATTCCTACCCAGTTTCCCGCGTCTGAATCTGGTTTAAAAATTGCCATTGATTTCTACTGTTTCTTCTTTTTTCGCCCAATTTGGCCCACGTTTCTTTTTCCGCCCACCAAATTCCGTTCATAGAACGGCACCTGGCGGTGCGAAGTTAAAATAGTTAAAATAGGTCAATAGGAGACGCAGCTTATCTTTTACTGGTAAATCGCGTTCAAACTAACCTATTTCTATCCGAATTTCTTAACCTCGCTGCTAGATCGTTCAGACCAACAATTGGAAGAAGAAGTTTTAAAATCCGAGGATTTGTTTTCAAACAACTTTTTCAATTTCTTATGGTGCCAAAAAGATTGCTGAAACAGTTAATCAAGTTTGTTATTTTTCCTTTCCATTTGAATGTTTTTATAAGTAAGAAACTAAACCAAGGTATGGGAAATTTCAAAACTTATTAAAATAAGCATACGTCTCGTGTACATTCAGTGGCGCTGCCCATGATTCGTTCTTTTTCTGTACCCAGTTGGCAAGGCCATATCCAGGGGGGGGGGGGGTAGGGGGTTGGAACCCCCCCCAAACATTCAAAATTAATGATTTGTATAGGCTTTTCCCTCTGATCTATGTGTTTTTTGTACTTTTTTGTCCGACCAGCAAGCCCCCCCCCCGAAATAAATTCCTGGATACGGGCCTGCCAGTGGGGTTTACGCAAGCTACCATTCCATAGCGCTGGTGTCGTGTATCTTGCTCACGGACAAAACAATGTCGGTATTGGTTCGTTAAGGATGTCTCGGATGACTTGAAAGACCTGAAGTAGAAGAAAGTGGCGGGTGAACCTTTTCCAGACCGTCGTGGTCGCTAGCGATCGCGGTCCCTTCTTCGGTTTGAAATTCTTGGTAGGATAACGTGATATAGTGTGATTGCGGATTGTGATAATTTGATACGTTTATAAATAAATGAAGTTGATGAGATTACTAAATCATCTTGTGACTCAAACTTGTTAGAGATAAGATAAGAAACGGATAGCCGATCTATGTTTTTTTTCTGGAGTTTGAACTTCAAACTCGGCTTTCGGGTCTGTAAGCAGGCAACGGGATCATTAGCTCGGCTTAAAAGATAAAAGTTTGTGGAGAGACCTTATTAAAATCCACTTTACACGACTGCCTGTGATAATGATGTTAGTCACTTAGTTTCTTACAGATCTTACGATTTTTCATGTGTATCTGCCCCTTCCCCCTTTAAAGCAAAAGTCGCAGTTGCAATAGTATCTGTTAAGATATTCCAGCATAGCCTTCATGACTCCCTTGAAACTGTGCTGGGTATCTCAAAGATCACAAACCCGGCCCGGCTGTTTTCGGCTTCTCGTGGCCTCTTCTTTATTATTATTTGGTGGGGTAAGCGAAAAACTTTGGCCGAAACTCAGGCCACAACCGGCCCATTCTTTTAGTCGCCCAGATTATAATTGATAGTAAGCCATCACTTTGTACACAGTTGATAAAGACACCAGTCTTATGGCGTGTTCCATCCTACTTACCGTAGTTACTACGCGTGACGTCACGAATCCTGGATTTTTGCCGTCAAGGCTGGAACGATTTTTCTATTTTCCACCAGAATATCATGCCACGGGTGAATCCGACCAATTACGTTACAGAGATCCGTAGTTACTACGCTCCCGAGCGTGGTAAGCAAATAGTTACTATTAGTTACTATTTCGAGAAGGCTGGAACGGTCAGGGTAGTATCTTTTGGTGAGGTTGGAACGGAAATAGTGACTAATAGTAACTATTGTTAGAAGGGTGGAACACGCGCTTTATGTCACTTGTTATGGCGTTCTTCTCGATTTAAAAGCTGCCTGATCCTCCTGTCCGCTGCAGATTCAACCTGACTCCTCCTCCAAGGCGGGTCCATCGGTCGCGTGTCACCATTTTTCTTTCAGGCAGGCTTTTCCCAAAACAGCAACACAACAGCAACAGGTCAACACTTGAGAGTGGAATTCTTCTGGTCGTTGTCTTGTCCATGGTAGAATAAGGGGCCTTCGTACTTTTGACGACAAACATGGAAAAAACTTGCATAACCGGCATTTCTGACAAATGAGCTCTTCGGAAGCATTGGTCCTGGAGCCTGGTCTGACTCGAAAAGAGCCACCGAAAAGGCAAGAATTAGCGTTCAAGTTCAAGTTTTTTTTAATTTTACACAATAATACCAATACATGACACAAGCACTGTGCGGTTGTGCCGTTAGGGTGGAAAAATAACACAGGTCGACTTCTCGGAAATGATAGTGAATAGAACGACCAAAGTACGTATTGGCACCTGACAGGTTGTATCTATAATCCTTTGGCAGATTTGGTGCGACAGTCATTCTTAATGCGTGACAAAGTCAAATGACATTTGCCGTATCAAATCTGCCTCAAATGAAGCGCAGCCTTTTCGCCAGCGGCTCTAAGCAGTGAAGAGTCAAAGCTACCATACCGAAGCCAAATTTTAGAATTTCTCTTCCTAACGTCAGATGCATTTTATGACTGTTACAGTTTTAGCTAATAACTGAAAAAGGGGGTTTTGCTTTCGCGGTCTGTAGCTCTGTAACTGAAAATGTTGTTTAAGCCAGCTATTCGTTACGCTCAATCGGTGATCAGTAGCTGCTACGCAGTTACCGATCTGCCAGCTCTGTAGCAGAGCAAAATGATACTAGGGAGAAGCGCTAAGACCTATGCTTTCCATGCTTTGTAAACGGGCCGTAGTCATAGCCGTAGTCATAGCGTAGTCATAGTCATAGCGTAGTCATAGGCCGCCCATTACGCTCGCGGCATTTAAAGCGAGACAGACTAGCGGGTTTAGAGATTTCTAGTAAAGCAAAGGTGCGGTCTTTACACACCAAGGACACAATGGAGGCTGTGTCATTTTTTTGCAAAGTGCAGGATATGGAATTATAGGAGCCAGCGTTGGTGAATGACTGAATGAGTTTCAGTAGGGATGTTCTCTATCGCTAGTGGTGCTGGTATCGCTGCTATTCGAGTGCGTGTCAGTTTTGTCAAGTCTTGGCGCTACTCCGTAGTGTTATTTTGCTCTGAGAGACAGTGCTCCTTAACGACTGATCGAGTTCCAGTGGGGATGTTCGTCTCCGCTAGCGGGGCTATTGTCGCTGCGATTTGACTCTGTGTCACTTTTTCAGAGTTTGAGCGGTATTGTCTAGAGTTATTTTGCTCTGCTCTATAGCAAGGTCTATTACAGCACCTATCTCAGCGTGAAGACAACAATCAGTTATGTTACTTTTGGAGAAGTGTTGGCACAAAAAAAAAAAAAAAAATTCTCGATTATATTAAATTTATTTATTCAACCTTATTTCAGCTTTTATACTATACTACAAATACAAAAACACTAACTAGTCATCACTTAACAGGTGCCGCCAGATAGGAAGACAGTAGAACAGCGGGTGTGAAGCCATCGCCATAAGGCGATTATTTTCTTTTATACTCGCCAGCTTTGGCGGTCAGAAATAAATGAAATGAAATGAAATAGCCTCAAAACAAACGATGCTCGAGATTTCCTCACTATCTCGTCGAAAGTATGACAGTGGTTGAGCACAAACGCCTGGCTATTGCTCTCTCGGGGTGGGAGGCGGATCAGACGACGGAAAATCCGTTTGTAGCACGGTTCAAGCACGTTCATAGATATCGCTGTATGAGGTATGTTATAGGTATTATAGGTTTTCATTGACTAAGATGAGATTTTGTTGTTTTCTCTGAGTTATGCGATAGCTGGTAAAATAGCGACAATAAGAATTACAGAGATGTTTGCCAGCTCTTGAGCGTAACTGCCAAAAGCGCACCTATTATTTTTTTTATTTCTGGATTGAAGAGATTACGTACGAAACTTGTCAGGTGCGAGTAAGTACATACTGTAAATATAAGTAAGCGGGTGCTTAATGGTGGGTTTACACACTGCGTAAAATCCGAGCGTATTTTGAAATCCGAGCGTATTTCACGCACGTTTGCTTGAAAAGAATTCTAGCAATGCAGACGTATTTAGATACAAAACGGACCGATTTCTCAAATACGGCTGTATTGCTAGAAATGTTTTCAAGCTCAAAACGTGCGTAACATACGCTCAGATTTAAAAATACGGCCGTGTTGCTAGAAATGTTTTCAAGCTCAAAACGTGCGTAACATACGCTCGGATTTCAAAATACGCTCGGATTTTACGCAGTGTGTAAATGGACCATAAGGAAATGAATTCTTGTTTGCGAAAAATCCTTGCTTACTACTCGTCAGTGTTTTAATAGCATTTGCAACGTTCGGCTCAAGAGCCATATAAGGTTAATAGAATCGATCTTCGGGATTCTTATCTTTCAGACTAATGACTATAGTGTACGGGATACTTGTCGAAACAGATGAAAACAAATCTGTGCTCCGCCACTGCTCTTCGAAGTTCCTAAAAATGGGACTGTTGATAGTGTCGGTAGTACAGTCATCAGCGCCTGAACGGCTCGCTCTTCCGGCAATAGCCCCAGACATGCAAAGCCGTGAATATCCAGTGATGCGTGTAGTGATACAGCTGGACCAGTTTTACCTGACCTGACATGAAGGTATCCTGTGACTTGAGCAATGTGTCGACTAGTCGGATTGGCAGAATTACACAATCGGTCTGTGCATGTTGTTTCGCAACGCGCCACAACACTCAGGCCTCCCCTTCCCGGTCGAATAGCCTACGGTTCAGAAGCATGCCTCAGCGGCACATCTCGAGTACCTGTCATTACAACCCACGAAGTTTCACTCAAATCGGAGAATTTCCAGAAAATACCCGGGTTAGAATTAAGGCGTCATATATGCCATTTATTGGATTTATTGAGCAATGTCAGAAAGCGAGCCTTCGGTTGCGCTCCGGGACTTAACGATCGTTAACAGTTGTTAACTTCTTGCGTTCCACGTTTCTGATTTCAAAATTTAAGCTCCGCCCACCTAGAATTTCCGTTCCAGAGCTTAACGATTGTTAACTATTTTGTAACGATGGTCGGTGAGCATCGTTGCAAAATAGTTAACAATTGTAGTTGGGAAAAGTTAACAATCGTTAAAGCTGCAATTAGCTCCGCCCCGAAGTAAAGTTAACGATTGTTAACAATTGTTAAGTCTGGGGAACGCAGCCTTCCTTCGAGCAGCATCTGAAAGATGGCACGCGCTGCCAAGTAAGAATCCATATTATGTCCTGCCTTGGTTTATTCTGAAAGTGACCATGCTAGCCCATTCTGATAGCTAGCATATTTTTTATACTGGGCAGTCCATGGATATAGTCCGATTCGAGTGAACCTTGCTGGTTTGTAAGAAGAGATGCTCTATATGTGCCATTTATGTGTCTGAACCGGTTCCGGTCACTGTGTGTGGGTGGGTGGGGGGTGGGGGCATTTTTTGACACGCATGGTTCCTAAGGGGTGAGCGGTTGAGGCCACACTTGATCATGCCCTGGGTGTGCCATTTTGAGACGCATATCGGATCCGATATCGACCTGCGGATTTTGAAGCGATCCCGAGCCAAGTTGGCTAGTGTACATCATCTTACCAACCTAACAGTCGATAAAGCTGGCTTTGAGATGTAACTGCTTTATCATATATTTTCTTTATAAAATCGGGCTCTCGTCAAAGCCAAATAGAACAGCAAACAAATCCTAAATTACACAACTAATGTGAGGGTAATACGATTTGATCAGGATATTGCGAGTTTTCGCAATTTGTAACAATCCTAACTACTTATTACAGGAAACTGTCAAGTTTGCGAACGAAGTACTTCACGAAGAAGCGCGAATGAAGAAGGAGCTTGGATTATGTTTAATTTATTTCCCCGTAAATTGAGACACTCTTTTTTTACTTATCTATGAAATAGGGCGGGCTGATTGAAATAAAGCTTGCTGGTCAAACATTTTACTCAACACTGATATTTGTTTGTTTTGCACTCCCGCATATCCCTCCCCAAGAATGTATTCTCTTATTCTTCTATAGCATGTTTTTGCCAGTGATGTTATACCACAAGCTTAAAGCATAGCACACCGCACCGCCTCTTATTACCAGAGTCGTCAAAACAAAAATGTTACCTTGAGGCAGTACGCGCGAGATTAGGCTATTTAGTTATGCTATACGGTTTGTTTTTTTTCGGGGGGGGGGGGTTGTTTTTTTAAATCGATACTATAATGAGCTTCGAGTTTTCTTACGTATACACGTTTTATAGATATTTATACTTAAATAACAAAAATAGTCGAATCGAGCGAGGCTTGTCGCGGCTTCTAACGATTACAGAACATTACGCGTTTACATCGCC
The DNA here is from genome assembly GCA_023053575.1 of Branchinecta lynchi. Classification (NCBI taxonomy): domain Eukaryota; kingdom Metazoa; phylum Arthropoda; class Branchiopoda; order Anostraca; family Branchinectidae; genus Branchinecta; species Branchinecta lynchi. The sequence continues at coordinate 12,198,031 of JAKZAP010000003.1, forward strand.
TTGGCATGCCTTAAGCGTGTGTGTACGTTCAGTGCAGTATCGATTTATGGGCCCAAGAATCCGTCATAGTTTGGTACTTCATTCGAAAACATAACTAGACTTCTCTTAAACAAGGAACATAATATAAGCTTTTCGGAGAACATCTCACACGAGCTGCGTCCTGTTCTGTGTGCTGTTCACGAGCGAGATGAAATCGGAGCGCTCGTAAAACTTGACCTTAGACGTAGCCGTTCCCCGAGGACTCCTCGGGGAATCGACGGGAAACGGCGAGAATATAGGTAGTCACTCCACGCGAACCCCCCCTAGGAGAACAGCGAGAACACGGGGAATGCTTCTAAAATGGATTTTGTTCGAAAAGGGAAAATGCAGTTGACGAAATTAGTCTGGATCCACTTTATTTTTGGTTTTGTTTATTCTGATTCTTTTTAATTAGTTTTACATTGCACCAACGCAAGCAAAAATTTATTCCCCTCTGAATACGAAAGGGAGTCCTTTTTGACGATGGTGATGATAATCAGAGCATTCCCCGTCCGTGGGGACTCGCGACAATACGGGGTGAGTCCCCGGGACAAACAAAAACGCGGGGACTCCTCAAGTGGAGTTTTCGGGGAAACGGCCTCTTGACACACACAGCTGCAAAGATTACCTGCCTCCCAAAACCGCGGTTCGCATTTTCGCAGCAATGCGAACCGGGACTCGTTCATCCTTTTAGGCATGGTTGCAGACGTGCCATAGGCAAGACGTTGTTTTCTAAGAGGCCTTATCATTCTTGCGTAAACGGCAAACCGCTATGTCCTGCGGTTCTGTCAAAACACGATCATTCAAAGTTCAGCACAAAGACACTACACAGATCGCTCAGATCCATAATTAGCACTTTTTCGGGCAATATACATCAAGCAATTTGAATTTTCCAGTTCCTAACACAACAGTTCGGAATGTTTACTAGTTCACGACTCGGTGTCGTCATCCGGGGAGTTCGGGGAGGCGGTTATTTCAATTGTTGGCGTCGTTGGCTTGCTAGGGGATGAGATAGCGCTGAGATCTGTTCGAGACTCTATACGTCTGATAGTGAGGACGACCTGCTCGTGCTCATCTAGTAGCCGCGCGAACTCATCCCTGCGATGCTGTACTTCGTCCTGAAATGAGTCAGAATGGATTTAATACATTAGTGTTTCATTTTATTTAGTTTTCCGCTAAATGCAACGTTACGAAGTGTTCCCTTTCGGTGACTTGAGGATCCGTGGTGCCTACCGTTTAGAACGGGACTGGGGCTAGTGGCCTAACTCCGTAGGACAGGCCTAAAGCATTGTTCAGATGGTTATAATAAGCTGAATAGCGTTATACGCGATGTTTACGTCTTAATACACAGCCCTGTTCAAATAGGAATTGGAAACATTCTCATCAGTGCAGTGTTCGGTGTTGCCTCGCGGAGACAAATTTTCGAGCTTCTAAAGATTAGATAAAGTGTTCTTATTACTACCTGAAGTACACGAGTACGATTTGACGCCCATTTGTTGTAAAAAGCTACTAAATTAGCAGATGGACAGTCCTTGAAACAACGAGCAGTCGTAAAAACGTGTTTTTGGGATCCCAAAACGTAAGTGGAGGGATACCTCTGACATCGCAAAAGTTGTCCGTCCGTCCGTCTGTCTGTAAGCACGATAACTCTCGAAGGGAATGAGATATTTTGATGAAACTTGGTATGAGGATTATTTGGGTCAAGGGTAAGGTCGAGTTCGTAGATGGGCTCTGTAGCCCTATATTTGGGGGTGGGGGAGGGGGTTCAATTTAAGGGACAAACAAAATATTTTTAAACAGCTTGTGATAGTCGATTATGGGGTAAGAAGACATGCTGAGCACGATGGTGGCAATCATTTTCTCGCCGGACAAGTAGTTCGTCCGAAATCCGGCAAAAACCGGAAATTTGGTTAAAAGTAAAAGTTTCATTTGAAGTTGATTAAATGTTTGATTTAGGGGTAAGTAGACATGCTGAGCATGATGGTGAAAATCATTTTGTCACCGGAAAAGCAGTTCGTCCGGAATCCGGCCAAAACCGGAAAGTTGGTTAAAAGTAACAATTTCATTTGAAGTTGATTAAATGTTTGATTTATGGGTAAGAAGACATGCTGAACCCGATGGTGAAAACCATTTTCTCGCCGGACAACTAGTTTGCCTGTAATCCGGCCAAAACCGGAAAATATGTTAAAAGTAAAGCTTTATCTGAAGTCGATTAGATGATATATATTGGGGTAAGAAAAGACGCTGAGTCTGTATACAATGATCATTTTTTACCCGGACATATAATTAGTCCGGAATCCGGTTGTACCCGCATTTTGCGAAACCGCGAAACCGCAAATTTGGCAGTAGTAAAGCAGGAAGTTTCGGTCAATATCGTCCAAATAGATGTGGCTTATAGAGGTATAGATAGGTAGATAGAATATCTGAACTCGGTTTTCTCTGATGATTAGCCTGGCGAAGACAAGACCGAATTGTCTGGATCAAATTTTAGATTTTTGGGATCCCATCGACACCTTTGGTCTTGTTTTTTAAGAAAAGCTGTTTCTTCAACTTCCAACAAAGTAGAACTTTAGTGCTTCCCGTGGCAACCCTGACGACGCTGTTCCATTTCTCGGCTCGCTGGCGGAACCAACCAAGCGATCTGATTGCCTATGGATAAGCGAAGATAGAACACGAGCCTATTCGCCTTATTACACCTATTTGAACAGTGCTAAGAAGGGTAGGCCCAGGGGTGGCCCGAAGCACTCAGGCCAGGGGGGGTGAGACCCCTCATTTCAACGACTCATGGATCGTAATATACGACTCGCAGGTACCAACAAAAATGAACTGTTGCGACTATGCGGCAATGGCGCACATTCCCCATCAACAAATAATAGAGCCGGTGTAAAACTAGCTGCAATGCATCAGCTGAAATTATTCTTGTAATAAAAAATTTTGTATACATACCTTCATAGCCTCAGCTTTACATTTCAACTTTCGCATAAGAGGAAAGCTGTCAACGCCTGTACCCGGGACAAATTAAAGCAAGCGCCGCAGGCGATTTTTTTTTAATCTGCCTCTGTCTTTTTAGCCAGCCTTTAATGTGTTTCAAATCTAAAAAGTTCCAAGCCTAATCGCTAAGTAAATGACACACCGTTCCTCTAAGTAGAGAATACTATGAAATGTGAGACAGGCGAAATTTGGTGAAACGCCGAGGAGACCATCTTTTTGCAATTCCATCGAAAGGAAAAAACAGCTTTGAAATAACAAATCTGACCGTCGAAAAAAGTGACAAAATAGTGGCCACAGAAAACAAAGTAGATTTGTTCTGTATTAAAGCAAAAAAAGAAATTTACAGTGAGCTAAATCTGAAGAATTGCAACTTAAAACTGGTTTGCAGAATTTGATTCTACGCGACAGAAGATGCTATATACACAGCAAATGAAGACGAGAAGTTCGCTTTTAGAATATCTTAAACATAAAAGAGATCATTTTCGAGTTGTATGAGTGTCCTGAATTTCAGATGTGCTTTAACACTAGCATACAGGGGCGTCACGTAGGGGGGGGGGATGCACCCCCCTCCCCCGATGTTGTTGGCTAGCCGGTAAAAAATAGATTTTTCACGATTTTTCGTAAAAAGAATCGATTTTTTTGGGAAACAGTTCGATTTTTCTTAAAAACGGTCGGTTTTCTTTAAATCAGTAGATTTTCCCGCAAAAAAAGACGGTAAAAATTACCAGCCAGTCGGTAAATACCTTGCTCCTCCCATATTTGATAGTGCTATGATTCGCAGTCAGCAGTGATACATACGATTCGCAGTCAGCTTTGGCTGAAGGAATATTTTTGCTCCTCCCCCCCCCCCCAAACATTTTGATAGTAACGCCTCTGCTAGCATAGAGGCCAAAAATTTACCTCACGACTAGAATGAGCTATTCCAGCGTCTGCGGAACCCCTCCCGTCCTGGGAAACGAATTTCGGGTGTATATTAAAATCCTCCTTGTCCTTTTCAAGCGTTCTTCCTACCTCAAACTCTCTGTGTAATCGACATTTTTCGATTTGTTCTGGCACACTTCTTTCGCGGGTCTCCTGTCATTTGATTTCTGAATATTCTGATGGCTTTTCCATTCTGTTTAAAAATTCTATTCCTTCTTTTTTCACTTATAGCCAAAGATGACCAAAAATCAATGCACATAACCTTGTTACCAGTCAGACTTCACTTTAACAACTAACCTATTGTAATTTTGACAGGCTAAAATCTGAAAGACCGAAGTTAGGCAGATCCAAATCCCATGGGAGTAGAACAGGTAGCCGCATTGCTGCCCCCATGAATCATGTCTGCGACCTATCGGGTTACAAAACCTGATTTAAACGACTTCTTCGGGGACTGGCTTACGACTGAAGCTGTGCAGAGACAAAATTAAAAAAAAAAATTTAAACGACTCGGATTATTTTTTATTAAAATGAATGTCCAGGACCTCGGCGAGGCCAAAATAAATGACTGATACAACTTAGCAAAAGGCCAAAATAAACGACTGATACGACTTAACAGAAGGCAGGGGGGGTGAGTCACCCCCCCTTCGGGCCACCCCTGGGTAGGCCTACGCGAAAGCACCAGGATGGCTGCACCCAACCACCCATTGCACTTCTTGGCTGTGGGAAGATAATCGGATATCAGTACCGCCAGTCATGCCTGTATAGGCTGATGCTGAAGGGTGGTTCCCAAAATCCTACCTTACCAATCGCTCGGGTCATACACGCTACAGGAATATATAAACTAACTGGCCATATTCCTGTTCAGCCCTTCCAAGGGGAATAGTTTCTGTTAATCCCCCTATGCCTCACCGTCAGCACTTGGATCAGACATGGTAAAATAGATCCAGAGGTTAATGGGTGGAAAACTTGTCCCACCCAGCTAATGGAGGTTTTGCAAACGTCTTAGCAGCAGAAAGTGAAAGTGACCCACTACCCTATGGATCCGACTTTCTACCATGTCTACACAAGTGTTGGTTATGAGGCAATGAGGGACTAACAGAAACTAGTCCACTTTGAGCGCTAAACTGTATTAAGGCCAAGATTATATATGACTAAGTCCAAAACACGATCCTTCCGATCCTCAGGAAGAAGGAGTAAGCGTGTCCGTACGACTCAATCTCAACGATTCAAATCCTGTGTCGATCAATCACCGCGATCTTTGGCACCAGGTGCGACACCACTTCTGCCTACCCGGAGAGGCCGGAGATTTTGCATCGGCAAGGAGAGATGGTCATCAAGAGTATTCAGATTAATCGACTTCTTACGGCCACACGTGAATACCAAATATTACACAAATCGATTCCCGGTCTCTCCTAATTAGAAGGCGTAGACCAACATCAGTTTGTTCTTGTTTTTGTAGCGGAGAGTACGTCATCTAGTAGGCTACACTGCTACAGTAGACTAGACGAGCTTTGACCCCTAACGAGCTTTTTGGGTTGCTAACTTAGAAAAAAGAAAAAGATACACATAATTATGAATGTTACTGTTTTAAATTCAGTAGGTCAATTAGGACGAAACAGCATTTCTGATTATGTTACAGGAGATAGACTGATATTTTTTTTTAGTGCTGTTGACTGTTAAAATAATGTAAAAAAGTACTTTTTCACATAAGAAAAAAGGAAAAAGACATCAGACAGATGCCTTCTTTCTTATTTTTTAGTAGAAAACAAAAAACAGATGTGACTGATGGCATCATTTTTGACATCTGGAAACCCTTTACTTTTCTCCCCGTATAACTTAGGTTAATCCTGAGCTGTTGAAAACAAAATCACGATAATTCAAACTAGCCCAGCATAGTTAAAACTGAATTGTTGCAAACTGGTAAAGTTTCTCATTTTAAGACTCCATTTTCAGCCGAGAAATCTGTGCAGATTGTCAAATCGGCGCCGGTTTGAGCCAAGTGTGACCATACTCACATGGTTGAGAGAAAAAGCGGAAGTGTCTTTCCGATCCTTGACCAGTTTGTGGACGATAATGAAATTGACAACCTTGCAGCCTCAAGTATCCCTTTTATTTTTATATTTTTTTCACACATTAATCCCTTTCCATTTATGTCAATAAATGACGTCTTTTTTTAGTCTTGATCTCGACAGATCTAAGTAGAATTAATGATTCTTCAAAAACGGGCACGCAAACTTTTTGAACCTTAGTTAGGGGTACGCAGTACGAAGAAGGTTGAGGACCACTGATCTAGTAAACGGCGAAGAGACGTGTTGTGAGAGAAGAAGATCGCTGAAAAATATGCTAGTGCAGCAATATGCTTGCCAACAATGATGTATAACACATCAGGCTACTGGGCCGTGATGAACACTTTTACCTTTCGTATTGATTTCGTTCTCCAACGCGTCGTCGTCCTTGATCTCCTTTCATACCGTCATCAACTCCCCTATATAGACTAATAAGGTTCAGAAATCTGGACATTTCCTTAACGTATCGTTTTGCACCCACGAACGTCTACAGCACTTTTTTTGGCTGAGCAAAGTTTGCCAGTCAAGCAGCGCAAACTTCGGAACAACTCTTCCAAACATGAGCGCATGAAAAATTTAGTTTTTAACCTTGGAAGGCTTGCTAGGCGAACAGGTTTCTCGTGCTTTTGTTTTTCCCACCTTATAACCATGTCGAGCACTATTTTTCACAAATTTTGTGCCGGACCTCTGTTTCGAAGAGCGGCAAGCCTGGGGAGAGCCGACAAGCGCCAACAAGAAACAAGACCGAAGGTTTCGATTGGATCCCAAAAATTTAATATTTGATCCAGACCTGATCCTGACAATCGGGTCTTATAGAGATCCAGTCTTCGCCAGACTCCTTGAGCACTTTTCTAATAAAATTTAGAAATAAATTAAGGCAAATGGTAATCATCTGAGAAGAGCAAGTTCAAATATGGATTCAGCATGTGTCTTATAGCCTGCGTCATATCTACTTTGACGAAAGTTCCTGTCGTACTTCTGCCAAATTTCCGGTTTCAGCCGGATTCCGGGTGAACTACTTGTCTTGCAAAAAAGTTTAAAAACGGATTCAGCGTATCTCCTTACCCTTATGTCAATAAAACTTCAACTTTAACAAAGTTTCCGATTTCAGCCGGATTCGTGGCGAACATGTGTCCAGGTAGAAAATGATTGTCATACACGAATTCAGCATGTCTTCTTACCCTTAAGTCGAACACCTAATGAAATTCATAAAAAAGTTTTACTTTTAACAAATTTTCCGGTTTTGGCCGGATTCCGGGCGATCTATTTGTCCAGCGAGAAAATAGTTTTCATATTCGGATTCGCATGTTTCCCTGTCCGTACATCGAACCTCTAATCAACTTCCTAAGAAACTTTTATTTTTGAAAATTTGTCCGGTTTTGGCCAGATTCCGGGCGATCTACTTATCTGACGAGAAAATCATTTTCATATTCGGATTCAGCATATCTCTTTACCCCTAAATCAGACATCTAATCAACTTCAGATAGAACTTTTACTTTTTTGTATAAAACCGGTTTTGCCCGGATTCCGGATGAACTACTTGTCCGGCAAGAAAATGGTTTTCAAATTCGTGTTCAGCATGTCGTCTTACCTCGTACTAGACTATCTCATTAGCTTTCAAAAAATATTTTTTTTCGCCCCTTAATTTGAAACCCCTCCCCTAAATTGCCTCTATCGGGCCCATCTACGAACTTGATCTTTCCCTTGACTCAAAGAATCCTCATACCAAGTTTCATCAAAATATATCATTCCCTTCGAGAGTTATCGTGCTGACAGACGGACGGACGGACGGACAGACCGACAACTTTTCGATGTCATAGGTATCACTCCACTTACGTTTTGGGATCCCAAAAAGCTGATTTCAGGGGACAAGTACTGGTATTTTTGAAAAAGGATATATCTGAATCATTTATCGTATGAAGATCATTTCCAGTAAGAATTGTCCTTTAAAATCTCAGCACACACAAGTGTCTACGTTCACTAGGATTTGCATCATTTCGTGCAGAAGCATACGAATCTACTGGACATCAGTGTACTAAAGCTGCAGTGTTTGGGAACTGTTTTCCCATCGAACTAGTTCCGCAAGTGCAAACTCAGGGGGTAATTTTAGTCAGTCGTTTTCGCGTTTCGTTTTTTCTAATCAGTCTTGTTTTTAGTGAAATGCCGTTGTTTTTGTCTGACAAGATTCTGCTAATCTCCTTGGTGGAGGGGTATTCTCTCGGGAGGGATTTATCTTCTGAAGACACATTATGCGCTACCAGTGCTTTCCTCCAACCCATGGATTAGAAAATAGCTTCGCGGGTACCCTGCAAATAGACCTACTAATCGCTGTCGGTTCTTACCTTTATTTGCTGTAATTTCGCGTCACATTCTTCTTTTGAAATAGACCCTCTTGGACTCCGCAACCTGGGAGTTATTGATGCTGTTTCAAGGTTTGTGAAAGTCTCATCATTGTCATCTGTAGGCGTAGCGAGAATCGTCGGAGCGGTGCTTGCCTGTGGCATGGAGGCGGAGTCGTCGCAGCCGCTATCGTCTACCACAATGCTGAAAGGAGCAATATGAAATTCTCGACCGGAATGAGCTCTATCATTGTACCCGAAACTTCTGCTTTCTGAAATAACTTCTGCTTTCTGAAATATCTAAGTTCAGTCGATAACAACTAAGCCAATCGAATCTCCGTTGCGCCCGTTGATGCTCGTCTGCCTACTTCCCTCTTTGCCGCTACGCATTTCAGAGGAAAAGACTGTAGCAGGCGTGCATTACCCGCTCTGCAGCGCGTAACATGTGAGGTCACAATGGTAGACAACCAATCGGCTCTCGGCGTTTCTTCTCCGGGCCTCTACTGAGATGTAGCTCTTTGTACAGGTAGCAAATTATAGGGTTCGTTCCAGCTACTCTCCGTATTTACTTCGGAATAACTACGTGTGACGTCACAAATTAACTACTACCTGGAACGGTCGAAGTTACTACGGGACCATAACGCGCGTTTCTTGAATACAAGAAGAGATGAGGGCTGCATGGGGAAGGATGAACAGATAAAAATTGTTTGTTTTTGCTGCATAATAACGGCTTGATAATTAGTTAGGAACAGTTTCTTCAAGAAGAAGAAGAAGCGGAGCTAATGCTTCAGGCTTGTAAATGGAGCCGTGACATTGACTATGCCCGTTAATTCTTTATCTTTATTCCGGTTGTGTCTTTTTGGTCGCTAAATCCTTATTTTCACATATAATTGTTTATATGTGTAATTGCCGGAATAGCAAGTCTTTCTTATTCCCGTTCAAATTTTTTAGCCGTCCTTATCTGGAACGGAACGCCCAAGATTCTAGAATCTGGAACCCAATGATGTCATAACAATCAATCAATCATTGTAATTTGCCAGAATATTTTACAAAATAGTAGTGGCACTGTTAAGACATATTTAAAAAAAAAAAAAAAAAAATGAGCACACACGCAAAATAGGTGGTTAACAAGGTTTTAAATAAATTATTAGCTTCTTCTCCTACAGTATATACAGTAATAATGACAATAATAATAATACAAAGCAACATAAAATTTTTCGCCTTTAAATAACTCTGATGAATTTAATATATATTATTATTAAGGTTTCATTTGAAATTTAATAAATTATAGTGGAAAATTGCCATCTGAATTACAGACATTTCAATTTCATCAAGTCACCAGACCGACCGGTAAACGGTCAACGAGGTTGACTAGAATTTTCTTTTGTTGGGGGGGGGGGGAGGGGGTTAATCAGCGAATCATATCTGACGAGAAGCTAAATTTAATTTAATTTATTTATCACCCACACAATACATGATGTAAATATGGTGGAGTAGGAATAAGTAAAAAACACAAAAAAAGAAAACAAAATATACAAAAATCCAAGTACAATTGAAAATCACACTAGTGTCCTGTTTACTTTAGCAATTACACCTTGTCTCACTTTGCTGCCCCGAGTTCACCTCTCGAGAAGGCTCTTGGAAAGTGAAAGTGTTAAAGACGGTCGGGTGCTATCTTTACAAAAAGCTGGAACGAGCCCATTATGTTCCGCGTGGCTCGTAGTTTGCATCCGGCAGGGCATCGGGAATCTATTTGATCTATTCTACTTCTCATTGTTGTATCACAGAGATCGGGAGACGGAGGTCCCACTGCATATTTGTTTTTCGTTCATTACACTAGTCCAACGGCGCTATGCAAGACAGATTATATCCGAGGTCTTGGGTACAAGTACACACTCAGTATTTACAGAACTCGATCGCGGATTTTTGGTATGCTCAGGGTCAATTCATGCTGAATTGATAAACAGTCAGAGCTTCGTTTACCGTAGGCTTCGTTCATCTGCCGTGTCTGTCGTGAACAGAGAGTGTCGATATCGATCATGTATTCTTTAGTCGTCTTTCTTTGGGCAAATATTGCGATTCGCCTCGTTCCACTCAGCGCTCCAAGTAGACTAGTTTTTTAAAATCCCGCATTAGGGCGATTCTGGTGGTCTGAAAAGCTCCACTGGATTAGCCGCCGTGTGATTTTGCGATTGGCTAAAACTCACTTCGCTTTTGGAGGCTATCTGGCGCTCCACTAGTTTTGGAATGTGACCTGGTGGAAAGTGAATCCACTCCGTCCGTGGAAACTGGATTCGGTGAGCCAGCGATTAGCTTTATAAGGAAACAACTTTACGTTTGTTCTGGTGCTTGGCAGATTCCCGCTTCTCTTTCTGGAGAACAAATCTGTAAGATCTTCAGGATCTTCGTATTAGCTGCGTTCTTTGTCACGGGAGTTCTCACCGGTGGTCTCCGGTTTTTCTTATAAGCCGTTTTTGCATCCACCGGTGACTTCTCACCAGTCTTATAACCCGTTTTTGAACTAACCAGTGTCCGGTTTTATCTCACCGGTGCGGACTAACCAGAACCTGCTCCTGAGTCCTGCTGCAGCGAGGAGTTAGCCGGTTTTCATCAACTCACAGGTGAACCAAAAAAAACGAATTTTAAGGGAAGAACCGGACATTGGAAATGAATGAACCCTCAAATGAACCGTCGGTTTTCGCCAGTGCTCATAGGTCGGTATAACACGGATCAAACTTCAGCTTACCAGGTAAGCCTCGTTTAAGCCGTCTATTATCAAAACCTGTGACAGAGATAGCAAAAGCATGGATCCATAACGTAGTGAGCAGAACATGGTAACATTCACTTTCAACTTCAGAGACACTGCAAAACCCTGGGCCTACCTAGGAAACAGATTTTTTACTAATCAATCTATGGATCTATTTTACTTTGTCTGTCAAAGTGTCGATAACGAGGCATTGGGTGACCTTGAGAAACTAGTCCGCATGGAGGCGCCGAACTGGAAAATGGCGAATTGTTCCTTTTCTTATGCCACAGAGGTGGCAGCTAATATGCTAGAGGCTGCGTTTTCTAGCTCCGCGCCTGGGAAGTTCCACTCGCGGGAAGCTCCACCTCCAGGAAACTCCACCCCCTTCAATGAAAATGTGTGTGTTTGTGTCCAGCGCGCTGGCATGTGATTTTATTTAATTATTTCTTTGTCACTCGTCGTTTCAATAAAAATAAAGGACGGAGTACAAAGGAAAACAAGAGCTACGAGTTCATATGACACTTGTTTCGAGTATATGGCCAAATACGACTAGGAAACATAGACGTCGTATCTCTGACGTCTCCTCTTCTCGTTCTTCAAGTGTGAGTCCAGTTGAAGCATATCTGCAAAATTCCCCGGTTCATCCTCCTCCTACCCTCAGCGGATCCGGTCTGAACCGAAAAAGCAAAATAGGTCGCATAAAATCGGTACTGTCAAAGTTGCATCCCATTCGGTACATCCGTTTGACTTTTGTGCATGTCACAAAGTTTCCAGCCCCCCCCCCCCCCCCCTCCAGCTCCTCCAACCATTGCCGCATGTGGTTTGAAGACATGTTTTGCCTGTCTACGTCATTAGTTTTTGTCACCAGAAAAGTTTTACTCGAATCGGACCACCCGTTCGCAACCTACACAAATCAGTAATTTCCGGATTAATTTCCCCTTAACTCCACCGAAAATGGTCGGTTCAAGAAACGGAAGTTTTCCTAGGGCATTGTGTCAGGTCCACCTTATCAGCTCGACGGAAACTTTTTTTGCCACTTCTGTCTTATTGGTAATACAAAATTTCGGACCTTGAGCCGTTCTATCGTCTTCTCCAATGTTTTTCTCGTAGTTGAGTTGTTTTTCTTTCTTTTTTATTTTTTTTTTATTTTTTTTTATTACTCCACTTTTTCTTGTTTATTGTAGTGGGTTAAAAATGAGGCATTATTATTGCTGAGGTGAGTCATGCCGTAAGAACTCGTGACATTATGGCGACGATTTTCGGTTCTCTTTTCTGTTTCAACGAAAAAGTCTACAAATTCGTGCGGTTGACCACAGGTGAGTTTTTAAATGACCGTTTTTTTTACAGCTGAGCCGGTGGCAGATTTCGTTATTTCCATTTTTAAGTGAGGAACCTTTCGTCGGTTCTTGATTCACTTGAAAACGGAGCGATTGAAAATTCGGGAAAAAAGGAAATAAGACACGTGATCGAAAATAAAATCAATTGGTTTCGAAAATAGGCTTCAGGTTTGCTCTTATGAGACAAACTATAATGTGGTCATTACAAATAAATCTTTTTCCGAAACGAGTTGCCACGAGTTTGGCAGAAAAGCTTTACAATCGTATGATTTAACGTGATGATGAACAAATAAAGCATGAATCCGCACTCCGCATATTTAAAGCATAAGTGGCATGAAAAGAGTTTTATGTTAGCCTAGTCCTGTGTACGTTAGTAGTTGCGTTTTATTTAGATACCATGGTATGTGATACCACGGTAACTGGATCCGTATATTGTCGTTTTTGCAGTAACCGTGACATCTGATACTACGGTTTTATTTGCAAAAATTGCAATTACCAAATTTACACTTTTAGAAGTTATTCCAAAAGAAATACATAAATCCAATCACACGACAAGTGCCAAACATTTTCGCATCAGCTTGACAAAAACCTAGGCTCTTTGTGTTGGTGATGAGAGTGTGATGAGGTGAAGTGAGATGATTTTCATGTACCACGGTAATTGGCAATATTCCCGTTCAGCGCTTTCAAGCGGATTAGTTTCTGTTAATCCCCCTATGCCTCGCCGTCAGCACTTGGATCAGACATGGTAAAATAGATCCACAGGTTAGTGAGTAGAAAACCTGTCATCTGTGTTCCAGGTAATGGAGGTTTTGCATACCGTCTCAGCAGCAGAAAGTGAAAGTGAGCCACTACCCTATGGATCCAACTTTTTACTATGTCTACGCAAGTGTTGGTTATGAGGCAATCGGGGACTAACAGAAACTAGTCCACTTGGAGCGCTGAACTGTAGTACGGCCAACTGGACAGATACGGTACCTGCAAAAACGCCTTTTGACCGTGGTATCAGAGGTTATGTCGGGAAGTGTGAAAACGGTTGTTTCAGATCAGATACTATGGTATCTGCAAAAACGTAACTAGTGTAATTCAGAATTAAAGAAGGTTTGGCACTTGCAGGGATAGACACGTTTGTATTTTCTTCTCATAGTGTTCGTTCTGCGGCGGCGTCGAAAATTGCGAATAAGGGAATATCGGTCAAGAATATTATGGATGGAGACAAGAAAGCACCTTTGTGAAATTTTACTTCAGATAAAGAATACATAGGCCTACAGACATGCCTGGATCCAGGAATTCATGCGGGGGGGGGGGGGGGGGTGCCCGCGGGTTGGACAAAAAAGACATAGATCAATGGGAAAAGCCTATGAAAATTATTATTTTTGTATGTTTCGGGGGGGGGGGGGGTGAACCCCCTAGACCCCCCCTGGATACGGCCTTGACTACAGACAGTAGCACCATCTTTGTAAATTCCGGTGTTGGAAAATAAGTAGGAATGAGTATTTAGTTTTCAGTCATGGTAGTCTATGGAAGTTGATGTGGTCAGAGCAAACAAAGATAAAAACGAAAATCGTCTTGAGAATTAAGTTACAGACTCCTTCTCAATCAGGCGAGGCACTTTCAGCTTTCAAATCTCAACTGGCCTATTATGAACGGAGGTGACACTTGGCGTGTGAGGTGGAATTGAGCAATTATACGAAAACATGTCTGATGTATAATTGTAATTCCACTAAAAGACAAGTGTCCCCGATAGTGACTAATAGGTCAGTTGCCCCCCCCCCATGATTGTCCCTCCCATTACCGACCTTTTTCTCGGTTGTCCTGAAAGCGCCACGCCGTTCAAAACTGCCAGGCCTCGCTCAGCGACAATCTCAACTGACCTAATACTCACTATCGGTGACACTTGTCTTTTAGTGGAATTACAATTATACTTCAAACGTGTTTTCCTATAATTGCTCGATTCTGCCTTACAGACAACCTATATTTACAGGAAGCTGCCTACCACGAGTTTTCTCCCTGACGACGCAACGCCGTATCTCTGATGTGCCGATGAAAACGGCAAGGTAATTATCAGATACATACATTACACAAGCACGGCAGAAAAAAAATAACAATAGTTTACACTAGTTTTTTATTTTTATTTTACAACAATATTTGACAAGCTAAAATCTTGACGCCTAGTAATATATAAAATAAAATTAAACAAAAAACTTCGTGCCATAGGGTGAAGATAAGACCTATTTTTTCCTTTGTGTTGTCATATTTTTAGTAGTAAATCCACACCTTACCAAAAACAGATAACATCCTACCCATCGTACATATCTCACCTAAGAAAAAATGCGTTATTGCCTTTTTTCGAGTTCGCAGGAACTTGATCAAACGAAAAGATGATAGCTTCTCCTGTCATGTCCGCTTTAAGGTATCACGTGTTACTTTTGATATCCTTGTACTTCACTCTATGAACAGGACTTGGGAACTGACATTTTTGTATTCGGAGAAGTCCGTAAGTCGATCCATGTGCGTCAGTAAAGATGCTTCTGCGTCAGTGAGTTAATTATTTCCTTCTTAACATGATCAGCGGATACTTGTGGAGTCACGTTACGATTTCATTGCAGCTTATTATGTTTTGGTTCAAATTTGTTGGTTTTGATGACAATTATGATAAAAGAAGGGAGTGTTTGGTTGATGTCGTGATGTTTTTAGACAAAAATAAGCTACCAAATGGATTCGTTACGATTTCCTTGTATCTAATTATTTTGGGGCTCATATAGTTGGTTTGGATGACAAGTATGACAAAGAAAAGGTGGTTTGGTTGCTTTTCTAATACTTTTAGACGGAATTCAGTTTGCAAATGCATTCGTTACGATTTCCTTGCATCTAGTTATTTTCTGGTTCAAATTTGTTGGTTTGGATGGCAATTGGCAAGTATGATACAAGAAAAAGTGGTTTGGTTGCTTTCCTAATGCTTTGTGACGAAAATAAGTTTGCAGATACATACCGTGATCACCCTTAGGTGTTGACCAGGCTTGGTATTTCGTGGGTTTTGACCTTCGTAGCAATGTAAAACAAGTTACTGTGAGCTTGTTCCACCCTCCTAACAATAGTAACTATTAATTACTATTTTCGTTCAAACCTCGTAAAAAGTTACAGCACTGACCCTTCCAACCTTCTCGAAATAGGAAATATTTGCGTACTATGCTCAGAAGCGTAGTAAGAGTGGTTACTACGAATCTCTGTAAGGCGATTGCCCCCGTGGCACGGTATTTTGCCGAAAATAGTAAAATGTGTCCCAGCCTTGATGCAAAGAAGCCAAAATTCGTGAGGACTGCACAGTAACTACGGTAAGTAGGGTGGAGCACGCTCTGTGTTTAGACAGAACATTTCAAGGAATATTACTTTTTGTTTGATTGAGTTTTCCGCTGTTCCTGAAATGCCGATTTGGTGGTTATCGTCCATACATAAAATATATTTTATTTTGTAAATTAGTATTCCTCATCTAGCTTTTAGCTATTCGGATTAAACTTGTTGATTGAAAAAAAAAATTATATTATCACTAATTTTAAGGTATTCCAAGTAGTCAGCTTGACTATAGACGTGTTTTATCTTACTTATTTATTTGATAAGGAAACAAAACTTCGGCGTACTGTTGCGCTGTTTTTATGGCACTTGAGCTTACTCAAGTGCCATATAGCGATTGTAATTTCTGTCCGTCAGTCGGTCTGTCGGTCTGTCGGTCCCGGTTTTGCTAGTTCGGGCACTTCCAGATAAGCTAGGACGATGAAACTTGGCAGGCATATCAGGAACTGGACCAGATTAAATTAGAAATGGTCGATTCCCCGATCCGACCATCTGGAGGGGAGTGGAGGGAGGGGGAATCCGGAAAAAATAGCAAAAATGAGATATTTTTAGCTTACGAACGGGTGATCGGATCTTAATGAAACTTGATAGGTGGAAGGACTTCGTGTCTCAGACCCTCCATTTTAAATCCAGACCGGATCCGGTGACATTGGGGGGAGTTGGAGGGGGAAACCGGAAATCTTGGAAAGAACTTAGAGTGGAGGGATCCGGATGAAACTTGGTGGAAAGTACAAGCAAAAGTCCTAGATACGTGACTGATATAACCGGAACGGATCCGCTCACTTTGGGGGAGTTGGGGGGGGGGGGAGAAGTCCGAATTTGTAGTGATCCCGCGAGTTCCGTGCTTCCTGATGTGCTGGGATGATGAAAATTGACAGGCATGTGTGGGACCCGACCAGATTAAATAGGAACTCGTCAATTCCCCGATCCGACCATCTGGGGGGGGGGGGGAGTGGAGGGAGGGTGAAGCCAAAATTTGAGGTATTTTTAGCTTGCGAACGGGTGATCGGATCTTGATGAAAGTTGATATTTAGGATGACCTTGTGTCTCAGACATCTCACTTTAAATCCGGACCGGATCCGATGACACTGGGGGGAATTGGAGGAGGGAGCCGGAAATTTTGAGAAACGCTTAGAGTGGAGGGATCGGGATGAAACTTGGTGGGAAAATCAAGCACAAGTCCTAGACACGTCATTGACATAACGGATCAGGGCACTGTGGGGGAGTTGGGGTGGGGGTCCGGATTTCTAGCGATCCTGCGAGTTCGGCATACTTCCTGATGTCCTAGGGCGATGAAACTTGGCAGATATGTCAGGGATCCAAACAGATTGACTTGAGAACAGCCGTTTCCCCGGCCCGACGATCGTGGGGGAGTGGGTGGATGAGGAGTCCGGAATCTAGTGGCGTGCATAACTTTTGAACGGGTGATCGGATTTGAATGAAACTTGTCTGGTGAGCTATCACCTCGGACGTTCAGTGTCACGTCCGGGTCGGGTCCGATACCTGTGGGGATGGGGGGGGGGGTGGAAAACTCAAGAAACTCTAAAAGCAGAGGGATTGGGACGAAACTTAATGGATGGAACAAGCATTAGGCCTAGATGAAATTGACGGAGCCAGATGGTTTCGGGGCTCTGTGGGGGGAGTTGGAGGGGGTTTCCTGGAATTCCGGTAGTCGTGAGTTAGAATAGTTCCAGATGTAAAACGACAACGAAACTTTGCAGGCATATTAGCGACCCGAATTATCTTGACTTAAGAACCTGACACAACATACCCCTGGAAACTTCCGTTCCTAGATCCGAGCATTTTTTGGGGAGCAAGAGAAGAGAAATATGGATATTGACTTCTATAAATTGCAAACGAGTGGTCTGATTCGAGTGAAACTTCATGGGTGATACGAATCGATGGCCTCGACATGTAAAACATGCGTTCGAACCATATGCGACCACGATTAGGGGGATTGGGGGTGGGGGGACTTTTGACATGCACAAAAACCAAACGGATGGACCGAATGAGATGCAAATTCGACAGTGCCGAGTTTATGCGGCCTAGATTTGCTATTTGGCGTCCGGGCCGAATTCCGCCAAGGTAGGGGGGGGGGGACTGGGAACTTGCAGATAGGCTAAGCTCCAATTTCAGTAAAACTTGATGGACAGGAACAGGGAATTAAGAGATTGGGCCCGAACCGGCTCCGACAACGTTGGTGGGAGGGGGGGGGGATACCGGAACTTTCCAAAATTGCTCAGATTCGAGTGAAACTTGATAGATGGTATAAAAGAAGATGCTTTAGGTGGTCGATTTTTTATATTCCGAACCAGATTCGGCCACGGTAGGTCGAGATAGAGTGGGTACCGGAAATCGTGTAGCACGTCTAGGGATCAAACAAATAGATTTATTGGGATGAAAGTTTGAACAGTCAGGTGCATTTGCTACAGACAATCGAGACGATGCCGGAACTGCTCACAAATGAGTGAAACTAAATATCCAGATCCAGATAACCGGTTTTACACATCTGTAGCATGAGACGCGAAAACTCTTTCGGAGCATAACCAACACGGAAAATAGTGAAATATGGCAAATGCAAAGATTAGTGAGGTGTCGTTCTTGTACAGCCTACTCGTACACGTGCCATATGAGCTCGTAGCTCTTGTTTAAGATAAGAGAGTCTGAATTTCATCTTCAAAGGTATGTTTCTTAGCATCAGGAATGACTTTCCCAGGCCATGATCCTCTCCATACCGTTTCAGCGAAATACTTTTAGTAATATCGTTGGCTAATTGCAATTGACGAAATGCTTCTGTCACCTGAATACACGAAAACTCCCGAGCTTGTTGGGCTAGTTTGGTTGTCGTGTGATGAAATGAACCCCTTTGAGCCAGAGGTGGGCGGGGATTCGTCCTTTTTCCCCGATTCGAATTCGGTTTCGAATCTTCTGCTTGTAAGGTTGGATTCGGATTTGGACTTGGATTCCAAACTTTGAATCTTACGAATCCGCTCCAATTTCCAGTCTTTTCCCAGTTTTTACATACTATGCTTAAGGTATTGTGCTTAACGAGCACCCAGATTCATTCCTGATTGCCGAGAGGAAACCCATACTGTATGAGCACACATGAAAACCTAGAAAGATGGTTTATTGCCGAGAGGAAACCCATACTGTATGAGCACACATGGAAACCTAGAAAGATGGTTTATATTTTCCAATTAACCGTCTCATTTGCCTTAGGCGTAAGTGCTCTTTTATCACCTCTGATTTTTAAACTGGAACCTATGTACATGTTTGTATTTTTGTTAAGGTCGGATTCGAATCTGGATTCACCTCAGCATGAAATGGTGGATTCAGAACCGGATTCATAACTAGCCCTGGATTTTGATCCGGATTTGCCAATCTCTGCTTTGGGCCAAAGAACAGGTTCCGCCTGTAGGTTAATTATTGCCGAGCTGCAGGGTTCGCTCACCCCAAAATGGCTGTATGGGTGGGTGCCCATGGTGGTCAGCCGGTGCCCAGGTAGGCTGTAGAGTGGTGCACCCCGAGTGAGCAACCCCTTGGTTAAGTTCTCGAACACTCACCTAACTGATGATCTCAGCTTCGGTCGTGTTTCCTCGGGCAACATTTGTTCAAATCAAACTGGAAAGAAACATTTCACTTAATATTCACAGAATCTAAACTTCAACAAGCTTTCTTTGCAACACTGGATGAGTCACTTATCAGTGGTCTCGACTCTCTGGTTACGAATGACGTGACTAACCGTTCCTACCAATAGCAAATAAAGATAAGAGTCATAAGACCGTTTCGAAATCTAGCTTTTTGCCGAAGAATCTAAATTGCACCGAATGTTCTTCTCTAAATTGACTAGCGACGGGCTAAATTTGCTTGCACGTAGATAGACATTCATGTGTGACATGTGATGTGAAAAGTGAATATATAGTGGACTTCTTCATCCTGATCTTTTGGATTTTCTGTCTTCGCCTATAGATCCAGTAAACATGTTGTTTTCCATCAGCTCATACTAGCCCGATGGGAGTTAGGATTACGACCGGAATACCGATGCTAGTTGAAAATAAATACTATTCATATCCAGCAAGTTCTTACAACACCTTGTAAATTTTATCGGAGGATTTTGTTCACTATGCAATTTCCGGACTATTTCCGATACTATCAAATCTCTTATCAACTTCAGGAACAACTTTGAACTTTAACCAAATTTCGGATTTTGGCCGGATCCCCGGTTGACTATTCGTCCGGCAAGAAAAAAAGTTCAGATAAGGATTCAGCGTGTCTCCTTACCCCTTAAACGATCCCATTAGCTTAAAAAATATATTTTTAACCGTTAGTTTTAAACCCCTCCCCAACCCTAAAAACATAGGAATTGGGCCCGAACTTAACCGGTACTTTGACCTAATGGATCCTCATACCAAGATTAAACAAAATATCTAAACCCCCTTCGAGAGTTATCGTGCTTGATAGTGCAAAACGTATACGTCAGCTGAATTTTATTAGAGCTATATTTTGGACCTTCTTGGCAAGGTTCCTCTTCAGGATCAGAGCCGCTAAAGTTGGAAATACGAACTTGTGGATTTTTTTTTTTTCATGCTAACAGACGGAACAGACAAACTGTACAAAGTCATAGGTATCCCGTCACTAACGTTCTGGGATCCCAATCAGTTAAAGCACAATGGACACTTCTAATGCTTTACTTTGTATTAAATGCTTCACAAATAAACATTTCTGACTTCCTTTAGAAGGCGCTATGAAAATCGGCCGTTTTCTTGTTCCTTTAGAAGGCGCTATGAAAATCGGCCGTTTTCTTGTTATCCCTTGTCTTCACCTCTCTGGCATTTCGGCGATCCAAATCTTAGGAGTTGGGATGTCATGGCAGGAAATTCAAAAACTCCCAGTAATGCTTGATAGAAAAGGATATATTTGAGATGTCACCAAAGTCAAGCCGCAGATGCAGTTTACCTGATTGTCCTAGTGTTTCATCAGAAGTTCCAAGGCTTGAAGTGCCTATTCAAAGTTTTTCTTTGTGGAATAGTGTTGTGATGCTTGATTAACTTGCTTTATAAAACGTACCAGAATATGCAATAAGCTTATAAAAAAATAACATAGCTACAGAAATCATTCAAAAACAAAGAACCTATTCAAATCTGAATTACACAAGCTGATTTATGCATAAAATAAAGATCGACTAAGTATTATAAGAAACATCACTTTTATCTTTGTCCAAGCTAGTAAATTGAGCATGTACTGGCCCAAAAAATTACGCTTTGAAATATCACAGAGAGGAAACTGCTGAAAAAGCTGCTGATCTAGGGAGTAAGCATTGTTCCTAGGTTGTTACAGAGTGGGATTGGGATAGTTTGATGTGCCCATTGAACTTTAACTTTGACCTTGGATATACTGTGATATAGCGATATAGCGGGAAATGAGGGAGAAACCATTACTAGTCGGTAGAAATTATTGTTCTAAAAACAGCCGCACCTTATCTTTTTGCAAAATACTAACACCAGCCAGCATTATTTTTAAATACCGGTGTTTTCTTACCATAAGTCAAAAGTCAAAGCATCCCAGGCCGCCCCGCTGGATTCCATCCGTACGATTGATTAAACAGGAAAAAAGGGCACGTTGTTTGATACAACATGTCAGCTGCCGGAGCTTTAAACCAGAGGCGCCATTTTAGGGGTGGGGGGGCATAGATGCCGGAGGGGCACACCATTTTCCATCTTGGTACTTCTGCACCTAAATTGGTTTCAAAGAGCAAAATCAAAAGTAATAACGTTACTCTAACGTATACTCAAAAAGCACATTGAACTTACCCCAAAAAGAGTTCTGAAAGAGTAATAACATCTAAGAATACCGAACAAACCCCAAAATTCATCTTTGTACACCCCCCCCCCAAGGTTTACTGAAATGCCGCCTCTAGGAACAATAGATCGTTCTATTTTGGAATCCTAGTTTCGTTCAAGCTCATCTGTTTACTGTTCCGACGTCGCTCACAAATCTTCGAAAGCTAAATATAAAATCTGTACCTGTCAATATATTTCATCTCCTAAGTTTCGCCAGTCTCTATCGCCCATCTTTTTTATTCCCCGTGCGTCAGAGCCTTTGGCTGGAGCCGCTGCTTGCGTCATTCCCCACTGTCGAATTTCAGTGTAAGGCTTTCTAGAGAAGCTCATTTGCGGCGTTGGCTCTCCTTTTAATACTGATTGCATTCCCTTTCCGTTTTGTAACCACGAGCATTTCCGGACTGGCTTGTATAATGCGGGAGCTTTCAATATGGGCTTGCTTTTTTTTTATCAGTTTGTGGGACTGATATCCCGTTCCAGTACAGAAATGAATAAAACGGAGTATTTGAGTAAGCCTTCTAGGCAAAGTACTTCATTCATATTTTCGTAAAATTGGCTATGACATATATTTAATAGAAAAATTTAGCTCGAATTCTTATAGGACCTGTTTTGCTTATAATACCAACGCAAACTACTTCCATAATCACTCCATACGCTTCCAGACCCGGAGACCTCAATTTCGTTCGGTACATTCCAACACCTCGAACAAAACCACGCTTGTCATTTGCCGTGTTTTGCTATCTTCGATGTGTATCACGCTGTTGACAATTGTCTTTGAAAAGTTTTTCAAATCAGAACAAGAACAAAGGTTTCAACCGGATCCCAAAAATCTAAAATTTGATCCAGACAATTGCGCCAGATCCAGTCTTCGCCAGGCTAATCATCTCAGAAATCCAAGTTCAGATATACCTCTATAAGCCATATCTATTGTTAAGATACTGACCAAAACTTCCTGCTTTACTTCTGCCGAATTTCCGGTTTCGGTCGAATTCCGACCGAACTACTTGTCCAGCAAAAAAAGAAATTTCAGAACTTAACTCAGCGTATTTCCTTTTTGTCCGGAGTTGTCTGGGTAGAAAAGGCTTTTCACGTAATTGTTCAGCATATCTTCTTACCCCTAAATTAAATATCTAATCAATTGCAAAGAAAACTTCATCATCGTGTTGAGCATGTCTTCTTATCCCATAATCGACTATATATCACATTAGTTGTTAAAAAATATTTTGTTTGCCCCTTAATTTGAACCCCACCCCTACATGTAGGGCTACAGAGCCCATCTAAGAACTTGACCTTACTCTTGACCCAAAGAATCCTCACACCACGCTTTATCAAAATTATCAAAATTCCCTTCGAGAGTTATCGCGCTGACAGACGGACGAACGGGCTGAAGGACAACTTTTGCGATGTCATAGGTATCCCTCCACTTACGTTTTGGGATCCCAAAAACCGGTTATGTAAATTGTTTCCCTGTTTTCGCTACAAGTTAATGGGTCTCGGAAAAGACTTAAAACAGCCAAAACCGTGGGTTATTTGTTGAAAGCACAGCCTAGTTTTAAAGTATTCAAATGTTTTAAAATACTGTAAGTTGAACAGTAAATAGTGCGAGGGGTCCTTTAATGCTGCAACTTCACCTAATTTTCTAATTGCATCCCCGTGGTTTGAACTTTTACGGATTGCTAAGAGAACAAGCAGGTTTATTTCATTTTGAAATAGTTTCTCTGTCGTCTAACCTTTACGAATTAAATACAGTAATAATTAATCATTACGATATGAAACGTCTCACAACTGTTAGAAGAAAGAAATAGACTTAAAGGTCCTCTCTTGCTTACACTGCCTTTTATAATAGGCTATACTCAGCTCCCTTATCGAATCATAAGCTTCTAAAATCCCTACTTTTCTCCTCTGTTTAGTTTTGTGCGTTTGCCATTTCTAGTAAGAGTTCATTTGGGGGGGGGGGGGGTCTGCCCCCTGGTTTTCCGAGGGAGACCATAGCTACCCATGAAAAATGATAAAATCTACGAGAAACAAAGTGTAGCCAACATTTCTTCCAACATTTTAATCCTAGTTAATCCAAGTCAAACAATGTTCATAAGTTGTAGGCTACGTATAGGATAATATGAAAGGTCTATTTGTATAATTGTTTCATATCTTATTTGTGTGAATGGCAATCCAGGCTTATAAGGAAAGAAAGTACATTATTATCCTACATTATTCTATACATTATTATGTAATACATTCTTATCCATTGTTACAACAGTCAAGCATAAAATGAACAATAAAAGATGAACTCACATGCATGAATACCACGAACAAATGAAACAATAGAACGAAGCACTGTTGGGAAAGTTGTCTGAGTCGTGCAATGAGATGGGACGAATTTCGGGGGAGCTAGAGGAAAATGGTTTGCCAAATTAGCCTTAATTGAGAAGCATTTGCTTATCTAGGTGCGGGGCTTAGTGTACGGCTTCCACCGTCGCAGTATTACATTACATCGAGGAATGAGCTTCCCAGATTGCATGACAGACCTATTGACGCGAATGAGCTAGATTGACAGGGAGGGGAGCTGGGAAATCTTGCCGGGGAACTTGTCGCTTAGGGCGTAATCTGTCGCCAGAACGAAATGAGAATCGAGCTTTCGACTTAATGTTGCTTCCACACTGAACTACTCCAAACAAGCACAGCGTTTGCGAAGACGCTGCGCAAGCTTGGCGCACGAGAGATCTGCGCAACGCATGGTGATACTCAATCTTTTTTTTCCTTTGCGTTCTTATTTCCTTGCAACTTATTCAACAAGGCATTCAGATTTACTTAAACCGCTTACCGAATTACCTCAACAATCAGTAAAATTTCAGATTTCCGCCCTTTATTCAGTTCATGTTTGCCCGTCCGGTTCCTTGTTTCATCTTCGGATTTTGTTACTAAGTTAGCGTTTGTTGACGATAAATTATTTAGATCTTGATACCTATTCTTGTGTGTCTATTTATTTGCTTTTCGTCGCCAGTTATTTAGCTTTTGATATTGTGGAAAACCTTATTCTATAAGCTCCAAATAAATTTAGTATTATTTCTCAATAGTATTTCTTCTTCTATTATTAACCGTTCGTTAGACTCTTTCTCTCTCTTGCGTTTGCGTTAGCGCAAACGCATCCCGCTTAGAATCCAAGCCCACGTATACAGATAAACACAGTATATATAGTTCCTAGAAGAAACATGGTATATACGAAATACACATGTAATAAATAAAGACATATAACTTTTCTCGAACAGATATGCAATGCATATCTTCCTATCTCCCACAGGAAGTCCTTTTATGACAATTACTTTTGTCGAGGATGTTACGACATCGTATCGTCCTCCAGAGAGACTGATACGAGGCCGTAACAGCCTCCATCGAGCCCTTTTTCTCCAATACAGAAAAATAGAAGCTGACTTTTCACAAAAGTTGATTAGAAAAAAAATACTTTCAGTAGCCTAGTCTAAAATAAAAATAAAAAGACTTAAAAAATTATGCAAAAAATAAAATAAAAAATCGAATAAATGTTGAAAAATTACAGAATAATTTACTCCCTTAGACAACCAGTCTGTGCCCTAGGTCATAGCTTGTCATAGTCAGATTACCAATCAAAATACAGCTCGTCAACTGAGACAACATCCTACTATCCCTTGCTTTTCAAAAGATGGTTATTTTGCACTGAAAAAATTACAGAACATCTTACCAGGCCCGTATCCAGGAATTTATTTCGGGGGGGGGGGGCCTTTCGGGGGGGGGGTTTCGGGGGGGGGGTGCCTGCGGGTCGGACAAAAAAGTGCAAATCGACATAAATCAGAGGGAAAAGCCTATGAAAATGATTACTTTTGTATGTTCCGGGGGGGGGGGGGGGGCCCTGGGTACGGCCTTGCATCTTACTTTCATAGCCAACCAGCCTTTGCCCTGGGTTGTACTTTGACACAATCAGATTTCCACTGAAAATACAGCTTGTCAACTGAAACAACATCCTACTATCCCTTGCTTTCCAAAGGCTAGTTATTCAGCATTAAGGGCGATTATGGCGATCTCATGGTTTCGCTTTCCGAAAAGCAAAGCGAGAATCCGCCGAGCGCAAGAACAAACGGAAAGTCATTGCGCCTTTACAGCTTCCCGTTGACTTGCCGAAATCACTTTCCACTCGCGAAGTGGATTCGCTTTCCAAGTGCTGGCGGAAACTAGCCAAGCGCGAGAACAGCTTTGGAAAGCAAGTGACTTTTATCCAAAGTCGCAAGAACAGTCGGCGCGTAAGCTCGCTGCGCTCGGCTGATATTTTCCATAACCTGCCTCGCCTTCGGCTCGGACAGGTTATTTTCAATGACCGTCTCGTTGTTAATTTCCGATATCAACCTCGATGTCTTAAGTTAACCTTTAATTTGGAAGCCCCAAGGAAATTTATATTCTTGACTCATCAGAATTAACCAGATCACTTTCGTGCGGGCGGAACGAGTTCCGGCACCCCCCCCCCTCCCGGCCACACCGCGTTTCCACCATCCCGGCGACCCCCCTGGTACCCCCCTCCGGTACAGAAAAAATGACGACCCCTCCCCCACGCATAATTAAAAAAGACAATCCCAAAAGAACTTTTAGTCCCAAATAATCCCTACGCCACACCGGATTAGCTTATATACGTACTGACGGGTGTATAAGAGTAGACTAACTGGACGCAACTTCATTCGCAAACTTGACTCTACAATAATGTCGGAAGTACAGTGATGCTTTTTGCTTTTTCAGTAAACTCAGAATAATTTTCTGTTTTGCACAGGCTTATAGTTGTTGTCGTTGGTTCACTTCCTAGCTGGTGGAGGCTGAAATGACGGTCCTGCTGGTACGGCTGTTCTCACGAAGTTAATATCGATGTAATATATCTTGAAATTCGTTCGTAGACGTGTTCGCCCACGATGCTATAGGCATAAACCAATTCATGTCATAAAGTCGTGGTTCCCTTCCCTCCTAGCCTAAATAGGCTACTAACAAGTAGCCTATGTGGGTACAATAATAACAGTCAAGTCAGCAGCCGTGTTTCAGCGTTTATTTCGTCATATCTTTTAGAATGTAGCAATTATAATAACAATATCTATGCCCAGAGAAAAGTAATTCCTCCCTCAATGTTTCCGGTATTTCTTCGGCAAACACTGAGATTTGTTGGCACATGTGCGGCTCCCCCTTCAGTCTGCGATGGTAGTTACTCGTAGTGACGGATTTATAAAATAGGCGAACTGACAGTGTTCAAATGACGGTGAGTGAACTGACATTTCGCTCAACTGGCGTGTGGGTGAACTGACGTGTGGACGAACTGCCATATATTTTATTTGGGCGAACTAACGTTTGTGCGAACTGACGTGTGCCGACAGGGACAGCGACCCACGTTATGGCACTGCCGGCTATTCTCAACTGTTTTCGTTTCGAAAGTGTTTTCTCATTTTATATTTATGTGTATATATATCATAGGTTTATATACGTATACAAATGTTTACTTTCCCAATCGTAGTACAAACTCAAACATATTCCTAGAATACAAACGACCACATTAAGACTACTTTTTTCATCAACCTGAATTGAAGTCTCATCATGTCTGGATTAAAGATGGAGCAGGTGTTTTGCACATTTAAAGTTTAACTGAAAAAAAAAAAAAAGATTTATAAGAGTATTCACATTTAAAAGGAAACAGAAAATGACGCTAGGTATCTAATCTCAGGAGCTGGGGAAGGAGTCGCGGCCACTCTGAATCGTTCAGTCGGGAGTAAGAGAGGTGGAAAATATGGTAGGTTGGATTCTAAAAAAAGAAGTAACACTTTGACTTTTTGGTGTGTACCATACGAATTCACGTTATTCCAAGGAAAACATTAAAAAAAAGTTCAAAATCACTTTATTCCAAAGAAGATGCGTCCAATTTTCACGATCTTGATCTGACTTCGAAACAATTTTGTATGCCTTTGTCGTGTCGGTATGCACATCGGGTTCTTTTTAAACGCAAGAAATCAAATTGTGCAAACATTTGTCGGACAAAACACAGAAGAAATCAAATTCTGTATGCTTTTGTCGGGCCTCGGGTGTTCTCGTCACAACGTCGGGCTCTTTTTATGCGTAGCAATCCAAACCAAACAAGCCAAGCTCGACTTCCCTGTCTGCATGGTAATCGCAGAGAAAGCAATTTGAGCTACCATGGAAAACCACACCAGGTACCCGTAGCCAAGACTCCGCATCTCGGACAATTATAATTCCACTTTTGGTAAGCGTTGTTGAGACGTAGGGGGCACGGAATCGCTAAGCTTGTCAATATGTAGAATAATACATATTATATTTATATATGATAACGACCACGAACGCTTTTCTTCTCAGGTTTTAGTATTCTAATCGCTCCAGTTTCATCTCTAATTTTCATATATGTAGCCTACACCAGATTCGGAACGTATCACTCCAGCCCTCTTGACACCTCCATTTTCCGGCGGTCCATTCGGTACAAGTATCCACACGCAATTAGCTCGTTGCATCTGTCCTTCCCCTTTTAACAATACTTATTTGTTAATCTGCCCTAGATCTTTCACCTAACGTAATTCGAAGTTCCAGTGGTAGCCTCCGGTATTGCATGCGCCAGTGCCATCTTTCTTCTTTCCTGCACTTTCAGATGGGCCAATCACGCAAAGAAGGTTGAGAGAAAGCCAGGTTTCACCTTCTAAATTCAAAGATGTCCGGGGCTTCCGCGCAGCCCAGCCAACCCTTTCGGGTTTTCATGGTAATTCCGCTGGTTTTTATTTAAGCAACATTTCCTAGGTGCTCCCTTCGCGTTTTTATTGCCTCCCAATCACATAACTATCAATCACTCTTCCTTTTTCTCATATCACATCTATGTACGTATGTATCGAGTCTCTCACATTTATAACCTCTACGATACCTTCCAGATTTCGGGATGGCTTTTAGCCTGTTTTGACCTTCCGGATGGGCCTCAACGAAACCGAATACCTGGAATCCGGACGGAAACTCTGGAAGGTGAAACCTGCCTTCAAGCCATTCACCCAATGACTCAGGTAGCTGAACCATGCCGTTGTCCAATTTACTCTATACCACCAACCAGGTTAAAAACCTCAAAAACTCGCTGATCACCACTTATGATACCAAACTGCTGTTACACAAATGAATCCCAACACGCTCTTGTTGTTATTACAAACAACCGATCTTTCCAACTTTGTTAAGTGTTTTCGCAAGCGACCCCACCCCCTCAGCCAGACCAACTTCTGTTTCTTTGTGGAAACTTCTTAAAAACGCTTTTGATCAAGGAAATATTGGCAAACCCAAGAACAAACTTATCCCTATCCCCCCCTCCCCTGACCACGAAGGGAAGCAAACTGAACGATCTGGGCGTGACGAGATTTGTCCGTCGGAGCTCTGGAAACAGCTTGTGAACACATCTACACTGACAACCTCGAAACGAAGTTACCCCCCCCCCCCCCAGAAAGGGGCACCAGTGGAAGATTTTGTTGTCGTCAGCTTTTTGGGATCCCAAAACGTAAGTGGAGGGATACCTATGACATCGCAAAAGTTTTCCATCTGTCCGTCCGTCCGTCCGTCTGTGAGCACGATACTCTCGAAGGGAATGAGATATTCTGATGAAACTTGTTGTGACGATTCTTTGGGTCAAGAGTAAGGTCGAGTTCGTAGATGGGCCCTGTAGCCTTATATTTGGGGGTGGGGGAGGGGGTTCAAATTAAGGGACAAACAAAATATTTTTAAACAGCTAATATGATAGCCGATTATGGGGTAAGAAGACATGCTGAACACGATGGTGAAAATCATCTTATCGCCGGACAAGTAGTCCGTCAAGAATCCGGCAAAAACCGGAAAGTTTGTTAAAAGTAAAACTTTCATTTGAAGTTGATCAAATGTTTGTTTTAGGGGTAAGAAGACATGCTGAACATGACGGTGAAAATCATTTTCTCGCCGGACAAGTAGTTCGTCCGGAATCTGGCAAAAACCGGAAAGTTTGTTAAAAGTAAAAGTTTGATTTGAAGTTGATTAAATGTTTGATTTAGAGGTAAGAAGACCTGCTGAACATGACTTTGAAAACCATTTTCTCGCTGGACAAGTAGTTCGTCCGGAATCCGGCAAAACCGGAAAGTTGGTTAAAAGTAAAAGTTTCATTTGAAGTTGATTAAATGTTTGATTTAGGGTTAAGGAAACATGTTGAACACGATGGTGAAAACTATTTTCTCGCCGGACAACTAGTTCGCCTGGAATCCGGCCAAAACCGGAAAATATGTTAAAAGCAAAAGTTTTATCTGAAGTTGGTTAAATGACAGATTTAGGGGTAAGAAGAGACACTGTGTCCGTATATGACAATCATTTCTTACCCGGACAAATAATTAGTCCGGAATCCGGTTGTACCCGCATTTTTTTTTAGTCAAAGTTTCATTTAAAGTTGATTAGATGTTCTTTATAGGGATAAGGAGATAAGCTGGATTCGTTTCTGAATTTTTATTTTTTGCTCGACTAGTAATTCGCTCAAATTCGGGCGAAACCGCAAATTTGGCAGAAGTACAGGAAGTTTCGGTCAGTATCATCAAAATAGATATGGCTTATAGAGGTATAGATAGATAGATAGATAGATAGAATACCTGAACTTGGTTTTCTCTGATGATTAGCCTGGCGAAGACTGAATCTGGCGAAGACAAGACCCAGTTGTCTGGATCAAATCTTAGATTTTTGGGATCCCATCGACACCTTTGGTCTTGTTACTAATGAGGTCATAGGAGTTCTGACAATCACTTAGTCACGGAACCTGTGGCGGCACACAACTGGACTGTTACGGTGTGGCCAGCTTTGCATTGCTGAGGCATTGGACCGGTGAAGCTTTTCGTTACCTTACCTTACACTTAAGATTCGGATCGATAATTTAAAGTGAAGCGTGACATCGGAATTCGAATGCCACGGTGGTGGCACGTATTTTCCTAGTTTGTAATAATTGTTGCTCTGGTAAGTTTATCTTAGGATTGTGAAACAGACTGGAAGTGCGGTTTGTATTTGCGGAATATTTGCGACTTTGTCTCCAACCTCGAAACCATGATTTCAAATATCCGGCTATTGGGGGGGGGGGGGGGGTCATGAACTCGTTTTCCCTCCGTCCTACTTTTAAAGTTTAACTGAAAGCCCAGCTTATTTTTATATCATTTAACTTATTACACTGCATTATTTGGATTGTGTAAAGGGATTTTTAATTTTCACAATTTGCTCTAAAATGACGTTCAGAATATCTACGGCAGTCCTCACAACGCAAAATTCTACTATGACGCGGAAAGTTTGAATCTCAATCGAAATGCTGCTTTTCAGTGGCCCGTGATCATAGGTAGCTCACTGCGTGAACACTAATTTTCCTAAATCTTTTCGTCAAGCATACAACACAGGTACAAGCGCATACAGGTACCATTAATCCGACAGGGGAATTCCACACTTGAGAATCGATTGTTCGTGAATAGTGGAGCAACGAAGTAACGCATTTTCCTGGGGCTCCAAGCCTCTTCAAGTGAATAAGTGATGGGTAACTAGATTGTCCTATCCCAGCCCTTTTCGGTTAAACTTTAAGACTAGTTCTTGCTACTGGATAACTGTAATAGCGCCGTGATGCATGTTGCGGGAAGTTCCGTTGTCATCGCTGTTCGTTATTGAGATGCTCGTTGCTATGATTTACAAAGGTGTAAATATCCCCGGTTTCCATAGTTCCCAATAGATATCCTTGTTTGAATCCTCGTTGGTGTAAATAACACCAGGTCGTAGAAGCGCATTCAAGATTAGAGCAATGCAGATGGCAAAAAGGAGAAAACAAGAGTATCGAGAAAACGAATACCAGTAGAGATTTATCACAAGTGGTTTTTGGCTAAATCGCGGACACGGCATACATTTACCGCCAACATAACAGAACCGGTTTAAAACTAACTGTAATGCATCAGTTGAAATTATTCCTTTAATGTAATTTCGTATATTAAAGTAATTTCGTATATCATATTTGGCTTTTCATTGCAAATTTTTTTAATCTGCCCTTTTTTTCTGGAAAAATTATGCTACAAGTTCTACCTTTTAACGTGTTTCAAACTACAAAGATTTTGAATCCTAAAACGCCAACTAAATGAAACGTCGTTCTGCCAATTAGAGAATAGTACAAAATGTGCCGCAGGCGAAAATTTGTGTAAAACTAACTGTAATGTATCAGTTGAGATTGTTCTATTAATGTAAACTCGTATCTTTAAATTAATATCTGGCTTTTTCGTCTCAGCTTTCACTAACAAGAGCTACGAGCTCATATGGCACTTGTACGAGTAGGCTGTACAAGAAAGTAGATGAGAACGTCACAAAATACACCCGCCATCCAAAAATGCGGTCCGGAAATAGAAATAGGATATTTTGTTTCACTCATTTCTGAGCAGTTCCGGCATCGTCTCGATTGTCTGTAGCAAATGCACATGACTGTTCAAACTTTCATCCCAATAAATCCATTTGTTTGATCCCTAGACGTGCTACACGATTTACGGTACTCACTCTATCTCCAGCTACCGTGGCCGAATCTGGTTCGGAATAAAAAATAATCGACCACCTAAAGCATCTTCGTTTATACCATCTATCAAGTTTCACTCGAATCTGAGCATTTTTGGAAAGTTCCAGTATCCCCCCCCCTCCCTCCAACGTTGTCGGAGCCGGTTCGGGCCCAATCTCTTAATTCCCTGTTTCTGTCCATCAAGTTTTACTGAAATTGGAGCTTAGCCTATCTGCAAGTTTCCAGTACCCCCCCCCCCCCCTACCTTGGCCGAATCCGGCCAGGACGCCAAATAACAAATCTAGGCCGCATAAACTCGGCACAGTCGAATTTGCATCTCATTCGGTCCATCCGTTTGGTTTTTGTGCATGTCAAAAGTCCCCCCACCCCCAATTCACCTAATCGTGGTCGCATATGGTTCGAACACATGTTTTACATGTCGAGGCCATCGATTCGTATCACCCATGAAGTTTCACTCGAATCAGACCACTCGTTCGCAATTTATAGAAGTCAATTTCCATATTTCTCTTCTCTTGCTCCCCAAAAAATGCTCGGATCTAGGAACGGAAGTTTCCGGGGGTATGTTGTGTCAGGTTCTTAAGTCAAGATAATTGGGGTCGCTAATATGCCTGCAAAGTTTCGTTGTCGTTTTACATCTGGAACTATTCTAACTCACGACTACCGGAATTCCAGGAAACCCCCTCCAACTCCCCCCACAGAGTCCCGAAACCATCTGGCGCCGTCAATTTCATCTAGGCCTAATGCTTGTTCCATCCATTAAGTTTCGTCCCAATCCCTCTGCTTTTAGAGCTTCTTGAGTCCCCCCCCCCATCCCCACAGGTATCGGACCCGACCCGGACGTGACACTGAACGTCCGAGGCGATAGGTCACCAGACAAATTTCATTCAAATTCGATCACCTGTTCAAAAGTTATGCACGCCACTAGATTCTGGACTCCCCATCCACCCACTCCCCCACGATGGTCGGGTCGGGGAAACGGCTGTTCTCAAGTCAATCTGTTCGGATCCCTGACATACCTGCCAAGTTTCATCGCCCTAGGACATCAGGAAGTATGCCGAACTCGCGGGATCGCTAGAAATCAGGACCCCCACCCCAACTCCCCCACAGTGCCCTGATCCGGTCCTTTTATGTCAATGGCGTTTCTAGGACCTTTGCTTGTTTTTCCCACCAAGTTTCATCCCGATCACTCCACTTTAAGCGTCTCTCAAAATTTCCGGTTCCCTCCTCCAACTCCCCCCAGTGTCATCGGATCCGGCCCGGATTTAAAGTGGGATGTCTGAGACACGAGGTCATCCTAAATATCAAGTTCCATCAAGGTCCGATCACCCGTTAGCAAGCTAAAAATACCTCAAATTTTGGCTTCACCCCCCCTCCACTTTCCCCCCAGATGGTCGAATCGGGGAATTGACGATTTCCTGATTAATCTGGTCGGGTCCCAGACATGCCTGTCAATTTCCATCGTCCCAGCACATCAGGAAGCACGGAACTCGCGGGATCACTACAAATTCGGACTTCTCCCCCCCCCCCGCAACTCCCCCAAAGTGAGCGGATCCGTTCCGGTTATATCCGTCACGTATCTAGGACTTTTGCTTGTACTTTCCACCAAGTTTCATCCGGATCCCTCCACTCCAAGTGTTTTCCAAGATTTCCGGTTTCCCCCTCCAACTCCACCCTGTGTCACCGGATCCGGTCTGGATTTAAATTGGAGGGTCTGAGACACGAAGTCCTTCCATATATTAAGTTTCATTAAGATCCGATTACCCGTTCGTAAGCTAAAAATATCTCATTTTTTCTATTTTTTCCGGATTCCCCCTCCCTCCACTCCCCTCCAGATGGTCGGATCGAGGAAGCGACAATTTCTAATTTAATTTGGTCCAGTTCCTGATACGCCTGCCAAGTTTCATCGTCCTAGCTTATCTGGAAGTGCCCGAACTAGCAAAACTGGGACCGACAGACCGACAGACCGACTGACGGACAGAAATTACAATCGCTATATGGCACTTGAGTAAGCGAATAAAAAGCGAATCTTCCAACAGCTTCACCCAGAACAAATTGAACCAAGAACCGCAGGCGAAATTTTTCAAACCGAATACTGACCCCAGACAAAACCATAAACTTTTTTAATTATTCTGTATTCCTTGTGTACAAAAATAACTCGATCTGCTTACGATAATACTGAGATCCGACAAAAGCATTGAGAATTCGATTTCTTTTGTGCTTTGACCGACAAAAGTTTATAGGATTTTATTTCTTCCGTCCGAAAGAACCCGATGTGCCAACGAGAATAACGAGGGCGACAAAATCATGCAGAATTCATTCTTCTGTTTTTTTTGCACGACAAATGTTTGCAGGACTTTATTTCTTGCTTATAAAAAGAACCCGATGTGCCGACGAGTCGACCGACACCCGACAAAGCATACACAGTTTTATCGGCTCCTCGACGACAAACAATTACACTTTCGCCGGGCTTCGCCCGAGACGAAAGTACTTTCTTTAGACCTTTTTTTTTGGGAGGGGAGCGGGGGAGGGGATTGCCACCCCGATAGTGACGCCCCTGCCTCTATGTGCTTGTACCTGTGTTGCGTGCTTGACAAAAAAGGTTTACGAAAAATGTGTGCTGAGGCACTAAGGTTTTCAGCAAGCTCAACACTGGTCACTGAAAAGCCGTGTGTGTGTTGAGATTCAAATTTTCTGCGTAATAGTAGAATTTGCTGTTGTGGGAACGACCGTAGATATCTCAACGTTACTACTAGAGCATGTAGCGGAAAAAAAAATTCCTTGACAGAATCCAAATAATTCAATGTATTCAATTAAAGGATGTAAACACAAGTTGGCTTTTCAGTTAAACTTTAAGTAAGAACATGAGAACCAACGGAACACGGATCCTGCCCTTCCTCATTTTTCTTGACCGTCTGATTTCTGCGGTTTGATGCGAGCTTCCTTTCTCACTTGAGGCATCCCCATAGTAACGCCAATTTCCCATGCGCTCTGTTCACTCGCAAAATCTTATGGGACTCGGTGAACCTGGTCGATGTCTTGTTTTACCTCGGTTGAGTACCCGTTCTGCGTTTTCGGTTCTGCACCGTGGCATTCGGGGTTGGAATAGTCTGGGGGGTTGATCTAGGGTGAGAAGGAGCTGAGTTTCTTTGAGGATCTGTTAAAATCGATAGTCTTCAGAGATATGACTTTTAAATTATTAGGTTTTGGTGGGACGGACCCGGATGATTTGGTGTGTTGTTTGTTGGTGTTCTCTCTGTCGCTCCTTTTTTCTTTTGTTTTTGTATGATGTGTTGGTAAGTAGTGCAGTTGCTTACGAATATTTAATTTCAGGTCGCCCCCATAGGACAGGTGAAAGCTTTGCGGGGCGGCCCCTGTTCACATGAGTTCATTTCGTTTTGGCAATTTATTCTCTCTCTTGGGACGAAAGCAGGTAGTACATAGAATAACGCATTTCTCAGTTAACCACAAAAAGGGCTAATGGTGAGAATTTTAATTTTTGGATAAATCTTGCCTATAAGAAGCATGACAGTTTGCAAATCGATGTGACCTAAGCAAAATGTACTTGAGAAAGTACTTGGAAATTTGTTGGTACTTGAGACTTGACGTGCCTATAGTCAAGTACTCCAGGAAAGTTGTACTGAAGTAAAACACAAGAATCCTACTTTGACTTCAATTACTTGAAGTACAAGTACTTGAAGTATTTCCCAACAGTGCAAACAGCCTCTGGTAAATTGCAGAAAACCCTTTGGTATGCGTTGAGAACACGATCATGTGTCAATGTCCATGAACCAATACTCTTGACAGCTAACTTTTCGTGCCAAAGTTTGGGTGCCGACCGAAGAGCCAGAAATGTCATCCCAACAAACGATGTTGATTGGTTTTCATAGAAAATGAATCACTTTTGAGGATTCCGATTTAGATGACGTTTCTTGTTCTTCCCGAGGTTCACTGGCGTATTTCAGACTTAGTTACATAGAGTATACCTAAACCAATGGTACACATCCAGAGTTTCTGGGTTTTGGGAAGTTTCAACTTGTGCAATTGCATCGGACGATCTGTTCGTAACAAAAGGGTACAGACAGATACTAGTTTCTAGTATCTTTGACGTTTACTTTGTCAAAGATACTAATGATGATGATGATATATTTATTACCCATTTGTATGACATAAAGTCATCTTAACGGAGTATGAAAAGAAACTTGGCACGGCCAAAAAGTACTTCACTAACGAAGAGTGGGATTTCTGAAGCTTCTGAGCCGGGGACAGTTAAAAGCCATAATCAGCGATGGATCCTTTAAACATCGTAAGCCGAAAGCATGCTTTCGCGCAAACTCCCTAGCCCTCGGGATTAAAAAAAAAATTGTATTTGTGAGGAGGAGGCTAGGGCGTCACTATGGGGGGGGGGGGTACCACCACCCCTCAAAGAAAGAAAAAAGCTAAAGTGGGCGCTAGCAGAGCGCTCAATCAAAATGAATGAACTAAGCTGGCGCTCGCAGAGTGCAGGACCACGAAAATTGAACTAAACTGGGCGCTCACCCAGGAAAGCTAAATGGGAGGCTGGCAGTATGCCGGTAAAATTTCAGTAAGTTCAGGATCACCAAGAAACTGAGCTGACATTCGATTGGACATCGGCGGTTCGGGGGACCGCATGTTTCGAGCTTGCCAGATTGATTTGAAGGGGAAGGCTATTTTAACATAAAAGGATTTGATGATACGAATTTTCCTCCAGGGCAAGGTTGAAATCGGCTTCCTGAGCGATGAGAGAGGATGTAATGACGGGTCTGATTATTGCAACATTTTGATTTTGTTTTTTGTTTTGTTTTTAACTATAAATTCAAGTGTTTTTTTCTGGATGATCAGTCCTTTTGTGCGGAAAGGATTGAATTTAAGCCCTGTCATCAGGACAGTGTCATGTACCAACTTCCAGCAAAATGTCTCACATTTTCCGGATCGTCGTGAACAAAGACAGACGGGCAGATCGATGATCAGTGTCCCTTACTTTCATTTGGGATCCAAACAGAAATTCTGATCATAAAGGATTCCACAAAGTTTCATCTATTAGAAGGAAAGGCGCGTCATTTCATTCGGGTTTTAAGCTTGGAATTTCGGGGCTTGTACATCACTAAAAGCTAGATTTTGTAGGGGGGGAGTGGTGTTTCGTACGAAAATAGTCGGTCCTACTTACAAAATTTCGCATTTTTCGGCATCATTAAAAGCTAGATTTTGTTGGAGGGAAGTGGTGTTTTGCACGAAAAAAGACAGTCCTACTTCAAAAACGTCGACTGCGGCGCTCATTTTGTCGTCTGATATACAGGCGGTATGGGTATTGCAGAAGCGAATTATTTAAATTCGTACAGTTTCCCCCATGTGAAGCTGTGTTTCTTGGTTATTGTTTCTATTTGGTGTGACCCTTGCGCCTTGCCAGACATCTGCCGGTCGTATATTTTGAGGTCGTCACCTCCCACGCCCAAGCCCTTCAAACCTCCCCTGCGGTCGGAGATACGACTACTTCAACGCTTGCTGTTATCTCAAGTTTTAATATTAAATATGACAAAACGGGGGAAAGGGCGCCAGCAGGCGCTCTGCCCCCCACCCCACCCCTCCCCCCTCGACTTTTCGCTAGCGATGCCCCTGGGAGGAGGAATAAGGAGGGGCAGATGAGGAAGGATTAAAGTTGTACGCTTCGTTTGTTTGCGAAATGTAAGTAGCTCACTTTCTCGGGAAGTTACAAGAGTCCCCCTTCCTAAGTTAGGTTGGCGATAGCGAATTTTCCCCTGGTATTTTAGTCTGAGAATTCAAAATTATAAAACTGTTGGGAGAAAATGCGATGGAAGATATAAAGAGGAGGAGTTGGATATGGTATAGTTCATATAGTTGGTATGTTATTTGCTGTATTGCATGTTGGTCTTTACAAAAGTGTCTGCACGTGTCTAAATAAATAATTTTCTAATTTTTGTTTTCTATTTATGATAAATTGGAAAGTAACATGCATAAAACCAAAATAAAAATGAAAATAATTTCAAAGAAATCCTCCTATTCGTTCTTCAGAATATAAAGGTGTTGGGTCAGCTACGATTGCGAGAGTATTTCAGGAAAGCCGAACTCAGTCGAACACTTTTTTTAAGTTGTCACACTTGAGGGTTTGAAGAATGAGACAGAAATAAACCATGATTTAGTTTACCCTTCTTCATGCGAAAAAGCTCAACTCCATCAAACCCTTTTTTGGATCCCAAAACGTAAGTGACGGAATACGTATGACTTTGTAAAAGTTGTCCCTTCGTCGTCCGTCCGTCTGTCCGTCTGTTAGCACGATATCTCTCGAAGGGTTGAGATATTTTCTTGAAACTTGGTATGAGGATCCACTGTGTCTAAGTACACGTCAAGTTCGTGTATGGGCTCTGTAGCCCTATATTCAGGGGTGGGGGCAGGGGTTTTAAATTAAGGGGCGAGTAAAATATTTTTTTGAGCTATTGAGACAGTTTAGGAGTAGTGACACAATTATAATCAATATCTGAACTATATTTTCCTGTCGGACAGGTAGTTCGCCCGGAATCCGGCCAAAACCGGAAATCTGTTAGAAATTAAAAACTGTTTCTGAGATCGATTACAGATTCGGTGTAAGGGTAAGGAGACATGCTAAATCCGTTTTTAAACTTTGTTTTCTTGCTGGACAGGTTGTTCGCAGGGAATCCTGTCAAAACCGGAAATTTGGCAGCCGTAAATTTTTTTTTCTCAGCTTGATAAGACATTCGTTGTAAGAGTAAGGAGACATGCTGAATCCATTTTTTAACAGTATTTTCTTGCCGCGGTTGACATTATTGCTGTGTGTGAAACATTTGTGTCTGCCAATACTCCGACATCTATGCTTGAGATTTCTGGTATGAAATGCATTTTCCGCAGCCGACAGCATACTTCAAAAGGTGGATTAGCGCTATATACCCGTGATGATTGGTCTTGTAGTGTGTTGAATGATCTGTCGATATGGCAAGAAGGCCTGTGTGAAAGTTTGTTTATTGATGTTAGTCCAGTTGGCTGTGAGCCGTTTATTTTTGGTTGTGTGTACAGGCCCCCATCTAGTAACCCGAGTCGATTTCTTGAAATATTTGAACCATTGCTATTAAAAATCCACGATACTAGAAAAGCCAATTATTATCTCTGGTGACTTCAACTTTGATTTGCTGAATCTGGATCTGAGTGCTAACAGAGAATTTCTTAGCATTATGTTGTGTTCAGGCCTGCTACCTGGTATTTCGTTACCAACAAGAGTTACAGCTACAACAGCTACGTTACTTGATAATATTTTCTTTTCTGGGAATTTATTTATTGCCAAAACATCATCGGTGGATATATCTGATATGTCTGATCGGGATCGACTAAAAGCAGGAAAGGAAAGGCAAGAGAAAAGCAGGAAAGAATACTAAAACCAGGAAAGGCAAACTAAAACGAGGAAAGAAATACCAGGAATCGAGGATTCGAAAAACTGGCAAGCTTTTCCTCTGTTTAGTATCCCGTGAGGGGTCTCCAGCTTCCTTTGTTAAAGTTCACCTTTTCCTCCTTTTAGTATTCGAAAAACTGGCAAACCTTTCCTCTGTTTAGCATCCCGTGAGGGGCCGGCAACTTACATTTGTTAAAGTTCACCTTTTCCTCCTTTTAGTATTCGAAAAAAATGGAATGCTGTGCGGTGCTTTTCCTCTGTTTAGTTTCTCGTGAGGGGTCGGCAACTTACATTTGTAAAAGTTCACCTTTTCCTCCTTTTAGTATTCGAAAAAAAAAATTGGCGCGCTGTGCCGTGCTTTTCCTCTGTTTAGTTTCTCGTGAGGGGTCGGCAACTTACGTTTGTAAAAGTTCACCTTTTAGCACTCTTTTGATAGGCGACTCAGATCATGAGTCCAGTGAGGGGTCGGCAACCAAGATATTTCAAGTCCACCGTTTCTTTCCTGGTTTCAGTAACTATTCACGGGT
The DNA here is from genome assembly GCA_023053575.1 of Branchinecta lynchi. NCBI lineage: Eukaryota > Metazoa > Arthropoda > Branchiopoda > Anostraca > Branchinectidae > Branchinecta > Branchinecta lynchi. The sequence goes on from JAKZAP010000003.1 coordinate 12,238,166, forward strand.
TGTACCTTAGAGTACCAAAACGAGGAATTCGAAAAAACTGGCAAGCCTTTCCTCTGTTCAGTATCCCGTGATGGGCCGGCAACTTACATTTGTAAAAGTTTACCTTTTCCTCCTTTTAGTATTCGAAAAAAAAAACTGGCGCGCTGTACCGTGCTTTTCCTGTTTCGTTTCTCGCGGGGGGTCGGCAACCTACGTTTGTAAAAGTTCACCTTTTCCTCCCTTTAGTATTCGAAAAAAAAACTGGCGCGCTGTACCGTGCTTTTCCTCTGTTTAGTTTCTCGTGAGGGATCGGCAACTTACGTTTGTAAAATTTCACCTTTTCCTTCTTTTAGCATTCTGTCGATAGGCGACTCAGATCATGAGTCCAGTGAGGGGTCGGCAACCAAGATATTTAAAGTCCACCGTTTCTTTCCTGGTTTCAGTGACTATTCACGGATTGTACTTTAGAGTACCCGTGCGGGGTCGGAAACTTACATTTGTAAAAGTTCACCTTTTCCTCGTTTTAGTATTCGAAAAAACTGGCACGCTCTGCCGTTCTTTTCCTCCGTTTCGTTCCTCGTGAAGGATCGGCAACTTACATTTGTAAAAGTTCACCTTTTCCTCCTTTTAGCACCCTGTCGGTAGACAACTAAGATCGAGTCCAGCGAGGGGTCGGCAACTAAGATATTTCAAATTCACCATTTCTTTCCTGGTATTAGTAACTTGTCACGGATAATACTAAAACGAGTGAAATCGGGAATTTAAAATTTTTAGGGGACGGCAACTGTAGTTCCCTTCTTCGTCTCGACTCGTTTCTTTTAGTGTGATTCCAGAGGACATAATTTTAGAGAGGGAAACGCAGCTAATAGATTCAAATTACCATACCTTTCTTCGTTTGAAGCTGCGTTCGATGTGAGTGTTTCTTGTCTCGGTCTTGTCTTCGTATTACTGCCTTGTTACAGTTTAAAGCCTTTTTATTAGCCTTGTCAGCTGAATACAAAGGACAAGCATAAAAAATAAAACGCAGTCGAGAGCAGAAACGAAACTTGCTCCCATATCATGTCATCATTCACGGCGTCCTGTGACAGGGCATTGACCAATGTCAGCGGACAGGACAAATAAAACGACATTAAGCAGACACGGCAGTTAACTAAAACGGGATTTCGCTGACAGGGCCGAGACAATGGTAAATGGATTGCGGCTTTGGTATCCCCTTAACGTTCACTATTTCTTTTCCAGTGATTCTTCTTCCTATGATCTCGAGTAGCGTCATTCATCGATTTCTGCAAGCAGGACGACATCCGGGAAAAGGAACGAGCGATTGCAAACCTTTGAACTAGCATAAATCGCAAATGGTAATGTTAAAGCAACACTTCCAGAAGTTTTGTAGCGCATCAGTGTGTTAAACGTTGAGACAATACATTTTATAAACTTTTTAAGTGCTGTGTCAATAGAACTTGGTTGAAGCCGGAACAGTTTTTGGGATCCCAAAACGTAAGTGGAGGGATACATATGACATCGCAAAAGTTGTCCGTCTGTCAGCACGTTAACTCTCGAAGGGAATGAGATATTTTGAAAGAACTTGGGTGTGAGAACTCATCGAGTCAAGGGATAGGTCGAGTTCGTAGATGGGCCCCATAGCTGCATATTTAGGGGAGGGGTTTCAAATTAAGGGGCGAACTAAATATTTTTTTAAAAGCTAATGAGGTAGTCGTGGTCTTGCAATTCCTCTTTTCACCTAACCGACTGAAGAGGACGATGATGGAAAAAGATAGTTCTTTCTAGTATGTTCAAGCTAGAAAGGATTCCGTGTCCGCGAAGAATTCCGTTTCATTTTGCCTGAAGATTCTGCTTCCGGCAAAGGCTATTTATTTTCCTCCTTTTCAATGGATTAATTAGCTACGGGATTAATTTCGCTAGAGGATAATGGAAGTGACGAGAGACCTAGAAGTGCCTATATTACGAAACTTATAATATGAGATTCATGTTTCCATTACTGTTTCGAATATCATTTCTCCCGCTCTCCTCCTTTTTCCACCCTCTTCCATTCGTCGATTCATACAGCAGGACCACAGCCGACAGAGAATAAGCGGTTGCAAATCTTAAAGCAACTCAGCCAGTAGTTGCGGACTGTAAAGCGCATACGTGTTAAATGTTATGAGAATACACCTGGTATAACCATTATAAGTGCTTTTCAATAACAGAGAGAGAGAGAGATAGGTATATTCAGAAACTATCGTAGCATAACTAAATTCAGTTTCTTACAAATTATAAATAAAGAACACATAAATAACAAACACACACTAAGGTTCAGCATTGAACATCGAAGTAAAAAAAATGGCACAAACGAGCACGTTCTTTGCAAACGAGTTCCCGTAACGATTAGTGAGGACTTTACGGGGTAGAAGTTTATTTTGTAACCGAGCCCGATTACTGGGAGGGGCTGGTTCCG